>JACDJE010000039.1:2898250-3293247 GCA_016647715.1 Pavo muticus | reverse complement strand
CCCGCGCCCCGGGCGGCGCCGGCCGCCGTAGCCCCCGCCTCCCCCGGCACAACAGGTCCCCGCCGCCGCCTCGGCCCCGCGCACGCAGGGAGGCAGCGGGGCTGAGCGACAGAGGGGCGGAGGACGAGAGCTGTGCCGAGACCCCGTCGGCCCCTTAGCATCCTCCCGGCCCCCGGCCCTCGCTCTGCCCGGAGTCCCTCCGCACGCCGGGACCTCACTTCACCCCCGCCTCTGTTAAAAGATATCGGTGGAGCCTTTACCCAGGCTTATCCCCCGCAGCCAGACCCGGAGGCAGAAGCGGCCGCCTCCTCATCTCCAGCGGGAAGTGGCGAGCAGGGACCACACGGCGCGCACCCCGCCGCCCTCAGGCCGCCCCTCCCCGGCCGGGAGGCAGGCGGCTCCCGCTCCTCACGCCCGCAGGGACGCCGAGTGTCCGCGCTGCGGGCCCGCTCCCAGCTGCCCGTTCAACCCTCGCCTCCCCCTGCCCACGCGAGCGCCACGGGCGCACGCCGCCGAGCCCCGAGCGATGCCTCCCGTCCGCCCCGGGCTCGTCCTCCCGGCCCGAGCTCCCGGGCCGAAGGCAAACGACTTCTGCGGGGGAGCGATAGGCAGCGAGAAGCCCTGCCCACGCGGCCCGACCCAACGGGACCGCCCTCCTTCCCCGGGCGGGCTCAGGGCGCGCCCCTCCTGTCTCTGGGAGTTGTAGTTTTGCTGCCCCCTTCCGTCGAGCGGCTCCGTAGAAGGTAAGGGCGGAGAAGGGACTACAAGTCCCAGCATGCCGTGCGAGCCCTCCCCGAGGCAGGGGGCGGGGCGGCCCGCCGGGCCGCGGGAGTGTTGGCAGAGCCGCGGAGCGGTCGGCGATCTGTGGTGAGGGTGACGGGGCTGTCTTCCTCTCCGCCCGCTGGGCGCGGCGCTGGCAAGTTTAACAGGTGTATCGTTTACAGAGTTCTGCAGCTCACAAAAGGAGAATGGACCAGCCTGGGAGACGTGGTGGGAATCAGCCCTGCCGCTCCAACAGCAGAGAGCGTCCTGGTCGGATTTCCAGATGAATGAGGACACATTGCAGTCAGCTTGCGTCCCTGTGGTTGGATATTGTCCTGGGGGGGGGAGAGCACCAGGGAAATAGATACGTGAGGATGCAGCTGAATTCTAGGTGGTGTATTTTCTGTCTTCATAACTTCATTTCTAGTTTTACAGTGGCATATTCATCCCTTCAGTTTACTACAATAAACTAATTATTTCTCCATAAACGCTGTCTGATACCAAAGAAACTTTGGAATAGATTGACCATTAATGGATACTTCCTCTTCCTTAGAGGAGACAATTACTTTGATATCCCAATAGTGGCCTGGTACCCTTCTGTTGAGTCCACCATCCATTTTGTTGATCTGAAAGAATCACTTTAGAAATCAGTGAATCATTAAAGTTAGAAAAGACCTCTGAGATCATCAAGTCCAACTGCCAACCCATCCCCACCATTCCCACTAACCACGTCCCTCAGTGCCACATCCACATGGCTCTTGAACACCTCCATGGGTGGTAAGTCCACCACGTCCCTGGGCAGCCCGTGTCAATGCTTCACCACTTTTTCTGAGAAGAAATACTTCCTAATATCCAACCTGAACCTCCCCAGCACGAATAAAAGGCATTACTTCTTGTCCTGTCTCTGTTACCTGGGAAATGCTAATGCCACACAGGGAAAGCACGGAGGGGTCTCACCCTCTGCCAGGAGTCAGGAGGCAGCAAGATTTTGTAAAACCAGTTGCTGATACCATCTCCTGTGCAAATGCAATGACATCTTTTTTTTTTTCCCCTCACATGTAATGGGTGCTGCTGCATTATTCTTCCCATATCATCCTCCTCCTTCCCCAGCGCTTGTTGTCACAGCACTTTTATTCTTTGAAATGTTCTTTATACACAACTGATATTTTTTCGTTCTGTCTTCATGAATACAGCATCAATACATGGCAGCAGAAGGCTGCTGACAAATGATGTGTTTCACCAACATGCGTTTTTAATCTTTATCAGGTTTTTATTAGTACATTGCCTTCACTCTGACAATATTAATGATTGTAAGATGTTTAATGGCACTGTTCTCTCCTGAGACTATGAAATATTTTAGACATTCAGAAAACAGAACAGTTTATGGGAAAATGTCATTGTCAGCTTATCTTCGTTGGTAGCACTCAGGCTAATTTCAGAAATAGTCTTCAGAAACAAAGCATTTGTTAAACAATGACAGCACCTCATTCAAGCTGCTGTTTTACTCCATGGTATCTCCCCTGGTTCTTTTTGTTTGAGACAATGAGGTTGTAAAATGATTGTCAGTCATATTAACAGAGAGAAATACAAAAATAAAAATATAAAAAATATATCAGAGTGCCCAAACAAATAATACTAAAAAACTCAGAGTGAAAGTCAAACTTTTACTTTCAATAGCCAGCGTACTTTGACTCTATCAGGATCACCCAGCACTACACATGGTACTTTTCACACAGTTGTAGTGCCTAATCACTATCAGTCCTGCACTGGAATTCAAAATATTATTGGTGTTGTTTTGCAAATGTTATCAACACCTTTTTAAAGCTGCTTTTAAAACATTTGAAAATGCCACTACAAAAATACTTAATACACTTAATATTTCACACAATTCAACATTATTCTTGAAAGCACTCGTTAGAATTCGCACACAATATTAATGGAAAATGCTTTGAGGCACCAGACAGATTATATCATAAACATGATACCTAAGATGAATACATTCTCTTTTCATAAAACTTTGTATCATCACTTGTCATGGTGTGTACTTCTCTGATTTCTTACCTGTACCTCAGATTGATCTCATGCAATGGGAGAATATGTTGCAGCATCATTTACGTCACATTTTATATTTTTTTTTCAACAATTATCTTTTTTGTTAGGAAAATACTAACAAATGAGCTGTTACCCCTGAAAGTTACTATCTCTTACTCTGTCTGCAGTCTGGAGACATCGTAAGGGCAAGTCTTAAAACAACAGGGAAGCTCATTTGCTGAGACGACACATCACCTTACATATGTAGAACATCTGTTACCATACTTGATTACAGGATCAGCCTGACTATGGAATAAGCATTATCAAAGTACTTAAGTGATTAAATAAACATTAACTAGAAAATTGTACCATTTTGAACATATCTGTACTGCATGCATCCTACTTTGCCAAATCAATTGCTTCTAATGAAAAAAGGAGGAGGAAGTAACAGGTATTGAATTGAAAGATCTAATATTCTCAGAGGTGGAAAGAAATCCACCTTTCTACTCGGAGGTGGAATAAAAGGGAGTGCCACAGTCATGTTTTCCACACATTTTCCAAATCTTTCACAACTAATTTTGGAAAAATATAATAATCAAGAAAAGCAATGATATTACCTTTGTCTTGTGAGACACTGAAGGAAGCCTTGCAGGTCCAGGAGTACAGAAGTACACCATACTTTGCAGTTGTATGTCAGTAGCATTCACATAATACTAAGAATTTTCTACAGTATAACACTTTTCCTCATCAAATACTTTTCTACTTTGGTGCTTTCCAGAAGTAATCTCTCTCCTACCACTGCTTGGCCAATGAGCCATTCTTTAACAGTCTTACTAATACCAACTGTGGAAGTGCTTCATTTCCTTAAAAAAAGGCTTTGGATAAAACTGAAAATATTGCTAAATTTCACAAAAGTTGTCAAATAGCTTTGAAGGATTTTGCTTTTGCTCATTACTCCTCCAACAAGTTCAACGTTTCAGTTTTCTAATTTTACTGTCATTTCATTTATTTTGAAGAGCTTAGTTTTACTTAGTGTTGTTTAAATCACTACGTCTCTAAAAATGTAAATATTTTGCAAAATATAAAATAACATTTTTGTGGGTTTTGCCAAGAGAACTGAAAATGAAATTACTTATTACTTAAGCACTAGCATCAATGACCTCCTTTGAAATGACAGATTTGTTGTTCAGATGGGCCATGTTCTCAGAGAAAATTGTCCAGCTTTGGGCCGTTGACTGTCAGCACAGTAATTCCTAAGAGACTAGGTAATATTATCCATATGAACTGTAGAAAAAGGGGAAAAAAAAAAGAAAAAGTAGATTATATCAGAATCACTCTCTAAACACAACTTTGGCTTCTTAACATATGGCTTCATTGCTTTGGGTAGAAGTCAGAATCTATGGATATTTTAATTTATTCCAGACTAAAACTCTCCTTAAAAATGCAATTAAAATCCAGAAGTTTTCAGAATTGGGTATGTTTCCCTGTTCAGGGACTACTTCCAAAGTTTAGGAGATATGGCCACGAAATCTTACGATTTCAATTAAAAAGAAAATGGGAAAAAACCCCATACACAAGTATTGTATGAGATCATCACGGTGGTATTTTAACCTACTTAACACTCCTGCTTGCTCTAATTTGAGCAAAGGAAAGAATAAAAAATTGTTAATTCTGGAAAGTTCTTGTAGATCGTGAGCAAACCAAAAGAAAGTGCCAAAAAAGTACAGTAAATTGAAGAAAAAAAATATTTCCAATGTTGTCAGTCTTGGAGCATGTCAAACATTCCCTCACGGGAGCCAAGAAACAACTTTTCTCAGTCTTAAATCCTGCCGTAGTATAGTACACTGTCTGAACAGTGCAGTGAATTACAGTTTGTTTGCTGTTTTGCCTGCATGTGAAGAGCCTTGCGTTCTTCATGACTTGATGCAGAGCAGCAGCACTTTATCGTCTGGTACTGTACAGAAATTTCTATACAGCAAAGGTCTGTAATATGGCTATATTACTGATTCTTGATTAAAGTGGTTCATACAGCTTTATCCTAATCCCAGTTCACCAAACCATTCCTTTTCACACAGTGAACTTCCTCTTTAAGGACACTTTTTTTTTTTTCCTACAACACATACAGGAAATGAGCTTAGTGTTTCAGATAAATAAGCATGTGATCACAGGTCATACCCATCTGCATGGCACATCTGCTTTCTTTTGGCTGCCAGGGCACTCCTCTGACTACATATTCAACTTGCTGTCAGCCAGAACCCCCATGTCCCTTTCCATGGGGCTGCTCCAGGCTCCCGTCCCCCAGTCAGTATATATATCCAGGATTGCTCCATCCCAGTTGCAGAATCTGGCACTTGCTCTTTTTAAACTTCATCTGATTGGTTACTGCCCAGTCATCTAGTTAATCAATGTCTCTCTGCAAGGACTTTCTATCCTCAAAGAAGTCAACAGCTCCTCCCATTTTAGTATTCAGTGCACACCAGTTCATTTTCTGCAATGTTATCATGGTAGAACAACTCAGCAGAGGACATGACAAAGCATCACAAGGGAGGGGCAGGAGGAACACATTGGACAGCAAAAGGAAAGTGAAAAAGGAAAGAGGAAAACAAGGGGGCAGGCTGCATGTCTGCAGCCAGCAGTTAGATTTGGCTAGGCTGCCACTGAACTTCAGGCTCGATCAAATCTTCTCACAGAGGCATCAGCTAAGTGCAAGAGCTGGCAGAAAGTGAGAGGAGACGAACAAGCAGCTTGAAGGCAGAAAAAGAACTGGGAGCAGAACCTTCTCCTGTTGGGTAGTGATGAACTGTTAAATAAGCTCAAGCTTTCTTATTAAGACTTCCTGGGGAGAGCAATATATAGTGACCGAGTTCTTCCCACAGTGTTGGCATTAAGCTTTTTTTTTTTTTTCTCTTTCATTGATTTTCAGGAAAATTTTAAGAATTTAATTCTACTTGAAACTGCTACCATCTTTCCTATTTAGCCAAGCAATTTCCAAAGCCTTTCTTTAGAAATAGAAGGGAAGTCTCACTGACACTTTAAACCATTGTGCAAGTCCATTTTCATAGGAAACAAAACAAACAGAAGAAACCCCAACAATGTATTACACACCTGCAAATGCTCATGTAATTTAAAGGATGCTTTCATTGGCAATTATTTTAATTAACTTATTAAAATAGTAAAAATGCTTTGAGTTAGAGTTCTTTAAATAATATCTCCCGCTCAAAATAATATGGCTTTTATAGATTTTTTTTTTTTTCTGTCTTACTGTGGGCTATAGAAGGGACCAGACTCTTAGTAGATGAAAGAATAACTGCAAACATTGAATCAGAATAGAATGCCATAGAATGGCATGGGTTGGAAGAGGCCTTAAAGATCATCACCTTCCAATTCTCCTGCCAATTTCCCCCTAACATCTAATCTACATCATCCCTTTTTCAGCTTAAAATCACATCTCCTTGTCCTGTCACTATCACGACGTGTAAAAAGTCTGTCTCCTTTCTGATTATAAGCTCATTTTAAGTATTGTCAGGCCACAATGAGGTCTCCCTGGATCCTTCTCTTTTCCAGGCTGAGAAAGCCCAGCTCTTTTAGCCTGAAATATATATACACCTCTGTATATGGATTCCTTTCTCTTCTCTGCTGTCACAGCAAACAGCCTCTTGCAGCACTGTGGAAAAGCAGGAGCTCATTTTCTGCAGTAGAGCACAAGAAAAGGCTGTCACCCAGCTCACGCAGGAGCGTGACGCTCGTTTTGTGAGAAGACTTCATTATAATTACAGTCGTGGGCTGTTAGTCTGTTTTGGACTACATACTTCAAGCAGCCATTGCTGTCAGGGGAAAGCATCCATGATGTGTTTATGTGGAGTAACATAAAGTACATAATAGTTTTCCTGTAGGAATTAGGCCATTAGAGACTTCTGAAAATCCCAGTGGGAGGCTATCTGCATCATTGCACACTTAACTAGGCCATCTGAAATCAGAGCTAACTGCTTTTGAAAATCTCTTTAATGCTTCATTGTCACAATTCAACATCATTAACTGGGAAGATTTAATATTATATTATTGCTTCTCTCTTACTCCCTTCTTTTCTTTCCCATACTCCTTTTCCTGCCTTCAGCTTGTTTTTGTGTCCCTTCCACATCCTCCCTCTCCTGCTGCATATACTTTCCTCCAGGAAATAGCAAAGTCTCGGTTTTCATACCTACTGCTTTTCGGGCAAAACCAGTAAGGAAGAGCAGGTCATTTTACACCTCTGAGAGCTATTGTTCTCAGGACAATAAGCTGTGACAGACTCAGGGGTGCAGCGCATCAAGGACAGAATTAATGTCCAATTTGGAAGGCCTAGGTTCCTTCCCTCCTGCCTGCAAAAAAGATAAGAAACTTATTTCATTTACTTGACAATGTATACTCTAGAATCTGAATATTCAACGAGTCCTGTAAACAAAGGACTAGATATGACTCACGAATCATATGACTGACAACACTGCGGTAGAGAAAAGAAGACTGACAACAGAAATGTGTCACTGATGATATACAAGTGTGGTCAGAGACATAAAACAGACACGTTTTTCCTCTATGTTCATTTATTTACTGTGGTGATCGTCCCCATATTTCTGTGAACACTTAGGTGGATGAGCTTTGCTCTTCTCAAAAGCTTGGCTATGTGCACATTTATGGCATCAGAGTACAAGCAATTACTTATACTGGTAGTGGGTGCAACATCAGAGGGAAATGTGCTTTTAAATTCATGAAGTTTTTTTCATACCACAATTAATGTGGTGGCTCACTTTTAAGTGTTCTCAGAAGTTTGCATTCTTCAAATATACCCAAGTGGGCTTCATAAGACATATTTCTATTTTTTCCTGTAAGAATATTATCCATTAATTATTTTTATAGGGAAAAAAAAAAAAAAAAAAAAAAAGGAATGGTAAATCTGTGTGATTATTTGCATGGTTAAGACAAGGTTTTGACCAAGATTATGAGAGTGACTTGCAAAGGCTTTAGAACATGTGCTTTCAACACCAAAATAGAAGAATGAGTTCATAAATCTGAATTTTTGTAGAATTAGCTTATACTAATCTAATAGCATTCATATAAATGACTTCTGATGAGCAAATCGCAGCCTGTAGCATAATCACATATTAAACCAATAAAACTGTAACCAGAAAATCCAAGAAATTCATTCTGAATTCTACAGGAAATTATTCATGCCATAAATAATATGCAAAGATTAGTCATTGGAGCTTTATAAATTGGTATGTTTTATTTGCTTAAAAGGACAGTAGGTATAGAATACTAACAGGAATATAACAGGAAAAAATATACATCTTAGCTTCAGAAAAAAAAAAAGAGCTTGGGGGAAAATTTTAAACTCGGGTTTGATAGAAAGGCAATTGAAGTGCTCACCAGTAACCAGAGTCTCTAACTAGATGATATTTAAGGTCCCTTCCAACCCAAACTATTCTGTGATTCTGTGAACTATAGCAGGGTACATGCAGACCTGCCTTCTAGCCCGCTCCATACCATTAAGTGGGACACTCTGAGTGCCCTTTCAGCCACAGAACCTCAAATGACCAGCAACAACAGAGGGGAGAACAACAGAAGAGGAATGCTTGTGTGAGTATCTGAGCTTGAAGAACTTCAGTTACTAGTAAGTAGGATCCCCTTTTAACTTTGATATAACTTTGTGACAATTTGATAGATATTTACATGAAGAAATTTATAAACCGTGTATGCATAGAAGAAGGAAGTGTCTGAATACATATAGTGAGAAGCCTGAGACCTTCAAGCAAACAGCATCAACCCTGGGTCCCTACAAGATGATGGATACTCAATAAAGTTGATGGCTGAAGCTTCAAATGGATGCTCAGAGCTGAGGATGGTGACACATGGAGGGAAAAAATTAAGCACCTGCTGTTTATGGCATAAACTGTAGGTGGATTTTTAGGATTACCTTACTCAAAAATAGCATCCTGTCAAGGGAAATCATCTGTAAAAACCTGCATTTCTCTACTTTCAAGGTAACTGCAACCAATTTCTCCACAGAGGAATGCTAACAAGAGGAAAATTGCCAGTAGCGTGAAGATTTATGAGATGAGATTTATGAGAACCTACTTTGGCCTCCTTTTATTTTTTTGGTGATTCTCGTGCAGGCCAACTGGAGCAGGCTATGTTTCAGCACACAGATCAAAGCTAGGGCTTCCCTGAGCAGACCGGCTTCATCTTTATCCTTTTTCACACGGAGGAAAGCATATTTTAGTGCAAAAGTAATCTCCTACATTTTTTGTCTGCATACCACAGCCTTATTAGGCACCGTGCAGAACACTCATCAGTTGTCTGCCTCTAACCATGATACTTAACCACAACATGATGCTCAGAATAAGACTAACACACACTGGTAATCTTTGCACAGCATACGCTGTGAACAATTCCTACCTGCTCTTGTTTTGCTTGCTGTAAGAGCTGCTCGTGCAACAGCTCAGGAAACTGTAAGAGCATGTCAGGCCTTTTCCAGCCTGCCAGGGCCAGGTAAGCCATCTCTAGATGTCATCCCTCAACACGTTGTTGAAACTTCTAGATTTACGTGAAGTTGAACTTATCTGTATATTTATTTATTATTTCAAAGACAACAACCAGCACTTTATGACTTAAGAGGTTTTACATCTTGGAGACTAACTTTCCCTGTGGCACCACACTCTGCTCTGCATCTGAGATGAGCAGCAGATAATCAGGAATTCTTGGCTACAGGAAACCACAAGTGAGATGCCTGTCTGTATGAGTTAGCACCTGCCGTTCAGCACTGGCAATCTGGGCCCCCATGCATATTCAGGAGGCAGCTGGTGCAGTTCAGCTTTGACAAGTCTGAGGTGGAGCTGTTTGCAGTCAAGATCTTCAAAGCCATTCTCCAAAGCCTGTATACCCCTATAATCTTCTCCAGCAACACTGAAAATACTGTCAGCTCTTTTCCCTGTGTGGATTTCCCCATTGCGGGGAGCAAAAGATGAGATTCACATTCCCAAAGGCTGTCTCTATATGGTTCTTATAATTACACTTAGAAAAAAGCTATCACTGTAATTTTCAGCTCTTTGCTCATCCGAAGTGGGTAGCTGGCACTCTCTCTCCCTTTGCAGAACCTGGGCTTCTGCAAGGCCGGGGAGGCTATGTTTATTTCAGACACTGAAGCTTTTTATCTCAAATGAAGTGCCCAGCCAAGCTGCACATGTGCAGTGTTGCAAGGGACCGTGCCCTCAGCTTGCTGCCCTTGTAGCCTGCTAAGATACAGAGGATGCTAATTCCTACGTTCTGCAAAAATCCTATGACCTGATGCACCTCTCTCTGTATTAAGGAGGTGGTGAGCCCTTCAGTGTGGATTATTCCTATAAGATTATGGTTTTCAGTATCTCTGTATCCATCTCAGCACTGCTGCTGTCTTCAAGCAATCCAGAGCACTGGGACAGCAGGCAAGTGGGTGTCAGCAAGAGCACAGCCTCACAGGCAGCGTTTGGATCTGTAGGGCCAGAAAGACACTGCTTTAATTAATGTCCATTCACACCAGTGCTCACAGAGCAGATTTTTTCTCTATGCGTAGCCAAAAAAAGCACTAATTTCCTTCCTTTGCATCTCCTCAGAAGACAAAAGCAAGACTTTTCTGTTCCTCTTTACACAAAAGGACCACCTCCATTCCCAGCCCTCCCACTTCTTTTTCCCACCTCCTTCTCTGAAGTCAAGAAAAACACTGGTTTTGCTCCTTTTTACCAATCTACTGCAATTGTATAGCTCTCCATCTCCTTAACCCTCAGAACTGAACTCTGCTCCTCTCTCTGAGCAGGTGGCTGGTTCAGGAGTGCTCTTTGCACCGGGCAGTGCCAAAGACTCATACACGAACAAAACCCATGCTCTCTCAAGCAGGTGGACTGTATCTCACTGCTTGGTTGCCTGCCCATATCCCCTCCAGACTGAGGCAGCCCATCACCATCTCGCTCAAGGACACCAGCGCTGGAGCTGAGATCAGGGAAGGAAACACAGAGAACCCTCCAAGCCCCCACCTGGTACCTACCTAGAACATGTTGCTTGCAGCCCTGGTAGACACTGTTAAAGCAGAGGCTTCTCTTCCAGGTGGGAAGAGATGGCATGGGTCCTGAAGTCCAGCACATGCCTGGAAGATATCACGAGCTCTCAGGCTGAACATTTACCTGAAATGAGCCAAAGATGCTTCCATGTGTTTCTGGAATACAGTTCACATAGCAAGTGGATTAAATTAAATTTTTGGGAAGGGCATCAACATGTGACAGCTGAAAACATAGGAATGCTGTAGCAAAAATGCCAGCTGGCCAAAAACCAAGTATAAAAAGAGCAGCACTGTGTCTTTTGAATAAAATCTTTGATCATGAAATGCTTTGTTTCTGCTGAGTGGTTGAGAACTGAAATGGGGTTGAATGTGCTGCATCTTATATGAATAGCAGCCAGATGTATGGGCAGCGTAGAAGCATGTCCTCTACAGACACTGAGATTTCTCCCATATCTACTGAAAGGGCATGGTTAGTGCACAGCTTGAGGACAGAAATACAGCTGGCAAGGACATAACCTTCTTGTGCTAGATCCAGATTTGAACCAAGTAAGATTTTAGATTTCAAGAGTTTTCAAGAGAGAAAGGAATTAATTGGAGAGAAAATCCAGACCTTGCAGAATTTAACTTAGGAAAAAAAATTTTTTTTTAATTTCTACAAATCATTAAAAATACTTAACGCTTTTTTTTTTAATGCTATTTTCAGTATTAAGTCAGAGAGAGAATAATATTTTTTTTTAGCACGTTAGGCTTTTATGTTTTGAATTTTATGCTTTAATTAAAAAGTTACTAAAATATATAATTTTGTAATTAAAAATCAAAGCTCTGCCCATCCTTAGGAACCGCATTTGATTGCACTGTAAAATTCTTTGTATACTAAACTCAAATTCATTTTGTGAGAGCAACGCATTACACTGCTGTTTTACCACATGGGAAAACAGAATGCATTGTACTGATAACAAACTTCTTAAAATTTTAGAAAGCTAAGCTAACTACAGGAGCTTTGAGAAATCCTTTTTTGTGGCTGCAGTACTCTGTTGTCTTGGAAGGCCTGCTCTACTCAGTAATGGAGGTGGAGTACTATCTAGAACAAAGGCAAATGAGGTTCTAGTGTGCATCACAGGTGTTCATTTTCTGCATGGCCAGGTGCTGCTTTTATACCCCCAATTGAGGGTATATATATCAAGTGCCCCATATGAGGCATTTGAGACCAGATCATTTTTGTCACATCTCTGTCACCCAGAGCAATGAATGCCACAGCCCTGATGTTATAAACTCCAAAGTGAATCTTCTATTTTTGCAGTACTCCTTTCTACCAGTTCAAGGGGTCACCTTTCTTCACCTGAAGAGGTTTATATATTTGTTTCCTCCTTTTTGCTCAGCTGAAAGCATTTTAAATGTCAGCTGTGAATCAGAAACCCTTGGCAGGTTGATAACATCTGTGTCTCTGTTTTTCTAAATAGGTCCAGCTGACCTTCCAGGGGTTCAGATACCCTCTAGCAGAGCAAAATACCCCTGTCTGCCCAGTATGACACCAGATGTCATAAAATCTGCCTGATATGCATACATCCAGCATGCGTGCATGTGGACGCGGCACATCTTCAGATACCACGTATTTGCAGCCTGTTGTAAGATCAGGGCCATAGCTTAAAACAGACAGCAAAGAGCTGTAAAAAAATTAGTCATACTTTCAGCTCTGTGAACACAGCAAAGCACTTCTAAAATTAAATATCCCTGTTTCTTCCTCCAGTCCCTCATTTTATCTACTTTGTAGCTCTTATTAGTGTTAACTTTGTGACCAAAGCAGAGTGGCTTAGAAAAGAAAATCTGCAGCAGAACAAAAACATATTCCAGAGAACAAAAAGCACTGCCCAGCGAACACAGAAGGAGAAGAAAAGCCAGTGGTTAGTTTTAAGCTTTATTTCTGGTCTAAAACCAAAGACCTCTTTATAGTCTAATAGAATTATAGACTCGAGTCTACCATTAATAGCATGCATGGCGCCACTGTAATAAAAAATGGAAATTCATTGTCTAAGAATGATTTATGAAGTTCAGTTATTCATGTCAGAGTTTCCACGACATTATGGTTCTCAAAAAATCCCAGGTCCAACTAACAGTGCTCAGTTAGACATTGATCCTTTAATGAATACGTGCATTCCACTTTGGCAATGTTACAAGTGTGGAAGTGAGAGAGGAAGAGAATATGTGCAGCGAAATATTGAGAAACATCTCTGGTATGCTTTGTACTTAGAATCTTTAAGTTATTCATTTCATCTTTCCACCCTTGGGGACAAATATGTACCACAGAACATGTAACTTCTCCTGAAGAAAATACACATTTTTAAAATTGAGTTCTTAAAAAAAATGTAATAAAAAGATGTGGGCAAGCAAAGATCAGATTTGAGGATTGTTTTTGCAGTAGGCTTTATTTCAGATGTTCATGCATGAATAAAAATACTACATAGGAAATAAATAGTAAGTTGCCCATTTTCTACCATATGTTGCCCATGGTGTCTCTGTAGCTCACACAAAGTGAGCTTACTCTTTTTTTTTTTAACCATGCACATTTAGGTATAATGGTTCAGCTCTTCTTTGGTCATCAATAGGGAGCCTTGTTACCATGGTGACAGACAGATGGATTAATGTGATGTTTAGAGAGATACGGCAGTGCCAAATTTTGATATATACAGTAAGCGCTAATGTACTGCCTACACAAGAAGGCATGCATGCAGAAAATCTCAGGGATAGTCTTCCATAGGCACAGAGAGGGTTTTGGCACAAAATTCCCATTATCTTTTGACAGAAAGTGGCCATCTGTCTCCCACTTACAGCCTTCAAAAATTGCCTGTTGCAGTCAAGGGCCGTTGGTTTAGAAACTCTAAGTGAATGTCTAACGGGGCCTGGTAGCAAGGACTGCTGCTGTCAACACCTAACAAATAAGCTGTATATACTAAGCCATGAAGCTACTGGTCATCTGAGAGTCATTGACGGTAATCCACTGCCTGAAGTGCAGTTTGCATTACTCACTGCAGCTCTCACTGATGAGAAAGGAATGTGAGGTATACAAAATCAACTGGATCTTTACAGAGCACAGACAGACTGCATGTAGAGTAATTATTCCTAACAAATTTCACAGTTCCTTCTCTCTCAAACCTTAATGAATGGCACCTTCATCACCCATTTCACCCCCTTACCTAGAGCTCTTAATGAGCTTTCCTGTTTGTAGAGTATTAGCTTAATGGTTTGTGTCTTGCAAAAATCCTCAGAGAAGAAAATAATATAAGAGTAAAACATGAGAGTTACACGATGAATTACTTTGCAAAAAGAACTAAGATATTATGTCAGGTGTGTAGTTTATTTTATTCTCCCACCAAAACTATTCTTTCATTGCAAAACTTCTTCACTTCAGAAAACTGCAGTAAGCAGCTATGTTCATTGAACAATATTTTTAAAAGACAGATTGACCTGCAGACTGAAACTCTGGCACAAACTTGGTGCCCTTAGAAATATCCTAAATGTGAAATCACAAGTACTTTATCCAGATCATACAATTCATTTATGTTACAAGAGTAATTTAATTAGAAATGTTTATCATCCATCTGCACAAAGTGATAATTATCATTCTATTATATTATCATGCTAATAATATTCAGCTCTCCTTCCAGGTCTTTTTTAATTGTAATATTAACTATAGCAATTAAGCTCTGTGAATGACCGCAAAAAGGGCCTTTGGATACAACCATCTCTGGAGCTGATTAAGAGAAGTATACACTTCATATTCATTCCAATTAATTTCGTGGCTGGATTTCTCAAGTAGGTGACGTATTATATAGTCAATTTTATATTGGCCAACTCCCAGCGATAAATAAAATACTAGTCCCATTTCTTTTCCCAGTGTTTTGCAACGTGTGCCATTGCTAAAGCTCCCCAGGCCAGTGTAGTTGGCCTCATGAGGACACCCAGTGGCAAGGGCTGGGCACCGCAGCTCTCTTCCTGGTCCACTCCAGCATCGGATAGAGCAGCTTCTAAAAATGATGCTGAACATGCTCCTACAGCCAAGCGTTGTCCCATGCTAGTAGTATTTCTCTCCGCCGCTGGGAGCCATCATAACTTGCTGAATTCGATCCGAGTCAGTCAAAAACAAACCATGTTTGGCATCACGCTTACCCAGACCCTCTGACTAATTCACACTGGATTTGTGGGGGAACCTGCCCACTCATACCACGTCACTCAGGCTGAGGAAAAAGTTCAGGAGGTCCCCAGTCCAACCTCCTCTTCAAAACAGAGCCAGCCATGAGTTCAGACCAGGTCTGGCTTTAAACAGACAGCTCTGCAAAACGCAGAAATGAGATGGCACAGCCTCTCTGTGCAACCTGATCTGAGCCCAGATCTGTACTCACGGAGGACAGTCTTGGGGACCTGTTTGAGCTATGGACTAAGTATCTCATGAAGCCCACAGCAGGAGACACATGGGGTAGACAACTCTATGTACTGGACTGTCACCAAGAGGCCTCTGTCCTGCCAACTGTAAATTTGGAAGTTTCCAATTCTGCCTATCTGAGACATGAACAGATTTTCTCTGTAGAAAATCCTGCATACAGGCAGGCTATTACCAGTTGACAACAGGTCATAATCTAACTGGTGGTTCAAGACCACCTCTGCTGTCTCAGCTCAGATATCCAGGCATAAACACAGTCCACAGCACCTGACAGCTTCAATGCATGATAACATCTCTGAAACTCGCCCCTGACTAGCCCTAATGTCGTCAGTATGAGTGCTAATTTGGGATTTACAGCTGGAACTCTGGCCACGCTGCCAATGGAACTTCTGCCATCTACTGAACTGTGGCCAGGCTCTGGCCTTATGAAGCTGTTGTGTCAGTGTAACATTCAGACACAGCTAGTCTTGTCCTAGGTCATGCATTACCTACTGAATAAACAAACGGAAAAGTGAAATTTAAAAAAAGAATAATTTTATCTCCTGCAGCAGTAAATGTTAAAAAAGAAAGGTGGACCTGTGCTGAAGGAGATGACTGGGCATCCAGAGATCCATCCTCCAAGCCTGTGCTTACGCCAAAAAAAACTAAAGCAAAACTGCACAAACTGATTGATTTCTTCACTTCCTCTTCTCTAAATGGAAATATACCCCTCACATAAATCTTTGAAGCTATCTCAATCAATAGTTTTAAAATGTCTTCTGTTTTTCAGATGCAAAGCTCTTAGTATAATTGTTCTTGTGTCTGACAGATGATCACTGATCTTGTCAGTATTTCTGTGGCTAAACGCTATAAATCATTAGTCATTGACCAGACTTTTTTCTAGAAAAGATCTGAGAATTTACTCCCAGTGTGGGAATTTCATACACCAGATTCTTAAGAGAGGCACAACAATAAGAAGTTTATTATCATAAAGATAGACAGTACTGTTAGAAACAAAATCATAGCTTCAGAATGGTTCCATTTCCTGTCCAGTAGACCAGAAATTTGTTCTGAAATACTTAATCAGCTTCCTCATGTCTCTGTCCATACACAGAGCTATGGGTGCCCTGTACTTTCAAATATCAAAGCCTTCAGAAATACAGGAAATGATCCAACTCAATCAAAGAGTAAAATCCAGCTCTCCCAAAAGCTGAAGAACAGCTCAAATGCTTTATTTTCTCTCCTTCCAAAATCAGCATTTGGCTCTCCCAAATTCTTTTATATAATCAAATTCTGTTAACTGAATATGTCATTTTAACAAGTATTCAAATCAACCTCCTGTATGTTTTGAATTGGATTTTCTATCTCCAAAACTGATGCTGTGCTTCATCTGCCAACTGTCTCTGCAGTGGCTCTGAAGACTGCTCTGGATACATGCTATCAGACAGCTGGATAACTCAGTAAAAGTATTTATTATGCCCCTGTGCACTTATAAACTAGCCCTTTCTCCTCTGAAGACCTGATTTCAGCCTTGGTCCTGAAGTGAAACCAGCCTTCACTGTGGATTGCCAGCATTCTCTGCAGTCCTGCAGTTAGCTGTCTGCTTGTAAGAAGACATGGAGCAGGAGAAACACAAGTCAGCATTATGTTAAGAAGTTCGCACATGGTGATTGTATTTCTTGAGCTGCTTATGGGAAGGAATACCACATATTCATGAGGATTATTAAAACAAATAAACAAGCTTAGGGAATGTGTTTATGCAAACCTGTTTCTTTTGTATTTTTCTTAAATTTCTTTTCTTTCTTTTTAACAATAAAAAAGGCCCACTGAAGGAAGTCTACCAGCCACAATTGCTTTGCTGTGCAATTCTGCATTCTGGCCATTGCAAACCTCAACACAAAGTAAACATGCACACAGTGCCTGAACTCAGCACTCACAATTTAATAATTCTGTCCAAACCCTTACCTGTAGTCAAATTAAATTAGTGCAAGTAATGCATGTTTCAACTGTACCATCACCTATATAACCTACTTACTTGCATACACATTTTCATGGCCTCATTTTAAGAAGCTTTGAATATTTGATGCCAGAATCATTAAAATTGGTCTTTTGAACAAAAATGTGTCTACTTTTAGGAAGAGATAACTGAATTTTAGAAAAGATAGCTGGTTGTTTCTGAGTAGCTATATGTAGATCACTCTGTTTGCTTGTGTACTGTAACAGTGACAGAGAAGGAAGAAGAAGAGAAAATGCAAAGCTCTTGTGTAAATTGTACTTGAAGGAATCACATTGTATTAAGTTACATAACAATCTTAATGGACACAATTTTGCTGAACATCTCTCTCTCTCTTTTTTAAAACAAGACAATTTGTTTTATAACACTGAGAATTTTAAGTTCCTCAGAAAGACACAGTGGATTTCATAGGTTTTATGCCCTACTTTAAGTCTTTGTGAATGTTTAATAGAGACAGATCTTATCTGACTCTCTTAAATGTAGATTCTTGGCACCGTTCAAATCAAGATTAAATAACATTACTATTCCTTTTTCTCATCTCTTTCTTCCTAGTCCTGGAGATTTGAAAGAAAGTGACTTCTTGATGTGAACTCAAAAAACTGTCCTGAGAAGAAAATCTAGGATTTTATCATCAAAGACAAAAAACAAGTTATCTCTCACAGCTTCACAGCTCAATGATTCCTCTTGCAGATACAGTGGTGGTCTTGGCACAATTTACAATCAAAATGCTGTTGTTTTAGCTTTATGCATACTAATAACATCTAATTATTAATGTATAGTATTTAGCATCATAGAATGGATTCATAGACTGGAAGTGACCTTAAAGACCACTGAGCTCCAACCTTCCTGCTGCGGGCAGTATTGCCACCCACCTGATCAGGCTGCCCAGGGTGCCATATTTATATTCTATTTGCTGCAGCCTTCGGATAAAACAAAGAGTGGTATATCCTCCCTTAGTGTTGTCACCTTGCTGTTTGAAATTCCGAGACCACCTTTTCCAAGAGGTTTTTTTATTTGTGCTGGAATCAGAAAGAACTACAGTGCTGATGCTACTCCAAAACACACAGAATAATAGAATCATAGAATTGCTCAGGTTGGAAAAGACCTTAAAGATCATCAAGTCCAACCACAACCTAACCATACTACCCTAACTCTAACAACCCTCTGCTAAATCATGTCCCTGAGCACTACATCCAAACAGTTTTTAAACACATCCAGGGATGGTGACTCAACCACTTCCCTGGGGAGCCTATTCCAGTGCTTAACTGTTGTAAGAATACTTGGATAACAAGGGATATAATTGCTTTGACTGAGCAATCCAGGCTGCAACGGTCAGCGACCTTGGAGTGTTTTAGAAGGGGGTNTTTTCCCCCCTGTAAGAAGATTTGAGCATTGTTCAATAGCTTATTTTTTCAAATCAAAGAGTTTTGTTTTGTTTTTTTCCCCAGTATTGGAGCAGTAACAAAGAGGAAACAATGCATACAATAACAGGCTCATGATTAAAACTCTGTTCTCCTAAAAATGTTCTTTTCCTAGTAGCACCTTTTTCCCCCATGCTGTCATAGTATTCTACTGTTGTCCTCTTAATTTTTTAGCATTTCTTAATCAGCTTTTTTGATGCTCTGAACAGCATATTAGATAATCTTATAACAAATAGTGGTGTTTACAGAAATCCCTATCTTTGTACTTAACATCTCTCAGGAATCAGCTTGGAACAGAACACTTTTTGACTGCTGTCAGTGAAACCAAATCAACCGTTTTCACATAGCACTTCTTTTTTTCTTGAGACAATCTAGCATTTAACTAGCGGTCGAGTTATTTTTGCCAGCAATTTTCACAGATAATGACTCCTATTTAAAGATTCTGTGTAGAGGATATTTTCGTCCATTCTTTTTCCATCTTCCAAGTGGAAATTCTTCTACACATTGTACATGCATAGACTGTTGAAGCAGGAAAATGTCAGAAATCATCAGCATTTTTAAATCTACTCAATACAATCTCTACTGAAAGAGTTAGGAAAGTTCATTAGCTGCAGGAAGGAAGTAGTAGAACTCGATTTAATGGTGTGGTTAGAGATCTATTGTTTGTGTCTGTGTGTCTGTGTATATACACATACTTAGTGAACATTGTTAAACGGCTCCCACTTTGGGATGTCCAAATCAGAACAAATGAGGAATAAAATGGATTTCAGTTGTGTCCTTTGCACGTTGGTGTTTGTCCTTGGGTAACCACCCAGGACTATATCCAAAGGACAAATGTTAATACTGAGCACTGTCTGAGGATCATTTTAACATTTTGATGAATACAAAGTCAAGAGGAAAAAAAAAAAAAAACTACTGATGCTTTTTCACGACCAAATACCATTCTGATAGACACTGTACATGCATTTAGTTACATCAAAGAATAAAGAAATTGAAAGAGACTGAAGCTGCCCTGTAGCAGCTAAATACAGTGCAGGGGGCATTGCCATCCAAGAATGGCTGGCTAGAAGCAAACACTTACTGTGAACTGACTGATGTGAGCCACCATGTGTTCGTGCCCTTCATAGCTGCACCCCATATTGATGTGCTGTGACAAAAAAAGTTCTCATCGTGGCTGGGACTCTGTCATGGTTGAGACTCCAGTCCTCTTGGCCTGAGATGACTTTCCCAAGTGTTTTGTATTTTCACAACACGTCTCATGGAAGACTCAAGCAGCAGAATCTCAAAAAACACCCACTTTATTTCTGACAAAAATGGGAAGTGTGAAAATGAAATAGCACTATCTTTGTTGCCACTTTGTGAACTCTGCAGGGAAATGAGGCTTAATGTTGCTATTTGTTCTTTTCAAAATTTTCCTAAACAGCTTCTAGAATTCCTTCAGAGTTGCAGCAGTTACATTCTACATCAAGCTGAAAGATGCATAGATTCCTCCAGTTTCCTAATCTACTATTACAAGAGCTTAGACAAAGACTTACAGGCCAGTGGTCACGCCCCACTCACACCACCCCTGAAGAAATCGTACCAAAATCAATTCTGTAGAAGGACTGTGTTCCAATGCAGCTGTCTTGTTTTTGATCCAGTTGTGGCTTCTGAGTGGTGGGATAACTATCAGATTTTTGTGCCTATTAAACTGTTCATTTCAGTATCTTCAAGTATTAAAAACTCCCTAAGTTCTACTGGCAGTCACTAAAGCTGTTCCTGGTGAGAAAGCAGCTTATACATTCACTCGCTTGGCACTTTGGGCCTGCTGGCATCCATAACAAGAGTTTCTGTGGCCTCACATAAACTGGCAAGAGAAGAAAAATTCTAGAGCATTAAGTTAACTTGTTTCATTTCTATTTTTCTTTTTTCCAGTTATTGTCCACTTTGTCTTGATCAGTCTTTTTTTGTTTCTAGGGTATTACTGCTACAGCTGCATTACCTGAGAGTGGCTCATCACTGGCCTTACGTGCCCTAGGATGGGGCTCTCTGTATGCATGGTGTGGAGTTGGATTACTAAGTTTTGCCATCTGGAAGGCTCTGGGTGTTCACAGTGTGAGTAGCAAATACGATCCTCCAAATACTGTATTTTTTCCAGAATTGTTCATCGTATTCTGTACTACTTCAACCTGTCAGTACCCTTGATTCCCAACACATACAGTGACTAACCAGAGGGCTGTGCAGACTGGAAAGTCATTTTTGCATCTTTTGTAAATGGGATGTTGTGGAAGAGACAGTTTAGGGGGAAAAACAGTTCTGCCCTTCTTGTGTTTATTTGCACACTCTTCAAATTCTTAAAAAAAGAGTCAGTGTTCTACTTTAGAGACTAAAATCGTGGTTGCAAACTTTCTGCATCCTTTGCTTATTGAATTGAAGGGTACCCCCAAATCCTCTTCTTATAGCTTTCTAATTGTCCAAGTTCTTTTTTCTACATCAGGACATTGAGGATGTAAGAAAAATTAGAGTGAAGATAGCTTTCTTTCTAATGCGTTTCTGTAAGGTGCAAAGGGGCAGAAGTTAGAGGATTTGTGTGTAACAGAGTGATGTTCCATGATGTGCCACATCAAGGCAAAGAAACTTGGGAAGCATCTGTATGCCCCAATGGGCAAAGGCTATCTTTAATAAAGTGCTTATGTTCCAGTATTTCACTGTGTTGAGTGTGAACACTGGAGTTCATGTAAGCATTTTTGTTTGCCCCCAGTAATGAGCCATGACTGAAGAGACACCCTGCAGCTGGCAGAACTCCACTTCCTTTTAAGGGGTAGGAATGAAGAGACTTCTCTTACTTTCCGTGAAAAATTACTTCTATTCCCAGTAGAGCATTTCACGATCTCCCAACACTAAAAGCAGCAATATATTGCTCCACCCTAATGCTATTCTCATTAATACCTTAATTCAAGTTCTCACTTCTTGTCCACTCTGCTAATAAATCCTGTGAGTTAGCCATTTCGGTTCTATGACAATTAGAAAGATCAGTGTGATGGAATGGTGATACAAGAGGTGTGATGACAAAGGGACTAGTGTAACAGAAAGGTGTTACAAAAGAAAAAGTGCTCACCCATCTCTGAAGATCTAGGCTCGCAATAGAAACTCCACAAGGGAGGGATCTCCAACCAGAGATCCTTCCCCAGTGGCATTCAGCCCTTAAATGAGGTCTAGGAGAGGTGCAGCCAGGCTCCACCCCTTCCAGTCTCACAGTTGAATTGCCTTCATCTGTGCTCCCAGGGCTGACCAGGTCCTTTCCTCAGGTGCTCAATCAGTGGTTCAGGCCATGACTCAACAGTTACCATACTGGTCCCAACATGCACAGATTCCTTGGTTTCTGATGTTGATTCTCAATAAGAGCCAATAAAGGAAAGCGGGACATAAGATGCAGCTACCATGCATTTTGTTTATACTCAAGTCCTGCTTGTCAGATTGTGGTGGAATAGCAGAAAAAGGAGAAGAGCAGGTGTACCAATTTATACTCCCTGTGTGCTGAACTATAGCAGTCTGCTGAATTTTCTGTCACTTACATCATCAGCCAAAAGGATTCACTTCACACCATGCTGCTGATTCTTGTTTTCACTCAGAGTACTTCTGGTCCTGCCTAAGGACAGTATGACCCTAGTCAGCAACTTATGTTAATTGTCAGTAAGCTTCATTTTTATTTCCTTGGAAAATGCTGACCATACCCACAGTTGCTTAGTTTTCTTGTGAGGCTGCTTTCACCAGGATTATGACAGGGAAGAACACAAGCTTGAGGTGGCTAAGCCCAGGAAATGTCACAGTCTGACAGCAGGATCTCGTGTCATAAGAGCACAGCAGTAGTGCGTGGCCTTTTAGCAACTAGCTAAGCATTTATCATCAGAAAGTCATTCTTTATTATATTCTGTGTTGCTTTAGTGCTGAAAGGAGATACGGCAACCTGCATCTTAAGAGACTCTTGCAAACACCTTTTGATTTTGGTTTCTTTATGTAGAATGTTTTTGTTTCACAACATGACACAGTTAGAACTGCAGACACTGAAAGAAGGAGATTTCTGTCAAGAGGCTAAGGCTGCAAATAATTTTTAACAGCCCTCTTCCCCTGCTTTCCACTGACATATTTATTACTTTCACTATAGATTTAAATTCCAGTTGGAAGAAGGAAACTCATACAATAGTGCTACTCATTACAGCATAAATGCAAACTTACATTTGTAAGTTTCTGTCATGCATTTCTTTATCCTGTTTTGCTGTATATGTTAAATATATGTTTAAAATTGCTGGAAGTACAAAAGCAGAAGTGTTAAAGATGAAATATTCTGACCAGAGAAAAGGAACTCTAGAAATATAATTCTAAAGAACAATTAATTTTTGATTGTTGTTGACACTTTGCATACTGCTTTAACATAACACTCAACAGGAAATACTATCTCATGGAAGGTGTTACTTTGTGCATTAAGTATCATCTTTATGAGCACCTGAGGTTTAATAAGCGTTACATCATTAGTTCTGGATTCCTAGGTATGTACTAATTTTGAGAAAGGGCTTTCCCATTTCAGAGAAGCACAATAGTTTTGGTAATTCTTTCTCTTGGCTTCTGTGACAACAGTAATATACTAGCAATCAGTCAATTCCAATGCTAACTTTCAGGGACGCACAAGATACATTTGTTAAAACTAATAATTGTTAGATAGTCACAAAAATATGTTTAATTTTGTATGAAAATATTTACTGGAGTTATAGTAAAATAACATTTCTTCAAACATTAACATGAAATCTGTAGTAGCTTTTGTGGTCTAAGAAGTTAATCTCAACATTTTCAAATGAGCCTTTTAATTTAAGTTGAACAACTTGAGAAGAATCTGTTGTAGGCTTACCTGAATACAAATATCTTGATTCTTCAGTGTAGTTTAATTCTGTGAACTCCATTACTCGGTAACAATTGCAGGTTCCCCATACCACAGATGTGAAGAATTTGAAGTTACAATTTCAAGCTAAGCACGCTGTATGTATATTTGAAAGCTCTTACTTTAAAGCAAAAGTTAGTCTCTGAAAGTGCTGTTTTATACATGACCTTAGAGAAACCTCGATTCATCTTGATGCCTGGAACTTTTGTTATCTTAATAACTAAACTTTTGGCACCTGAACAAGGAGAAGAAGAGCTTGCTGCCCTGCTCCTTCACCTTACTGCCTTCAACAGTAACCAGCTGCCTTTGGGATGTGCTAATTAGTGGTCTGCCCCTGATGCTGTCCTCTCTCAGCTGTGCACTGACTTCATTTGTTTAAGAGCTGCTGGTAGTATTGATAACAACATTATCAACAGCTCATATGGTGTGTCAATATTGCTAGGCATAATAAAATTTTAATTTTAAACACCACAGATGTTTCATTTAGCAAACAAAGAAGTTTCATCTGTCTCACATAAAAGTACATTAATTCTAGTATGCTCTCAAATCCATTGCCAGCTCTGTCCTTGTAGATGTCTTGGTGTGTTCCCAGTGAGCAGAGGATTGACTTTCACTTACAGTCTGGAAGAGAGCTCTGAGTCAAGTGAAACCAAGCTGCTGTGTTGTTTAATGCCTAATACTGTCTCAGGGAGTAAAACATGACAAGAAGCCACAGTGGAAAATCAGATGCGATGGGTCAGAGATCTCACAGCAATGGCTGGCTAGGCAGCTGTGCTACTGAGCAGTTCCACCCCTGACTGATCAACCCATGTGAACTGCTGAAGGTCGTGCACACCACAGCTTGCTTTGACTCTAAAGGAGGAGAAGGGCAAAGCTAAGCAGTAAATTTGGAGAAGTACAGCCAATAATGTGTTCCATGCCCTTTGAACCCTGCTCACTTTGACCATGCTCTGGTTTGAAACAGTGCGCTGCTGAACTGGTGTGAATGAATGCTAGTCAGTGTGCCTTCTGTGAAACCTTTCGTAGCTGCCTACATAGGAAGAGGTGGTGAGCATCTTCCACATACTGGAAAGGACAAAACTAAACCCAGCGATGGGACTGCTACGATGTGGTGTGTAGTTGTTGTGTTTTCTTTTTAAGAAAAGAAGTCTATATTATGAGACACCTATCTGCTATACCCACCTGGGCAAAGCAGACTCTCCATAGGGGTTGGTGCGAGAGGGCAGGGGATGTGAGCCTGACATTCAGGGCCAAAGGGCTTGGGGATGTTTTTGTTTTGCACTGCAGCTACATCTGCTGGCAGCAGGAGAGAACATCACTACATTCAGTATGTTCTTAAAACAGTGCTATCACAATGCCTCCTTCCAGCTCTTAAATGGCTTTATTGATAAGAGTCCTAAGCCCACGGATTTTTATGCTAGCATGAAAACCCAGGAGTGATAGTAAGCAACTGATCTTTATGTCTTGGTAAGGGATATAAAAATTTTTATGTGGTCTCAGGATGGGTTGTTAATACCCCCTGACTGCAGTTGTCACTGTTATCATCTTCGAATAGGCTAGTAAATAATAAACCCTACTAAATTTCAGTGAGCTGCAATCCGAAAAATGGAAAGTGATGGGTCAGTGAGGACTTGGTTTGATAGTGGTTTAAATTCTATTTTTCGTTAATGTAAAAGAGAAATCTTCATTTTCAGAACCTAGGAGCTGATGGTTTTCTATTTTCATGTACATTGGGCCGCATGCAGAAATGCAGATGTTGTTAACATGTCATTAACATGTCATTAGCATGACTTTTTAACTAACTTCCAATGAACTCTTAGGAAAGCAGTCCATCATCTTTGATGATGTCAGGGTCCAGCAGTTCTGTCTGTATGAGCAAGTGTCACTGACCAACAGTGCTGGGCCAATGAAGCAGTTTGGGCCTCAGGCTCTAATACCTAGAACCATTCCGGGGGATATTCTAAATTTGAGCTGACTCTAGCCTTGTCCCATGATGTAAATGCCTGTTTGCAGCTGGAGTGTGCTAGATGTGCTCCTAGAACATACCTCCAGTTTTGTTTCACCCTAAAGACATCCATTTGGGTTGCTCTGAGACTGGTCAGCTCATACCCGATATGGACAAGTGGGAGATTCACAACCAAAGCACATTCCTGGCCTGCAGCCTCCCACTATGAGGCACTTCACAGAGCAGAAGAATGTATGTAATACTAGACACAGGCCTAACAATTGACATATAACTTCAAACAATAGGTATATTTACTATCTAATAACTTTCATATCATGGCATTATCTTTTAGACTCCTGGTACAGTGAGCTGACTGTATCCTGATAGATAACACAGAGGTGTTGAAAATAATTTTGTAGAAAATAATGGGTTTGGCATATTTTTCATTTCATTAAATCTAAGAAGTCATAGTTGAAGCATCTTATTTTATTACTCTCTATACAAAATAATTCATGGAGCTTGAAATCTTCAGTTTAAGAATAAATGATGTTTCACTAAATAAAAACTTTTGTAAGTAAAGAAATAAAAAAAATCTTAAAACTTTGTTATTTCAGTTGGCTTGAATGAGAAGTTTATTAAAAAAACCAAAACCTTTCTGATTTTGTGTCTCTGTTCTACAGATGCTATGACCTGCCATACCTTTTTGTTGTTTATCAGTCACAGTTCAAAGTCTTCGTATTAAAATGAATTGAGATGGTGTCGTGTAATTTAGTTAGAGTAACATTATATCTTAGTTTGAATCATTAGGCAATAGAGCAGTAGAGGCTAGTCTTGATCCAACAAAAGTTTTGAAGTATGTGCTTAAACTTAGGCATATGTTTAAAGAGGAGATATAAGAAGGAAAGGGACAGACTCTTCAGTAGGGTCAGTTGTGAGAGGACAAGGGGAAATGCTTTCAAACTGAAAGAAGGGAAATTTATACTGGATATAAGAAAAATTTTTTTACAGTAAGGGTGGCAAGGCACTGGAACTGATTGCCCAGAGAGGTGGTGGATGCCCCATCCCTGGAGACATTCAAGGTCAGGCTGGAGGGGCTGTGGGTGTCCCTGTTCATTGCAGGGGAGTTGGACTAGATGACCTTTAAAGGTTCCTTCCAACTCAAACGACCCTATGATTCTATATAAATTTATGGTTTAATAAATATTTTAACATGCTGTAGCAGCGGTTTCATGTTCAGATCAGTGGTCACACCTGGTAGAGTTGTGATTCCTCCTCCTGCGTTACTAGCTGCCCAGACAATGTATTTATAAGCATAGGGTTATCAGAGGTAAGAGGGAACTGATCAGAAATTAAAGGACACATAGTCCTTTATAAATTATTTTCTGATGATAAATTGTCTGAACTTTGTGGCACTTAGGCAGTTCTAGTCTCAGGTATGTCCTTGAAAGCACATAGAGCACTGCTGTTTGCAGTGATGAGAGAGCTGTGTCTGCGAGGATTAAAGGGGACCTGCAGTTACAATACTTGAAGAAATTTATGGTCACAGCATAGGCCTGGAAATGGAGGAAAAATATATTATTTTGTCTCTGAACAAGGCCCAAATTCCGTTGTTTTATTTCTGTGATATTGCTTCATTTTGATCTTTAATTAAGCTATAGTAAAATAATAAATTATAAGCCTAAAGCAAAGCAGGGTTGCAGTTGGAGTGATTCATCTGGTCTGTCTCTTGTCTTTTCCTTTGCTGCTNCGCTGTAAGCACCTTTCAGATATTGGAAGAGAGCAATAAGGTCTCCCCTCAGCCTCCTTTTCCCCAGACTAAACAGCCCCAATTCCTTCAGTCTCTCCTTGTAGGGCATATTCTCCAAGCCCTTCACAAGCCTTGTTGCCCTTCTTTGGACCTGCTCCAGCACCTCAGTGTCCTTTCTGTACTGAGGTACCCAAAAGTGAACACAGTACTCGAGGTGGGGCCTCACCAGTGACGAGTACAGGGGCAGGATTACTTCCCTAGTCCTGCTCACCACACCATTCCTGGTACAAGCCAGGATGCCATTGGCCTTCTTGGCAACTTGCGCACACTGCTGGCTCACATTCAGCTGACTATCCATCAGTACACCAAGGTCCCTTTCACATATGGGATCCTGGGGTGCTTTTTCCCAATGGAGGAAGACTGGCAGTTAGTGAGGTGCTCTCAAGACAGAAAAATGGAGCTGAGGCTGATGAGTCAGCTGCATGGCAGCTCATTCCTCTTCCATGACAACTGCTGCTTTGCTGTGTGAAACGCTGTTCCACTGGCACAGCACATGCATTGGTAGGAAACAGCTTCGGATTGGTTTGCAGAAGCACCACGACCAGGAAGTTTCCCAAAATACTGAATTTTTGCCCAGCAACCCAATCCCTGCAATCAGGCCCCTAGCTGCACACTATAAACGATCACAAAGAGGTTCAAAGAAGGAAAGTGAAGAAGAAGCGCTTGTGCTGCATTGAGTTGCGTGTTTTTCTCCCTCGGTGTGGTGCCGGCCAAGCTGTATGTCAGCCACCCACACTGCTGTGGGAAGCAGCGTGCACTGACACAGTGACACTGCCACGGAGTTTAATACGGGAGATACAATCTGGAACCTCAATACGTATTTGAAAGCAACGACATCCGCCAAGACAGCTCAGTGAAATTCATTGGGAGCAAAGATTTTAGTTTCGCTTAGTGAAGTCCATGACACTGTCACTGAGATTTACACAGAAATCCCTTCCGAGTGTGCTAGAATAGCCGTCTTCTACGAGAGGCTGTGACTTCGGCCCACTCACCCCTGCGCGACGGGGGCGCTGGGTTAACCCACGGCGCCCACACATGCCGGCACCCACAGCGGCTGCGCGGCACAGGAGAAGGAGGAAGAGGAGGAGATGGTGGAAGAGGAAAGGCGGCCGCGCGTCCCTGCCCCGCTCCTTTTCCTTCCGGTTTAGCTGCCGCCGCCGCGTCCTCCCGCAGCCCCGGCCATGGGGGATTCCCCGCAGGCCGCGGCTCCACTGGACCCCGCGCTGGGAACGCCCCTTCCCCGGGGCCGCAGGAGCACCGCGGCTTCCCAGGACAAGCTCTTCCTCATCAAAGGTGCAGGAAGCGCCTCCCATCTCCTCCCCTTCCCGCTCGGGTCACAGGCGGGCGGTAGCACGTGGGGCGTGCGTGGTCGAGCCCTGAGAGGGATCGCTGGGGACGTGCGGGCTGCGGGAACCGGGAGGCGCTGTCCCGGGCGGAGGGTGCTCAGTCACAGCCTCGGGGTGCTTCTCCAAGTTGTAGCGCTTTCCTGGCCCGAGTCCCATTTCTGGAGGCTGTGCATCAAACTCCTCCTCTTCTTTGGGCAGAAATTAATTAAAAGCCAGTTGCTATTTCTGAAATCTGGAAAATGTTGCTGCTTAGCGGGCCTTGAAGAGTAAAATGCAGTGGGCACCCTGTGTTCTGTCAGCTTATTGGAGGTCCTCCTGTTCCCAGGCTGCACGTCCTCCACACGTCTCACTGACGTGGCTACAGCAAACTTCTCCATCACAGTAATACCATAACTAAGTTTTAGAAAGCAAGACCTGACATAAGGAGATTTTGATTCTTGCTTTCTATTCAAGTGATATATATATATTTAAACTCTTTTACCCAACAGGTATTTCCGTTAGGAAAAGGAGAAGACAAGCTGGGTATCAAACAACTGCAAAGGCAGAGCTTGTTGCCCCTACTTAGGGCGTTTTGGTGTGAGCCAGGTGCTGTACAGTGCACTCTGGGTCCATACGAGGACTTTTCTTAGAAGTGGTCTGATATGGCTGCAGGTCCCTTTCTGATGCAAGAAGCAGATCCCAAGTGGCTGCGGAACAGCTGGCAGTGAGGAGTGCTTTGTATCTCGGGGAAGCTCATGTGGTTCTGTGTGTTTGTTTTTTTTTAATAGATCATTAGAACATTAAGCTGACAATGCCAAAGAGAACGTGTTACTTACAGAACAGTCTTCTGAGGCAGGTTTTCAGATGGCTGTTTGAAGTCACCAGAGGTGCAGCAGGAGAAGCACATCTTGTAACAAAGAGCTGATTTTAGCATTGTGATTCTGGAGTGAGAGGGGCTACAGAGGGAGCATGGAAATTTGGAAGTGCTGTGAAAAGGCATCCTGGGATGCGGGTGACGTCTGCTTTGTGCAGTTTGCAAATAGATGCTTGCTATTTGTTTTCAAAAGGCTCCATTTCAAAATATACTTTCCTCCTTACCATAGGTAGTTAATATAAATAATTTGGACAACTGTTCCTTTCCCCTCAGCATATTTTGACAGACCTTCCTTTTTCAGGTGTTGCTTTCAAAACAGGCTGTTTTGTTGTTTTTTTTTTTCTCCCTCTAGGAGACAAGATCTTAATTTTTATGTCTTAAACTTTTCTTGGCAGGTGGAATTTTTCTAGGTACGGTTGCTACAGCAGGAATGATAGCAGGTTTTGGCACCACGCTTGCCATGGCAAAAAAGAAGAATCCAAACTGGTTCAGTAAGGTTTGTTCATTTCAACTGTTTTCCTGTTGCGATGCACAGGAAAAAACAATGCATAAAGTGCTTTGTAGTAATGCTGATATACGTACAGTTTGGCTGTGCAAAGTTGACGGCCAGAGCACTAGACTTCAAGTCAGTAGGAGTAGGATTAAACGTTTGCTAGGAATAGTGTATGATTTCTGGGTTGCTCAACTTAAATATACTGCAAAGTGTAGAAAGGAAATGATACTTTTTGTGAAGGTGTGATAGGTGAGTGATTTCAAAAGGGAAGGCTAGACTTTGCAAATTACGTAACTACCCATAGGGGCTCTCTGAAGTTTTGCCACCAAAGAGGTAAAGGTTACTTAAATCAGTAGTTATTATGGGTCATTGCCTGTTATTAAAAATAGCACATTATTATAATGTAATATTATAATGATAACGTAATAGAAGTGTAACTATAAATAACAAAGGGTAATTGCATCCATATTAGACATTCAACCCCTAAATAATATATTTTCCATTTAGGGTGAGGCCGTAGCTTGACAAATACTTCAAGCAAACATAAGCCAGCATTGCTGGTCAAAGAAGCATTCAAGCATCCCAGAATTAATGCTGGGAAGAAATGCAAGACCCCTTCTTTCAGCATCTTTGCCAGCTTGTGCCAGCTTTTGTGTCAGTGAAACTGCAGCATGCAAGTCAGAGTAGAAACAAGAAACAAACATGGCGCAGTCTGTGACCAATTTAAATAGATGAATTGGAGAAAAAAATAAATAGCAATTTAAAGGTAAAGATGTAGCGTCACATCATCTTGGCTTCATGATTGCTTTCAGACGCATGACAATATTAGTCTTACAGAACAGCATCAACGTTACTGGAGAGAGAGAAAGCTGAAAACGAACCTCTTCCATGTTTTTGAAATTAAGTAAAAGTAAGCATTTGTAGAACCAGAGCCCAAATTTACTCAGAACTGAGACTACGTAATCCTGTTTTGTGATGAACCACTGCAGAGACTTTCATTTAAAACATCTTTTGGGAAGGGGGAATGTGTATTAAATTTAAGTGCTCAGATGCAGCAGCCTTCTTGTGAGAAATGTCCAATTTTACCAGAATTTATCTGGGTGTTTAGTTTTACAGTGGCTTAGGCCATATGAAACAGTGAATGCACTGAATACAATCAACTGATGAAGTTGAACATATTTATTTTGGGCACAGCTTCCTTTCAGACACATTCTTGTCCACAAGGAGATAGTTGGAAAATTGAAGCCTTTATCATTTCTCCCATGTCCTCCAGAAATAAAATAAATTAAGTGTGAAGCATATATTTTGGGAAACAAACCAGCAAATCCTGCCCTGTATTCTCCCGGCCTTTTTTTTTTTTTTTTCCCCCCTGTAAGAAGATTTGAGCATTGTTCAATAGCTTATTTTTTCAAATCAAAGAGTTTTGTTTTGTTTTTTTCCCCAGTATTGGAGCAGTAACAAAGAGGAAACAATGCATACAATAACAGGCTCATGATTAAAACTCTGTTCTCCTAAAAATGTTCTTTTCCTAGTAGCACCTTTTTCCCCCATGCTGTCATAGTATTCTACTGTTGTCCTCTTAATTTTTTAGCATTTCTTAATCAGCTTTTTTGATGCTCTGAACAGCATATTAGATAATCTTATAACAAATAGTGGTGTTTACAGAAATCCCTATCTTTGTACTTAACATCTCTCAGGAATCAGCTTGGAACAGAACACTTTTTGACTGCTGTCAGTGAAACCAAATCAACCGTTTTCACATAGCACTTCTTTTTTTCTTGAGACAATCTAGCATTTAACTAGCGGTCGAGTTATTTTTGCCAGCAATTTTCACAGATAATGACTCCTATTTAAAGATTCTGTGTAGAGGATATTTTCGTCCATTCTTTTTCCATCTTCCAAGTGGAAATTCTTCTACACATTGTACATGCATAGACTGTTGAAGCAGGAAAATGTCAGAAATCATCAGCATTTTTAAATCTACTCAATACAATCTCTACTGAAAGAGTTAGGAAAGTTCATTAGCTGCAGGAAGGAAGTAGTAGAACTCGATTTAATGGTGTGGTTAGAGATCTATTGTTTGTGTCTGTGTGTCTGTGTATATACACATACTTAGTGAACATTGTTAAACGGCTCCCACTTTGGGATGTCCAAATCAGAACAAATGAGGAATAAAATGGATTTCAGTTGTGTCCTTTGCACGTTGGTGTTTGTCCTTGGGTAACCACCCAGGACTATATCCAAAGGACAAATGTTAATACTGAGCACTGTCTGAGGATCATTTTAACATTTTGATGAATACAAAGTCAAGAGGAAAAAAAAAAAAAAACTACTGATGCTTTTTCACTGACCAAATACCATTCTGATAGACACTGTACATGCATTTAGTTACATCAAAGAATAAAGAAATTGAAAGAGACTGAAGCTGCCCTGTAGCAGCTAAATACAGTGCAGGGGGCATTGCCATCCAAGAATGGCTGGCTAGAAGCAAACACTTACTGTGAACTGACTGATGTGAGCCACCATGTGTTCGTGCCCTTCATAGCTGCACCCCATATTGATGTGCTGTGACAAAAAAAGTTCTCATCGTGGCTGGGACTCTGTCATGGTTGAGACTCCAGTCCTCTTGGCCTGAGATGACTTTCCCAAGTGTTTTGTATTTTCACAACACGTCTCATGGAAGACTCAAGCAGCAGAATCTCAAAAAACACCCACTTTATTTCTGACAAAAATGGGAAGTGTGAAAATGAAATAGCACTATCTTTGTTGCCACTTTGTGAACTCTGCAGGGAAATGAGGCTTAATGTTGCTATTTGTTCTTTTCAAAATTTTCCTAAACAGCTTCTAGAATTCCTTCAGAGTTGCAGCAGTTACATTCTACATCAAGCTGAAAGATGCATAGATTCCTCCAGTTTCCTAATCTACTATTACAAGAGCTTAGACAAAGACTTACAGGCCAGTGGTCACGCCCCACTCACACCACCCCTGAAGAAATCGTACCAAAATCAATTCTGTAGAAGGACTGTGTTCCAATGCAGCTGTCTTGTTTTTGATCCAGTTGTGGCTTCTGAGTGGTGGGATAACTATCAGATTTTTGTGCCTATTAAACTGTTCATTTCAGTATCTTCAAGTATTAAAAACTCCCTAAGTTCTACTGGCAGTCACAAAAGCTGTTCCTGGTGAGAAAGCAGCTTATACATTCACTCGCTTGGCACTTTGGGCCTGCTGGCATCCATAACAAGAGTTTCTGTGGCCTCACATAAACTGGCAAGAGAAGAAAAATTCTAGAGCATTAAGTTAACTTGTTTCATTTCTATTTTTCTTTTTTCCAGTTATTGTCCACTTTGTCTTGATCAGTCTTTTTTTGTTTCTAGGGTATTACTGCTACAGCTGCATTACCTGAGAGTGGCTCATCACTGGCCTTACGTGCCCTAGGATGGGGCTCTCTGTATGCATGGTGTGGAGTTGGATTACTAAGTTTTGCCATCTGGAAGGCTCTGGGTGTTCACAGTGTGAGTAGCAAATACGATCCTCCAAATACTGTATTTTTTCCAGAATTGTTCATCGTATTCTGTACTACTTCAACCTGTCAGTACCCTTGATTCCCAACACATACAGTGACTAACCAGAGGGCTGTGCAGACTGGAAAGTCATTTTTGCATCTTTTGTAAATGGGATGTTGTGGAAGAGACAGTTTAGGGGGAAAAACAGTTCTGCCCTTCTTGTGTTTATTTGCACACTCTTCAAATTCTTAAAAAAAGAGTCAGTGTTCTACTTTAGAGACTAAAATCGTGGTTGCAAACTTTCTGCATCCTTTGCTTATTGAATTGAAGGGTACCCCCAAATCCTCTTCTTATAGCTTTCTAATTGTCCAAGTTCTGTTTTCTACATCAGGACATTGAGGATGTAAGAAAAATTAGAGTGAAGATAGCTTTCTTTCTAATGCGTTTCTGTAAGGGGCAAAGGGGCAGAAGTTAGAGGATTTGTGTGTAACAGAGTGATGTTCCATGATGTGCCACATCAAGGCAAAGAAACTTGGGAAGCATCTGTATGCCCCAATGGGCAAAGGCTATCTTTAATAAAGTGCTTATGTTCCAGTATTTCACTGTGTTGAGTGTGAACACTGGAGTTCATGTAAGCATTTTTGTTTGCCCCCAGTAATGAGCCATGACTGAAGAGACACCCTGCAGCTGGCAGAACTCCACTTCCTTTTAAGGGGTAGGAATGAAGAGACTTCTCTTACTTTCCGTGAAAAATTACTTCTATTCCCAGTAGAGCATTTCACGATCTCCCAACACTAAAAGCAGCAATATATTGCTCCACCCTAATGCTATTCTCATTAATACCTTAATTCAAGTTCTCACTTCTTGTCCACTCTGCTAATAAATCCTGTGAGTTAGCCATTTCGGTTCTATGACAATTAGAAAGATCAGTGTGATGGAATGGTGATACAAGAGGTGTGATGACAAAGGGACTAGTGTAACAGAAAGGTGTTACAAAAGAAAAAGTGCTCACCCATCTCTGAAGATCTAGGCTCGCAATAGAAACTCCACAAGGGAGGGATCTCCAACCAGAGATCCTTCCCCAGTGGCATTCAGCCCTTAAATGAGGTCTAGGAGAGGTGCAGCCAGGCTCCACCCCTTCCAGTCTCACAGTTGAATTGCCTTCATCTGTGCTCCCAGGGCTGACCAGGTCCTTTCCCCAGGTGCTCAATCAGTGGTTCAGGCCATGACTCAACAGTTACCATACTGGTCCCAACATGCACAGATTCCTTGGTTTCTGATGTTGATTCTCAATAAGAGCCAATAAAGGAAAGCGGGACATAAGATGCAGCTACCATGCATTTTGTTTATACTCAAGTCCTGCTTGTCAGATTGTGGTGGAATAGCAGAAAAAGGAGAAGAGCAGGTGTACCAATTTATACTCCCTGTGTGCTGAACTATAGCAGTCTGCTGAATTTTCTGTCACTTACATCATCAGCCAAAAGGATTCACTTCACACCATGCTGCTGATTCTTGTTTTCACTCAGAGTACTTCTGGTCCTGCCTAAGGACAGTATGACCCTAGTCAGCAACTTATGTTAATTGTCAGTAAGCTTCATTTTTATTTCCTTGGAAAATGCTGACCATACCCACAGTTGCTTAGTTTTCTTGTGAGGCTGCTTTCACCAGGATTATGACAGGGAAGAACACAAGCTTGAGGTGGCTAAGCCCAGGAAATGTCACAGTCTGACAGCAGGATCTCGTGTCATAAGAGCACAGCAGTAGTGCGTGGCCTTTTAGCAACTAGCTAAGCATTTATCATCAGAAAGTCATTCTTTATTATATTCTGTGTTGCTTTAGTGCTGAAAGGAGATACGGCAACCTGCATCTTAAGAGACTCTTGCAAACACCTTTTGATTTTGGTTTCTTTATGTAGAATGTTTTTGTTTCACAACATGACACAGTTAGAACTGCAGACACTGAAAGAAGGAGATTTCTGTCAAGAGGCTAAGGCTGCAAATAATTTTTAACAGCCCTCTTCCCCTGCTTTCCACTGACATATTTATTACTTTCACTATAGATTTAAATTCCAGTTGGAAGAAGGAAACTCATACAATAGTGCTACTCATTACAGCATAAATGCAAACTTACATTTGTAAGTTTCTGTCATGCATTTCTTTATCCTGTTTTGCTGTATATGTTAAATATATGTTTAAAATTGCTGGAAGTACAAAAGCAGAAGTGTTAAAGATGAAATATTCTGACCAGAGAAAAGGAACTCTAGAAATATAATTCTAAAGAACAATTAATTTTTGATTGTTGTTGACACTTTGCATACTGCTTTAACATAACACTCAACAGGAAATACTATCTCATGGAAGGTGTTACTTTGTGCATTAAGTATCATCTTTATGAGCACCTGAGGTTTAATAAGCGTTACATCATTAGTTCTGGATTCCTAGGTATGTACTAATTTTGAGAAAGGGCTTTCCCATTTCAGAGAAGCACAATAGTTTTGGTAATTCTTTCTCTCGGCTTCTGTGACAACAGTAATATACTAGCAATCAGTCAATTCCAATGCTAACTTTCAGGGACGCACAAGATACATTTGTTAAAACTAATAATTGTTAGATAGTCACAAAAATATGTTTAATTTTGTATGAAAATATTTACTGGAGTTATAGTAAAATAACATTTCTTCAAACATTAACTTCTTAGACCACAAAAGCTACTACAGATTTCATGTTAATCTCAACATTTTCAAATGAGCCTTTTAATTTAAGTTGAACAACTTGAGAAGAATCTGTTGTAGGCTTACCTGAATACAAATATCTTGATTCTTCAGTGTAGTTTAATTCTGTGAACTCCATTACTCGGTAACAATTGCAGGTTCCCCATACCACAGATGTGAAGAATTTGAAGTTACAATTTCAAGCTAAGCACGCTGTATGTATATTTGAAAGCTCTTACTTTAAAGCAAAAGTTAGTCTCTGAAAGTGCTGTTTTATACATGACCTTAGAGAAACCTCGATTCATCTTGATGCCTGGAACTTTTGTTATCTTAATAACTAAACTTTTGGTACCTGAACAAGGAGAAGAAGAGCTTGCTGCCCTGCTCCTTCACCTTACTGCCTTCAACAGTAACCAGCTGCCTTTGGGATGTGCTAATTAGTGGTCTGCCCCTGATGCTGTCCTCTCTCAGCTGTGCACTGACTTCATTTGTTTAAGAGCTGCTGGTAGTATTGATAACAACATTATCAACAGCTCATATGGTGTGTCAATATTGCTAGGCATAATAAAATTTTAATTTTAAACACCACAGATGTTTCATTTATCAAACAAAGAAGTTTCATCTGTCTCACATAAAAGTACATTAATTCTAGTTTGCTCTCAAATCCATTGCCAGCTCTGTCCTTGTAGATGTCTTGGTGTGTTCCCAGTGAGCAGAGGATTGACTTTCACTTACAGTCTGGAAGAGAGCTCTGAGTCAAGTGAAACCAAGCTGCTGTGTTGTTTAATGCCTAATACTGTCTCAGGGAGTAAAACATGACAAGAAGCCACAGTGGAAAATCAGATGCGATGGGTCAGAGATCTCACAGCAATGGCTGGCTAGGCAGCTGTGCTACTGAGCAGTTCCACCCCTGACTGATCAACCCATGTGAACTGCTGAAGGTCGTGCACACCACAGCTTGCTTTGACTCTAAAGGAGGAGAAGGGCAAAGCTAAGCAGTAAATTTGGAGAAGTACAGCCAATAATGTGTTCCATGCCCTTTGAACCCTGCTCACTTTGACCATGCTCTGGTTTGAAACAGTGCGCTGCTGAACTGGTGTGAATGAATGCTAGTCAGTGTGCCTTCTGTGAAACCTTTCGTAGCTGCCTACATAGGAAGAGGTGGTGAGCATCTTCCACATACTGGAAAGGACAAAACTAAACCCAGCGATGGGACTGCTACGATGTGGTGTGTAGTTGTTGTGTTTTCTTTTTAAGAAAAGAAGTCTATATTATGAGACACCTATCTGCTATACCCACCTGGGCAAAGCAGACTCTCCATAGGGGTTGGTGCGAGAGGGCAGGGGATGTGAGCCTGACATTCAGGGCCAAAGGGCTTGGGGATGTTTTTGTTTTGCACTGCAGCTACATCTGCTGGCAGCAGGAGAGAACATCACTACATTCAGTATGTTCTTAAAACAGTGCTATCACAATGCCTCCTTCCAGCTCTTAAATGGCTTTATTGATAAGAGTCCTAAGCCCACGGATTTTTATGCTAGCATGAAAACCCAGGAGTGATAGTAAGCAACTGATCTTTATGTCTTGGTAAGGGATATAAAAATTTTTATGTGGTCTCAGGATGGGTTGTTAATACCCCCTGACTGCAGTTGTCACTGTTATCATCTTCGAATAGGCTAGTAAATAATAAACCCTACTAAATTTCAGTGAGCTGCAATCCGAAAAATGGAAAGTGATGGGTCAGTGAGGACTTGGTTTGATAGTGGTTTAAATTCTATTTTTCGTTAATGTAAAAGAGAAATCTTCATTTTCAGAACCTAGGAGCTGATGGTTTTCTATTTTCATGTACATTGGGCCGCATGCAGAAATGCAGATGTTGTTAACATGTCATTAACATGTCATTAGCATGACTTTTTAACTAACTTCCAATGAACTCTTAGGAAAGCAGTCCATCATCTTTGATGATGTCAGGGTCCAGCAGTTCTGTCTGTATGAGCAAGTGTCACTGACCAACAGTGCTGGGCCAATGAAGCAGTTTGGGCCTCAGGCTCTAATACCTAGAACCATTCCGGGGGATATTCTAAATTTGAGCTGACTCTAGCCTTGTCCCATGATGTAAATGCCTGTTTGCAGCTGGAGTGTGCTAGATGTGCTCCTAGAACATACCTCCAGTTTTGTTTCACCCTAAAGACATCCATTTGGGTTGCTCTGAGACTGGTCAGCTCATACCCGATATGGACAAGTGGGAGATTCACAACCAAAGCACATTCCTGGCCTGCAGCCTCCCACTATGAGGCACTTCACAGAGCAGAAGAATGTATGTAATACTAGACACAGGCCTAACAATTGACATATAACTTCAAACAATAGGTATATTTACTATCTAATAACTTTCATATCATGGCATTATCTTTTAGACTCCTGGTACAGTGAGCTGACTGTATCCTGATAGATAACACAGAGGTGTTGAAAATAATTTTGTAGAAAATAATGGGTTTGGCATATTTTTCATTTCATTAAATCTAAGAAGTCATAGTTGAAGCATCTTATTTTATTACTCTCTATACAAAATAATTCATGGAGCTTGAAATCTTCAGTTTAAGAATAAATGATGTTTCACTAAATAAAAACTTTTGTAAGTAAAGAAATAAAAAAAATCTTAAAACTTTGTTATTTCAGTTGGCTTGAATGAGAAGTTTATTAAAAAAACCAAAACCTTTCTGATTTTGTGTCTCTGTTCTACAGATGCTATGACCTGCCATACCTTTTTGTTGTTTATCAGTCACAGTTCAAAGTCTTCGTATTAAAATGAATTGAGATGGTGTCGTGTAATTTAGTTAGAGTAACATTATATCTTAGTTTGAATCATTAGGCAATAGAGCAGTAGAGGCTAGTCTTGATCCAACAAAAGTTTTGAAGTATGTGCTTAAACTTAGGCATATGTTTAAAGAGGAGATATAAGAAGGAAAGGGACAGACTCTTCAGTAGGGTCAGTTGTGAGAGGACAAGGGGAAATGCTTTCAAACTGAAAGAAGGGAAATTTATACTGGATATAAGAAAAATTTTTTTACAGTAAGGGTGGCAAGGCACTGGAACTGATTGCCCAGAGAGGTGGTGGATGCCCCATCCCTGGAGACATTCAAGGTCAGGCTGGAGGGGCTGTGGGTGTCCCTGTTCATTGCAGGGGAGTTGGACTAGATGACCTTTAAAGGTTCCTTCCAACTCAAACGACCCTATGATTCTATATAAATTTATGGTTTAATAAATATTTTAACATGCTGTAGCAGCGGTTTCATGTTCAGATCAGTGGTCACACCTGGTAGAGTTGTGATTCCTCCTCCTGCGTTACTAGCTGCCCAGACAATGTATTTATAAGCATAGGGTTATCAGAGGTAAGAGGGAACTGATCAGAAATTAAAGGACACATAGTCCTTTATAAATTATTTTCTGATGATAAATTGTCTGAACTTTGTGGCACTTAGGCAGTTCTAGTCTCAGGTATGTCCTTGAAAGCACATAGAGCACTGCTGTTTGCAGTGATGAGAGAGCTGTGTCTGCGAGGATTAAAGGGGACCTGCAGTTACAATACTTGAAGAAATTTATGGTCACAGCATAGGCCTGGAAATGGAGGAAAAATATATTATTTTGTCTCTGAACAAGGCCCAAATTCCGTTGTTTTATTTCTGTGATATTGCTTCATTTTGATCTTTAATTAAGCTATAGTAAAATAATAAATTATAAGCCTAAAGCAAAGCAGGGTTGCAGTTGGAGTGATTCATCTGGTCTGTCTCTTGTCTTTTCCTTTGCTGCTTAAACTGGTGTTTTTTGAAAGGGAGAAACATAGCCTCTCTGTACAAGCAAGATACACACGATGGTGATGCCTTGCTTTATTTGATGAGTGAAATGCATAGGATCTACCTTTGTGATATAAATTATTCCTTGTTTCTTGAAAAGGTCTTCCTGACCCATCCCTCTATCCCCAAGTGTTTCATTCTTCTTAATCCTCAACCTGCTGACTTTGGAGAGTTGCAGAATCTGATTCTCATGTAGCTGACTGTCAGCAGTATATTGTTTAAACTTGTTTTGCATTCAGTGTGCTTATTTTACAGGAATAATTGTCGTTGATAATCCCATTAAGCTGAATTCCAGTTTTCTTAACAATTTGATTGCCATTTGTCAACAGGACCAAATCCTTCGAAAATGTTTCACAGTTTTCTAGAAGTTACAGCTAAGTTGTAAATCCTCACTTTAGATAAGCAGCTTTTCTTTAAATTAAAAATTTGCAGCTGTAGAATACTTGACGGATATTAAAACATATCTATGAATGCTTGTTGTTCTTTTGAATTATTATTTTTTTTACATAACAGGGATTATGAGCCTTCTTTTAAAAGCAGAACAGTGTTTCAGCACTGGCACACTGAGCCATGGAACTATTAACAAGCAAGATAAATTATGCTTTAAGAGCCCTTTTGCTCTTCATGCCCTCAAGAAATTTCCTCAGAAATGAAAGTGTTTGTTCTCCCAAGGGAAGAGGGCCAGGATGATTCGTATGTAGGTTTGTTACTTATATATCTGTTCTATGGAAAGCTGAGAAAATACTGAGAACTAGTAATTTGTGACTAATATAGATACAAAATATTAGTTATCATTTTTATGGTGACTCCTAGTGAAATATCCTCTTTTTCATTGATCTTAACCTTTAAAATATTAACAGTCTAACACAATCGCACAGCTGTGTAGAGACATCCAAAGCAATTAAAAACAATACAGAGATTATATGCTTGCCATGCTTTTGTTGGTAGGGACAATTCCTATGCAAGGTGCTTTTATCTAGAGGAAATCTAGCTTCTAAATACTCATTTTAAGCAAAACAATACTAACATCACCCCATCTATCTTGGGAGATATTTGATATTATTTTTGAGACTGTAGTCACAAGTACATTATAGATACAAACGAGTATTGGGTCTAAGGATGGATGAGTTAAAAAAATAAAATGCAAGTACGGAGACATTGTCTTCACAAATTTTTGACATCCATAAATAATACTAAGATCTCAATCAAATAGTGACATTTTGCAGCTTAAATTTTTATGCTATTATTTTGTAGATGTCCAAATGCTGCTATGAAAGCAGTGTATCTCCTAGAATCGTTCTAGGATCATCCTAGAGTCATTCCTAGATGTTTTTATTGCTATTATTTTTTAATTTTAGTTTTATTTAATCCTCACCTATTCATGATGTTTCTATTCCTTATCATGCTTGATTTATTATGCATACTTGACTGCATAATAAAATCATCTTTCCTATTTCATTATCATAGAATTCAAAATAATTCAAATCTGCTCAGTTTTTTAACATTATTTTACTTCCTCAATGCTTATTTAAATTCAAGGAAGATTTAGTACAAATTAACACTTCTTCCTTCTGTTTATACACATATTGTCTATACTGCTTGTGTTACCTAATTAGTTTGGTGTGGAGAAGACTTGCCTCCACACATATGTGCTTTTATTTTGCACAAGGAGTAGAAGATATAAACAAGGAACCTGTGAACCTGCTTGTATTTGATAAAGCAGAATGCTTATTCAAGGAATAAGATCATCCTTTTCTTAGTGGAAAGCTGCTACATCTGCATTGTCTATAGGGACAGCTGTAAGGAAGCATTTCAAGAATATAAGAAGAGGTAACTGTAGCTCTCTTGAGGAATTATTTCATTGTCTTGGAAGAGACTCGTCAATGTCAGCTGCCATCAAACTGTTGGGAAGTTAGATAGGCCTTCCAGTTCTTGAAGGAAGCTTATAAACAGGAGGGAGACTGACTTTTTACACAATGGAATAATGGTAGGACAAGGAAAAATTACTTTAAACTAAAAGAGAGGAAGTTTAAGTTAGATCTTAGGCAGAAATTCTTTACTCAGAGGGCAGTGAGGCATTGACACAGACTGCCCAGAGAAGCTGGGGTTTCCCATCCCGGGAGGAGCTCAAGGTCAGGTTGGATGGGCCCTGGGCAGCCTGAGCTGGTGGGGGGCAGCCCTGCCCATGGCAGAGGGTTGGAACTGGTTGGGCTTTAAGGTGCCTTTCAACCTAAGCCATTCTGTGATTCCATGACAGAATAAAACAACACTCAGTCTTTGGTCGGATGTTGCCTCTGGAGCAGTTGTGGCTTTCTGGAAGTGGACAAGTGGATCAGCACACTCCTTGGCTCTGTATAATGCAAACTACAAATGTATGACTAAAATCTAAATAAAAACTTACGTGATTGGTGTAAACTTTTATGTTGCATCTCAGTACCATGACATCTTCAAGTGTGGCAGCATGGCCATGCTTGTCATGTGCTCCTGTCCTCATGCAGGTTGCTCTGCTTACCTGAAAGTGCCCGGTTGTCCACATCCTGGCTCTTTGTGCAGCAAGAGCTCCAATGTGTGGCCTGCACACAATTCAGTCCCATTCTGGGCATCAAGGCTTGTGAATTGCTTAAGGCTGAGGCTTTGATTTTTACTGTCTGCTTTTCTCAGCCATGGCTCTCATTTCTGGATAATGCATACTGGGAATTCCTGGTCATACAGAGAAAAGAATTACTCAGGTTACCTTTTGAAAGAACTGCCTACTTGCAGACAATTCATGTTTTTCATTCAATTCAGAAATCCAAATCATAGCGTACAAGAGCTTGTGCAGTGGGAACGCTCATCCTGATGCTTTGGGTCCATTAACTGGCATGCTTCATACATTTATATATTTAACCAGTTTAAATTGTAGATTACATTAATTTTTCAAATTGTGCAGGATAACTAAGGAGAAATGAGTAATACACCATAAATGACTAATCATGTGGATGTCCTTTTCAGGCACCCAGATTAGAAAGTAAGACTCTGCAGAAATAAATGGAATGTTCCTCAACAGTTTAAAAAAAATCACTCAGTTTTTTCTGCATCACATGAAAGCCTTTTGCAACAAGACAGTGTAGTCCAAACTTTGTACTATTATTTTTGTTTGGAAGTGTGGTGCAGCATCACTGAAATCAATAGGTACAGGCTTGAGACTGAAACACTAACATTGTCTTCTTTGAGATATCATCCACTAGAACAGCTTAAGCTCTTGGCCTTCTATTTCAGAAAAATCATCTTGGTTATTCATAGAATTTTAAGGCAGACTCATAGAGCTCTAGGTATAAGGAAGTAACTTTTTTTAAGATTGTAGTTTACAAGACTACTGCCCTCGTATATATAAATGAAAGTCAGTTTTTCCCATTGAGCACAGATAGCTAAACATCTCTCTTTTTTTTTTTTTTTTTTTTTTTTTTTTTTTTTTTTTTTAAATTCAGAGTAATCACAGCAGCTTTCTTTTCTTTAGGCTTTTCTACTGGTCTGGCGTCTTCTTCCTTTTACTACAGAGGTGTAGAAACAAACTTCGAAGCTACTAGTTAACAATCCCAATACTGGGAGCTAAGTGCCATTCACACAGAAATTAGACTGAAGTGAAGCTACTGCAACATGCTCGTGATGTAGAGCAGGTGCCTTACCAATGAGAGATGCATGGATTCTGAGTAACCTGAACACCTTTGCCAATGAAGTGTAAGATCTAAGAATATGAACCAGAGCACTACCTTCTGTGCTTACTGTAGAGGTCAGCGTGCAAGCTGGCATGAGGTGACCTGCAACAAGCACTCCATTCTACTGTGGCAGTCAGAGAATTGCCTTCAGTCAGCAGGCTGTCTGCTCTGCTCTTGGAGTGCTGTAAGGGTTCAGTGCATGCTGTTTTCCACAAATAACCTGCTATTTCTGCATGCAGACCCTGGTAAGCGTTTGCTAACAAGGGCAACAGCAATCACTTTGAGATTTGGGAAAAGGTAGCAAGAACAATCCTCTCTGATGCTCTTAAATCCAAGGCAGCCTATCTTATCTTGGTTCCTTGTGAGGTGAAAGGTGGCTGATGAGAATATAAGGCATGGACACGCTGTGTTGTGCTCTCAGTCAGTATTCCAGTTCAGGGGATCTAACCTCATTTCACTTGGAAGATAATGTAAGCAGTTCTTACTGGTACAAGTACTAAAATAGGAAACAAATAATTCCTAGAATCTGGGTTGGCCTATTATGAATGTCACACATTAAAGAGAACATTTCTTTGCAAAACTTTCATTCTAGGATTCAAACAGACTTTTTTTAGCCTCTCTTCCATTCATTTTAATATGAACGGCCACATAAGTGCTCTCGGTAATAGTGCTATCCCAATTTTTGTGTGACATTCTGTCAACGATGTACATTAAAAAGACATTATTAACTGGAAGATGCTTTTAGGTCCCCTTATTTTTGCCACCTGAGGCAGGATCATTAGGTTAAGATAAGAAAATAACAGTGATCTGTAGCTATTACAGATTATTTAATGCAGCAAGGTAGATGATACCCTTTTAGAAAGAAGCCTGACAGTCAGAGGTGGAACAGTTACTGTAATTTATTTGGCAGGAAAAAACAGTATCAAGCATTGCAGTGTCTGTGATTAAAAATAAAAAAAATCACTTGAGTGAAATTCACTTCTCAGAGTTGCCTCCAGGAATGGAGAATGCTGGAATGTTAAATCAAGAAATGTGCTACAAATCGTTCATGTGCCACTGGGTTCAGAAGCAGGGTTTGAGAGAGTGGTCTGTGATCCTGAAGGCAGCCAAAAGAGGTAGAATACATTCAGCTTTTAGCACTCAGTCTACTATGCTATTAATTGGAGACATCACAGTTGAGCTGACTGCCCCAGGGTCAGTGTGTCTGACAATCAAAAAAAAGCAGCTACTACAGTAAATTGTTTCTAAACGTTCTGGTATTTAGTACATAGGCATATTGCCTTTTTTAATTAAATTAATGCTTGTTGATTTGAGACCACTGGCATGTGTATTATGGAATCTGGAAGAAATACAGGAGATTTCTGGGTTGGAGAGAGGAGAAGAGACCTTCCAAGTAGTTTACCTCTGAAAAAAAGGCAAGGCAAGACATGGGTTCTGAATTGCAGGGTTTCCGTCATTAATCAAGGTGCAGTATTCATATAATATAAAGCCAGGTTAGTTATCTTCAGCAGAAGCTCACTCCAATGTACGAGGCTGACTGGATACCAGGGAATCTAGTTCACAGAAGGATAGCTCATTTGTATCTTTACTGAAAAAAAGTTTACCTTCACTACAGGGATCCTCTGAGGTTGCAGTAGACCTGGGATGATGCTACCAACCAAATGCAGTCAAGAACAAGTGCAAGGCCAGCATGAGTTAGTTTGAAGGCCGAATTTGTACTAAATACAGGTTGATCAGTCAACAACCAAGGTACAGAGTGCATGGTCAATGACTGAGAGAAGTTACAGCCTAAAATTTGATACTAGAAGGATTCACAAGCAGCAGACATTGACACTGGGAGGGAAGGAACTGTGTTGCAGTTTCCATCATGATTTATGTGTATGTACACTGGTCCCACTCCATCAGAGAAAGATTGGTTTTTTTTGAAGTCTTCTCCATGCTTTTAGGCAGTGTGGCTAGGGAGCTGTAAAGGAGCTTTGAGTACTGGGAGGTCAGTGGCCAGGATTTGAAAATACGTTGAGTTTATGTAACCAGCATAGCTTGGAAATGGAGGAAGAAACTCAAAAGCTGATGGCATTAGTGGTGCAGATGAGAAGGAAATACCTTAGAAATCCTATTCAAAGCTCTAGTGAAACACTACTGCACTTTCTTACTGGGAAGAGAGAGAAAAAAAAGAATAAAATTCTGTGTGTAGTACCAGTTACATTGCTTAATGTATTACTCAAAAACTACTGTGGAGAGAAATAGTAGGATGTAGGATTTTTAAGTTGCATAGAAATGAAAACTTCGAGCAATTGTAGCTGTGACATTTGTATTGTGAACAAATTGACCCCAATTAGACACACTGAGAAGACACCAGGTACTTCTTAGGCCAGTGTCAGTTACTGTAGAGAACACCTTTCCTAAATAGCTGACAAACTAAGGCATAATGTTGAAAAATCGATCCACGGTGGTGATCAGCTTAGTATTATGATTTATTAAAGTAGCTCACTGTCCAGCATGGGAATCACAAAAGAAGAAAGTCTGGAGAAAAATGTAAAATACACAGTTAAACCTGTGAACTGCAATTAAAAATATTTTGTACAGAGGGGGGGTCATGAAAAAAGATGTAGATGCTTGCAAGAGTGAAGTGATGGCATTGGGTTTGGCATTGCTTGCAAAGTGGTTTTACAAATAAGCATCAGAATCTGAGGAGATAAGGCTAAAGAAATTTATCACAGGGTCTTGAAAACAAACAAAATTAGGCATTAAATATTTCAAATTCTGTCTGTGTGCTAAAGGAAAATTGCTTTTCCAGAAAATGAGTTGCTTTTACCTGCAGAACATAAATTAGCATTCTGAGAGAAGTCTGAGTATTCTTAAATCTATAGTTGATAGCAGTGTTTTAGTGCTTTCTAGATAAATACTTTTTTTTTCTTTCAGAATAGACTTGTAATATTTTATTTTCCAGTCAAGCTTGCTTTGTGCATCATGGACCAACATAATAAAATAGGATATATTACTTGTGGAGCAGCCCTCGTATGTAAAAATATTGGAAGAAAAGAATCCATTAAATCTAAACAGTAACTTCAAATAGAAGTGATTTTTAATGAAATTAACTCTCAGTTCTGGCCTGTCAAGACAATAGAATCAGCCATTGGTGATAAAATGGTTACCGTAAATATAGATTTGGTGTTTGGTTTTAATGCATTAATACATCGAATATAAAGACAGCAATCTTTCTTCTTCATAGCACACATTTTAATTTACCATTAAAGAAAGAAAAGCATGGTCCTATGTATAATTAAGCATTTTCTTTTCCTGCCTATTAATAAATAAATTTTAATAAAATTTTCTTTAATCTCCTGTATCTATGTTGTTGGATAAACCAAAACTGTCAGAGCCAAACATTTTCTTTAATGTTGTTCTAAAATCCTCAAACAGACCTATTATAACAGACCTTCAATCTATAGAAAGTGCAGAATAAGGTACTGCATTGAAAATATGGTGCATTCTATTGAAGTAATTTTATACCAAACAAAAAAAATTTATGTGTATATATACATATATATATTCACACAATAGCTCATATTATAGTAGTGAACCATTCAGACAAGTCGTTCAATTAGACGCCTCAGTGTGATTCTTTAGAAGTGGGGATTGTAGTGGGTCCCTTTCATACTTTTTTCCACTTAATTAACTGAACCAGTATAATTAGAGTGTATGTCTTACTTTGCTGTTATTTTTAAGGCCTTTTTACATCTTTACCTCAAACAGCTATATTTTGTGGAATAAGCCTCTTATTAATAGTTGACTACTTTTATTTCTTAACCTCTTTTGTAGATGAAAGAGTTCCGAACTAAAATGCAGTCAATGTTTCCAGCAATTCCAAAAAATAGTCAGTCCACCGTTGAATGGGAAGACTTACTTAAATCAAAGTGAAAGAATCAGAAGCATTTGCTCTTTCAGCAAGAACAGGAGCAGAAGCAGCAGAAATGTCTCATCTGAATAAAAGAGAAAAAAAATCAGACTGAGCAAGTTACCGATTGAGTTCACTGAACCTGGGGACGCCAGTTAACATCTTAGTGGCAAGAGAATTAAAATAATAATTTATACTGTATTTCTTCAGCATATTTAGTATGGCTGATTTGTGAGAAAATGAACCTTCCAAGGTAAGTTGGTTCCAACTTGAAAAAAGACTGTACGTTATAAAGACTTAAATAAAAGAACAACTTTAATCACAAATATAAGGACAAAACCTCAATAAGCTTTTACCCCATCCTGCCTTTTAAGAGTAATTTTAGGGAATTTCTCTAGGAAACAAAGAACAGCGCTTTCAGTGCCATTTACATGCATCATTAGGAATGTAAACATCAAGAGAATTATAAAAGGTCCATCAGTGAGCCTGAAGATAAAGGTTACAGTGCACTCTTCTAAAACTAAAGGAGGTATTTAAAGTGTTATCAAAGAAAGTGTCTAAACCCAGCTGTTTTTGTCTGCCTGATTGGAAAGTTTAAGACGTTAAATATAGAGGTAATGACCTGCTGAGCTCCTCTGCAGAGCAGCAGTAGAGAGCTCAATGAAGTGCACTCTTTTTTCAGTAGTAGCTTTTTTATTGGATCCCACGATTGTGAATCTGACAGTTTGTATAAAAGCTTCTACTATATTTGCATAAATATTGTAAGTGAAAAATACATAAAATAGTGTTATGTCCAGTCTGTCCTACACAACAGATATTTTCAGCCAACAAAGTATGTGTTTTCTGGGGGGCGTTTTTCAGTGGTTCCTGTGGCTCTTCTGTCAGGAGAAGCAATGTGTCATTTTCCCACACTGCAGTAATCTCACGAGGCATAGGCATAAACTAGGAAGAATAATGTTGTACTCAAACACTGTATTTGCAGAACTGTAGATCTGTAAAATTGCAGAAATAAAAAAAAAATTAGTATCAGTGAACAATTCTCTGTTGAGTGAATGCTCAGTTATCAGGGTTTTTTTAATCAGTTGCACACAGTCCAATTAAGACAGCTGCCAGATTTAATAAAGTCTGCTTAGAACCTCTCTTTTGTGATTAAATCTTTATATTTCTAGGAAAGAATGTTAAAAAAAAACTTTAAATGTCAGATAAATAATAGAGAAGTGTGGTTTTATATGAAACATGACAGCACTAGAATAATATCTTTAACACAATTGGAGTATAATAGATGACGTCTTTTCCATAGTTTGATACTTATAATCCAATATTAAATAAATTGTGGTGAATACTGCTATCCTATGCACATGAACAATGGTACTATTTCCATATTTCTGTTTGTGTGTATGGGGATGCCTGTAGTGCCTATGCTTATGCATATTAGTGCTGAGTCATCAAGTTTAACATGTAGCCGTGCCATTAAACTGAAATAAATTCAATAAATGCAAGTCTTATTATGCCCTTAAAGTTGACCAACTTTAGTTTTTACGGTGGGATTCAAGTGACTTGGATTTATCTGTATTAAATAACTTTCGGGAAAATCTCATCTGAATTAGTCATCCAAGCTCCCTGTACCATCAATGGAGAAAGACAGGAGTGGTCAGAGAGTGACTTACTCTGTGCTACAGTGAATGACTGGTCCTGGAATTTTACAAATCATCTGAACCATGCCAGCTGCCTGTGAAAAGTGTCACTCTTGCTTACCTCCCATCAGCACAGCGGCTGTGTGAGAACACAGTTCAGGAGTAATCCTTAAGAAAAATGAGTAGTTTTCCAGCACTTTTTAGTTCTGAGGGCTGAATGAGTATTAGTTCTGGCAGAAGAGAGCTGTCACTTCTGGTAATGGTTAACCACTGGATCAGTCTGACTATATGACAAAAAATTTCCCATACAGCGCACAGTATGAATTAAATCTGGAGGTGCCCCAAGTTGTATGGCACTTTTTCAAATAAATATAATTTAGTGAAATTTGCAAACAAATCTTTAAAACAGGAGCACATATGCAGGACAAGTACAGAATGATCTAGTAAGCCACTGTTAAGATAAAAGGCTTTGCATAAAACATCTTCCAAAGAATGAGAAATTCATAGATCATCTTATTCTAATAATACAGTTATTATAATAGTACAGTTACCCTAAACCACAACAAAACCCTAGAAAATGTGCCATTCTCTGTACAGATAGAAGGAAAAAGCACATAGTATATCAGTAGTAGCTGGATACCTTAATGTATGTAGTTAACGCAACTGGGCAAATAAAGCCACAAAGAGCAACAGACAAAAATAAATAAATAAATTAAATAAATAAATAAATAAATCAGGTTTCAAGACTTAAATTCTGCAAGTAGGCACTGGACCAAAAAAAGTTGATGGGTCCAGTGACTACTCAATTTCTCATTTAAAAAAAAATCTTTACTTTCTTTCTGCATCAAGGGAGTATGAGAATAAAACATGGAAGAGGAGGTTCATTATCAGCTTTTCCTGTGCAAAGAGTTACACCACATAATGAGATGCTTGCAGCCCTGCAAATAGAAGTGGGTAATGTACATGAGTTACTCTAAAAATAATGATTCCTTGTTTATTTCCATGGAAACTACAACAAATACAAAGAGCAAAATAACGCTATTTGATAGAGCAATTTCTCAGCTACAAAACACTGTCAACACAGTCACCACGATTAGCCATGCATTTTTGCCAGCAATGGCAAGAGCCTGCATGCCGCTCTTGTAACAATCTGAACCAGTGGAGATGACCCACTGCCACTGTCACCACTGCTGAAATGCACCACCCGCTGCCTCACTGTGCTCACATTCACTGTTTGGTCTCCATAAACATTCAGCAAGTGCCAATGAATGTCAGTGGGTGCCATTTTTTCCACAGAGAGGAATTCAGTGATACAGTTTTGCTTCATACACACTTCCGTGTCAGACACCATCTGTCACACAGCAAAAAAATGTGATGGAATATTGGCGGGAGGGTTCAACCTCTACTGCCATAGCACCAACATCTGCCTTTGAAGCCTAGGCCAACATTTTAAAATAGGAGGCACTATATTCAGAGCAGCCCTCTCAGCATAATGAGTTTGAGCAAGCCATTGCATTTCATTTATAGTGTTTTTCACTGACTTTCTGATCACAAATAGTTATAAGAATAGCAGAGGTCATGTGTGTTGCTAAAATTAGCCTACAGGCTAATACTATTACATGAGCTCCTTTCTTACTATGTTTCATAGAAGCAAAAGGAGATGTGGGAAAATGGAAATGAAGAGACCAGAATAGGCACAGCTATGCAGGAAGCAGTGATGTGCAGGCACAGCTCCCTTCTCACAGTTAGGATGGAAGCCTCCACAACGCCACCAGCTCCAAGGTCAGCAACAACGCCTTTGCTGCAGAAGGTGACAAATGAAAACAAACTGGAAATGCTTGCTTTATTTGCTCCACTGCCCCCTCTGGCAAAACGTCTCAGGAGCTTTTGCTGTGATTTTTGTCACCGTTGGCATCTGCTGACTTAAACCAGGCTCCTCAGAGCTCATCACTTTTGAAAATTCAGGTGACCTAGCATACATACAGAGAAGAGTAGCTTTCAATATTTAAGCTGCCATTCAAAAATCTCTGGAGAGTTAAGTGCCTGAAAATCAATTAAGGCTGAAGAGCTGAATCAACACTGCCAGAGTCTGGGCTGGTGGCTGCAAAATTTCTAGATGTTTTGAGCCTGATAGGCCAGGAAACAATCCCATCTGGGCAAATGGTCTGTTTTAGCAGTCAGGATTAAGCTGACAAGTTTTCTGTGATTTGTCTATTTCGTTAATAGCAGGGGCATATTGTTAATTTAGCTAATGGGAAGAAAAAATGTTCAACAGTTAACTCAATCCTTTATGTGCAACACCATCTGTGTGCTGAATGTCCCTGGATGCAGAAGAGAGGAAATCATATAGCATTTCAACCTTCTTTATTGTCATTATCTTGGACAAGTATGATAAACAACCATATTTATTTTCTGGAGCATATAGAGTTTTAATCAACCTATTAAGCAGGGTGACATTTTTCACAAATGTTAGAAGGCACAAAATTGACATTATCTCCCTACACGCAATGCAATTCATGGGCTCTGAGCAATAGAAGCTTAGACCAGAGCAAACGAGACAAGTTGTTTTTCCTTTTGCATCTAGATAAAGCTATTTGAAGAGACTTATCAAGCATACTCACAGATTAATCCTGGAATTCTGGAAGGAAGCAGAGAAATCGTCTTTTATAGACTGTAATACTGAAAGTGTAAGAGAAAGTTTTAATCCTCCATGTCCAAAAATCATCCTTTCATGTGTGGTTGAATACATTTATATGAAAGAAGTTTTGCTATTATTGGAGACTCATGAGAATGGTTCAGTTATTCATCAGTCTGGCAGCTGGGAATCCTGCTTTCCTTCCAGTTTGATGTGTGTTCCTGATCATCAGCAAAGCAGGGAGGGGGCATTTAACAATTAACACTTTGGGTATGGGAACAGTTCTAGCTGTGAAATAACAACTGTGAGAAGGCAGAACTGCCTTTAGTGGGTTATGATAAGAGATGCATTTACTTTTTGAATGTCAGCATTGATTACCTGGCAGTGCCTCGTACCAGTACCTAACCACTGAGCAAATGACACCAGAGGGTAAGGTAAAACCATGAGAACATTGTTTTTCTGACACACAGAAATATGGAAAACAAAATAACGCCTCCCACAATTTATCTATGGTATTTTAACTCTTCTCTCTAGGGATTGGATGTGGGAACTAAACTAAAGCTGAGTTTTGCCACCTGAATTTGCCCTTTACAAAAGTGGTGGTGGTCCCACAGCCCTCTGCCATTTCTCCTGTTCCTCCAGATTGGATTCACTGTGGATAGGGGAGAGATGGCAGTGAAGTGAGAGGACTGGTGTGGATGGCATAAAGAGGGAACTGAAATCTCTTTTCAGGGATGTGCTTTGTGGAAGTTCACAATGGCATCACATGGCTCTAAAATCTACAACTCCGCAGATGTGAGAGTTTCTTAATGACCTGAGAGGTTTGGTCTCGGGAAAGACTGCTGGCACCTGCAGGCTGGCACACTGATAGAGCAAGGAGGGGATGTAAACCTTTTTGCAGCAGCTTTGTGCATCCTTCTTGTCCCCAGGACCCGCCTCTGTGCTTGCACCCACACAGCAGTGCAAGGCTCCCCTCTCCTGATAGGGTAGCAGCTGTCACTGGTTTGTACAGCCATTAGGCCAAGCACAACAGATACATATGTGCTGTTTGTTTCTTTTCTGTGTAAGTTGATAACCAGTGCCTACTGTCCTAAACTGGGACTTTATGTTTCCTGCTTTGCTCTTAGTTTGTGCTTTTTCCTTAATATATAGAAGTAGAGCAAATAACAAAGATTGGAAACATTTGCTTTCATGGTTGGCTGGATTCTTCTAGTATGGAAACATTTCCTCTCCTATCCTTAAAAAGAAACATTTTTCCGTTGAAGACTGAATTTTTTTAATCCTGTGCCACTGGACTTAATTTACATTCTTCTTGTCCATAAGGCCCCTGGAGGTCTTGCAGCCATATCAGCTGATTTAACCTGCCAGGTTCCCAATTCCTATACTTTCCCTTGGCTGTCAGACTATGACTTTACATTGATAAAGTGTACCAGACAGGTTCTTGTTCTCTACTCTGCTTGGCTACACAGCTTCTTTATTGTTTGCTATGACTTATCTCCAGAGTAGCATGTGGATAATATGCGGAAAGTATGGGATTCACTCATATATCTGGGTCCAGCTCATTGCTTTCATACTAAATTACTCTACAGAGACATACATAGATCCATACCAGTTCTTAGTACTTCTCCTTTAATTTAGATTCCTTTTGCTTTAAACAGAATGGGGAAAAAAAGATAAGTGACTTTAGATGTGTGGATTTTGGATGCTCATAGTGAGAGTTAACTAAATAATACTGATCCACACCTTTTGCAGCACTTTAAAGGAGAAGGATTTTTGGATTGAGCACTCAGGGTCACTTCCCCTTCTTGTTGTTGATTTTTTAAAATTTATTTTTAATTTTGGCTTATTACATTATGTAATATGTCTATCTGTGTGTTCTGTGTGACCACAGTATGCTTCTAATTTAAAAGGTATTTTTGTGGGTCACAAGTTTGTTTTGATGTCATTTATGAGAACACCCTATGTTGCAAAAAAATAATTTGCAGTTGTTCAGCTGAAAAATAAAAGCTCACATATCACGGACCACTTTATGCTAAACAGTACCCTGATATCAAAGGACGTGGCATGCAGTCATTTCTTTTCAATGAATGCACTAGATTTACGCTACCAATTCCTACAGACATTGAAAGAAGCATACTTTGCACTTAAATCAAATGTTTAAGAATTCAGAATTTCAATGTAAAGCATAGAAAAAAAAAAAAATCAAACCATAGCAGAAACAGTATAATTAACTGCATATGTTTTTAGGCCAGTTGCTAATTATACTCACAAATGATAATAATATTGCTAGCAGACTGAAAAGTCACAATAGAAACACTTATGTTTTGAGTTAAACTTCTTTTTCTCCTTTAATGTTAAGCAACATTCCTCCTTTCCAAAACTTACTGCTCTGGGCCATCACTGTCATTAAAAACACCCCCGTTTTCTCTGAGCCAGCTATCGCTGGTAGATAGAAGAACATTGAAGAAGAGGGTATGAGTCCGGGTCAAAATTGTATGACACCTGGCTGGCCTGACCTCAAACCAGCTGCAGTGTGGTGGATTGTTAGGGTTTCTTTTGTGGGGTTCTTTTGAGTTTCTTTAAAGCTGAAACTTTGAAGCTCAAAATCCTCAGAAGGAAGAGAAAGAGAAAGCTCATGCAAACAAACACGACTGATCTTTACACAGCTTTGATCTCTTATATATCTATAGTGCCTTTCATCATGAAGGAGCCCAATAAGATTTATAAACTGCCTTCAAAGAGAAATCTCTTATCCTCTATATCACAACATGCACACCACTGAAAACCAGCCTTCAGAGTAGATGATGACCCGTAGCATAATGTATATTAACAAGCAGTAGGAGAATAATTAGCAGATAGTGAAGAATACATTACTTGGTAGGAGCTGTAATACCAGAGAAAATAGTAAAGACCTCAATTTCTAATGGCACATTTACCTAAACTGAAAAGAAAGGCGTCTGTGAGAGAGATTCACAGTAACTACAAGGGCAGCATGTCTGCACTGTCACCTCAGTCCCAGTCACTCTGTCAGTCCCAATTGGCCATTATATTCAGTTTGTTTGAGACTGCCTTAAAGTTTTTGCCCTGGAAAATATTCCAAGAGGAAAAGACACAGGATCCAGACAGTTTCTACACATGAACACATACACTCCTCAGCTCTCCACACTGCAAACGCCCCTATACCCCTCTACATTTCAAGACCCTGCAAGACCGACAGTACATGTGGGGACAAGCAGAACATTTGATTCCAAGAAGCAGAACAGCTCTCTGAGCACCATTTCAAACTCCTGATGTCTCTAACCCTGGGACAGCTCAGCAAGTGCTGAGTTACACTGACCTATCTTCAGAACAGGGGATGCTGCACCTCCTCCACACATGCACTAGCATCTCGCTTTGGCATGGAAAAATTTTATAGGCACATTTGTGTGCTCTCTCTGGATCTCTCTTGGCCTTAGGGAGCCCAGCTGAAACAGCTCTTCTCTCTCCTTTCCATTAGCCGGAATCTTTGATTAGCTGAGCCTCCAACTGTCTGAAAATTGCAGGCACCCTTGAAGACTTTCAGGTAATTGCAATCTCTACTGCATTTCAAAGCTAAAGCTTAGGTTACTAAGCCATCTCCATAATGTCTGATCAATGAAGTGATCAATTAGGAATGGGAAAACGAGCTACGGTATAGTGAGTGGAATGGCTAATGACCTAACATGGAGAAGTCCTTTAATCTCGGGCTTCCAGGACTGCATGCCAATCTGCTCTGCCAGAAAGCCAGCATGGTCCTGCAAAGTTGGAAATTGTCTTAAAAAAAAGACAAAAAACTGAAAACAAATGGATCCTAGATAAAATCTATTAAAACTAGAAGCATTTTAAGGACCTAGAGCGGGCTTAGGAAAAATTCCAAATGTTTGTTTAACTGATACATGAGATTGTTTGCCCTAGTAACTCTGTCTGTTTGATATGTATGAGGCTTTGAATATTTTATAACAGTGATGGCTGTGTTCACTTAAAGGCAGCTGCTTAAAAAAATTTAGAATTCCAGAAAACACTTTGTCTTTCAACTCATCATTATGTAATGTTTCAGGCTTGATACTCATTTTCTTTGAAGGCTTTTCCTACTGATAACATCAGAAGCATCACCCAAGAAAGATGTGTCATCTTAAAAAAAAAAAAAAAATGTTGTTGGGTCTTTCTGGTTTTGTTTTGTTTTCTTTTTTATTCTGCTGACAGATAATGAGTGTTAATGCTTCATCTGAAACAAAAAAATGATAGCTGAATTGGAAGAGTGCTAGAGAGGAGGGCACTGGGGAACGCATTTGTGAACCATCACACAAATTCTCAGAGAAGCCCAGGCAGAAATTCAGAACATCACATCTTAATAGAACATAATGTACTCCAGAAAGAGTAGAGATAATGTATCTTAATGTATTCAATATTTGCCTTTGATGTAAGCTTAAGCATTATTCCATATGCTTTACTCCATCACTAAATTAATTTTAGTTGGAAATCATCATGCATTAATTAACAAATATGACTAAGCTCCAGCTCACTTGTTTTCCTGGGTTATTTGATGTTGGCTGCAAGATGGTTACATTGCAGAATTTTCTTTATAATAGCTGTGGCTAACACAGCTATTTGTGTTGCCAGATTTGTTCGCTGTCAGGCACAAACATAGCTCAGCTGTCCATGGAGGAGGGGGATTAGGAAAGGAAAGACCTGAGCCTCTTCAGAAAATTTGCACACGTATAGGATCTTCTATAAAGTAAAACAGAATAAATTAGAATCTATTTTTACAGGGAAAGGATCGACCCATTTGGACCAAACACTCTATGTATTGAATGGCAATTATTGCAAGCAAACACTTGCTTGAGTAAAGTCTGAAGTGGATTAAAAAAATACTCTGTGTTACAGACCACTTCCTGACCTAATGCTGCAGTTTGTTTTGAACAGATTTTACGTGAATTTTCAAGAACATTTTAAATAATAGATGTGTCATAATTACAGCCTGTGTTTCTTACGAGAGGGGGTTTTACTATTCAGATCTTGTCATTTTAAGATCAAAAGATTTCTATTTCAGAACTGTCTTCCCTGCTGAGCTCTAGACAGACAGAAAATTTTGTGAGTTGCCAGAACCTTAGCTGTTGTAAGCTCCGTTACCATTAAAATAAAGACACGTTCCCGAAAATCCTTTATTACACAAGCAGCTTATTGCGCTATTGCCTGTGCTTTTTAATAGAGAAGCCCAAGCTCCCTCTAAAAAAAAAAAATCTAGGGAGCCTCTTGTGTGGGGATGCTGGTGTTTTCATCTAAAGCCAACTATAAAAGAAATAAAAAAGTACCCAACAGTAGAACTTCCATTTTTAACTATTTATCCTTCAAAAAATATTTTTGGCCGTATTTCATGGTGCCTTGTTGATCACCAGAGATCCCTGAAATGCATGATAAGAATACCATTGTAGTCAAAGAAATTGAGGAGCAAAATATATTATTCAGATTTTCTAAAACTTTTATTTGTTGATAATTCATCATTATAAATTAACTCTTCAGCCAAAAAATCAAGGTTCATAAATCTAGATCCTGTTATAGGCACAACTCATCCAATCTGCCTCATTAGTCAGATGCAGAGAACTTTCAGCAGCTCACAGGTAGGCGAGGCAGTGCTTGGATCACCAGGAGGTAGCATTCACAGGTAGTCTTTGGCTGCTCAAATTCAAGACCAAATCACAAAAGCAGGTTGAGCGCAGTAATGATGAACACACAAATTGTTTGCAAGAGCTTAGCCCAAATGGTTACAAAGAAAAAATCTCTCCAGAGCGATGATTTTTCCTATTACATGCTGCTTTAAATCCTAAGGAATTAGACCACTTCCAAGTTCAGGTTATGACAAATTAGTTGGTTTGGGTCAGAATGGAGTTGTATGAGTTGTACTCATGATCGCTCTAGCAATGTGCCAACCTTGAACCATTTGCTTAATCCTTATTAAAATTCCTACTAGCTTTAAAAGGACATTAGTTAAAGGGGATATTACTGTAGGGAAAAGCAGCCCCCAAGCCTCCTCTTCATGAAGCCACATATACCTAGCCATTGCCTCTGCTGAGCTAGCAGCATCAGTTGTGCTGAGAGCCAGTCAGAGAAGATTCAAACTGAAAGACCATTTCCCCCCAGAGTTTTATTTCCCAGCTGCTCTGTTTCTCTGACCAAGAGCACCCCAGTTCCCTGTGCTGGCACAGAATACACGGTAGGGCAGAGATGGGGACTGTTTTTGAGCAGCAATGAAATGCTAGGCAAAAAATGACTTTAGTGAAGACAGACCTGGATGGAGCCTTTGACTGTAAAAATCATGACCCTAACAAACAAGAAAACTCATTACAGTTCTGCATGTTTACATTGAGCTAAATGCTTTAATCACTATTTACCAAAACTTCTGTACTCAATGAAGTCTCACTGAAAGGAAAGCTTGATATAGTGAAACATAAGGCTAAACTGAACAAGAGTGAGTGGTAAGGAGGGGAGAAAGATGTGACAACGGCAGAGGCACAATAATTAATTTTTAGAAAGTCATTTTGAAAAGTGAATCTGACTGAAGTAATACAGGATGAGCACTAAAGTCTCATCTTGTAATACAATGCTTGGAATTAACTTCTACTTTTTATTTTTATCATCCTGCTGGCAATCTGTTAGCATTATTATACTTTCCATTTAAAAAGCCTTCTCATCCGTAGCAGATGTTCAGCTTTCTACATGTATGTTCTGTAATTTCTCTTAACTCTACTAATGGGAATTACAAGTTTTCTTACATTACCTCCACAGTGCCTGTAGCATCCTCTTAAATTTGAATTGAAAGCTTCTACTAGCATTTTCCTACTTTGACAAAATAGTATTTAAACATCCTCACAAAATAGCCTCTGCAGTATTCCTAATGGGCAGTAGCTGTAACCCCTGGAGCACCTATTCATTTTGAAATATAAAGTTGAAAGCCTTAGCTGGCTTTAGTAGCTCCAAGCTGTCACAAAAGAAATGGTTGGTTATAATGTGGTAAAGAAAAATTTGAGTATGAGATATATATACAATACTACTTGCACTTGCCCTTAAATAGTTTTTCTGCTATTTTGTGTCTTATGATAGAAGTCAGTGTGTGTGATTAACAGTACAACAAGTAAGGGAAGCATCTCAGAATGCTATTTGTTGTCCTGCCAGCCAAATGGAACATATGGGGTGGGTGCCTCCCATATGATAGGTAGAGGTAAAAGAGGTCAAACATACACTGCAGCAGAACTACTTCCTGACATTTCTAAGTTTTAATTTTCCTAAAATAAGCACGCAGTTGTCTCCCTTAATATATCTGTTACCATTTTATTCCCCCCCCCTTCTAAATTCTCTTATTTTTGAAATAAAATATTTAGGCAGTTAGGCTCTGCACCTGTGGTTGGTAGCAGAAACGAGGGTAGAAATAGCAGAAGAAAGAAGAAATGGGTGTTCACAGTGGGTGAAGAACATGGATTAACAGAAGGCCCCCGTAAGACCAACATCTTTAGAAAGGCCACCGTCTGTGTCCTTTCTGGTGTCTAAAGGAGTGCTATAAAGGTGGTGAAAGGCCTATATGGCAAGATGTACGAGGAGTGGCCGAGGTCCCTGGGTTTGTTTGCAAAGCCCAGAGGAGGCTGAGGCGAGGCCTTATGGCAGCTGCAGCTCCTACAGCAGAAGGGCACCACTGACCTCTGCTCTTTTGTGACAGCAGCAGGGCCTGAGGGAATGGCATGGGGCTTTGTCAGGCGAAGGTCAGGCTGGGTGTTAGGAAAAGGTTCTTCACCAGAGGGCAATGAGTATGGAACAGGCTCCCCAGAACAGTGATCACTGTATTCTTGCATCATTACTGTCTAACGGTTAAGATTTCTACAACACAACTTGCTCCCCCAAATACCTGCATACCTTAGCTTTGCAAATTTGTTCTTTTACTTTTTACAATAGATTTCATTGTGATTTTCTCAAGAGCAAAAACAGCACAAACTAAAATATGGCCAGCATGATACAAGCTCTCTCAGCCCCCTGCTTGCTGGAAGATTCCAGCCACCCCACTTATTTATGCATCTGTTTTCATCCCTGCTGCCACTCCCAGCAGGGGCACAAGGAAGGTCTGCAACCTGTGCAGAGCTTGGCTGAGAGTTGCAAGGGAAGTGATGAGGAGAGCAATTTTAGCCATGAATATCTTAATGAAGCTCCCGTGCTGACCTTACACACTTCTGATTAAGCAAATATGCAAATGTAAAACAGTACAGAGCTAGATTAACACTCAAAGATTTTTAAAAAGCTACTGTGGCTACATGCAGAGTGACCTTTAGGCCTGTTCAAATCTGTTAGAATGCAGATGGGGAAAAAGAAAGATGATATAAAGATAGGCTCCATTTTACTATCTATCTTGCAGCCACCACAAAATGGGCCACAGGAGGAAACGAATATCCAGATGAAGGTTTTACAGCTGGTGTAGTTTCAGGGCAAGAGATTATTCTGCATCATACCTGGGGATGTCTCTGCCAATACCTTCCAAAACCAAAAAGGCAGCTCATTAGTCATTTTATACTTTATACAGTGAAAAAGGAGAACTGGCAGATAAGGTTCCAAAGTTGGTTTCCAACAGTGCTACTGAAACTCAGAGGGGACCATGAAATCCAAGGGAAGAAGTATGCTCAACTCAGTCACAGGATGCCATTCCACACAGATCTAAGGAATCTGTTCTCTTCTAACACTGTAGTAGTGACAATTAGGAGCAAACACCTCAAGTCATTTTAGAGAAAACTTCTTAATGAGGATATACATACATACTGTCAGATGCTATAGTCTATATAACTCAGCGGTCTAAGCTGTGGTTCTAAGGATGGATACCAAGATCCATGGATGCCAGAAAGCTGTTCTAATATTGCTCTTCTAAGAGAAGTGGCTAGATGTAGAAAATGATGTAAAGAGAAACTTTAAGAAACACAGTGCCAAGATTAAATGTTAGAACTGTCTTTCTCTCAGCAAGTTTTCAGGGCCATTTACAGTCAACTACAACTACATGCTATTTCTAGGAAGAAACCTCCTGGGTACTCAAGACCCTGTGTTAGCAAGGGCCACATTACATTCCATATTTCCTAAATCAGGGATTTTTGTTGCCTCTGTTTTCACTATTCTCACTCCTTTGGGAAAGGCTGTTCCAATGGGCTTCCCTCATAGCTGGAATTTGTCTTCTAATTTCCAGCCTCAACGTATTCATAGCTACCTTTTGCCCATTTGTACTGAAATCTGATGATTTCTTTTTATCAGTGTATTTATCTTTCTTTCACAAAAAAAAAAACAAAAAAAAAACCAAACTGCTTCAAGAGATATTTTAACAAAAAAAAAGGAGTGAAACAGGAGAATATTATAAATGTGATGAGATCCTGTACTTGTATAAGCTGGCCTGACTTTAATACTAATACATATTTTGCCTTGGAATTAAAAAAATTATTCATGTGCTTGTTTTCAGGCTAGGTGTGAAATCAAATGTCTGTGCTAAAAGGCTATGAATATATCCATAGCAAACATGTACAAAACTACACTTTCAAATAAAATTAATCCCATTTTTCCCCTCAGAAAAACTGAGCACTAAACAAAAATAAGTTTCCTATTCTAACTTCCTCTAATATTTTATTAAAAACACTTCTTAATTCTTGATCCCATTATAACCCTGTATTAATGTAGAGTGTCTATTACTTTTTATTATTTTCATCAATCAACTGCACGTTACTAAATTTTGATGGGGGTTATGGAATATACTTCTTTACCTGATGTGTACTTGAGGTTCCAGAATATCTTTATACAATTGACAACAAAATATTATAATGCAGTGCGCTATTTTTATTTGAAGATAAACAAATAAGGCTCAAGATTTACCACAGCTCAAAACGCTATGAAATGTTCACAGTAATTTAAGTTACAGTTAAAAGGCCTGAAAAGCATCTTTTATACAGTAGAAGTAATCCCTCAGTTTTTAAACCTACTGATTCTTTACAAGTGTTAGTCATTCTTGAGTGGTGTAAGTAGTTATATTCCAATACTTTGGTAAATCAAAGGATAACAAACTTTGACAACAATAACAAGAGTGCTTAAAACTAATAACAAAGCTATAAGGTGAGTAAATTTTCTCTGCTCCAGGGAAGTAGAAATAATTCCCTTTTTCTACTAATTATAGAGCATATTTTTTCCTGTGGCTTCATCTCCATCAGTTTTTATTTACAAAGTCGCATCTGCCATGTTGTGTGCATTTTATGATGACAAACATAACATAGGCTTTGAGGTAAATCAAAAGAACTCAGGCTGATTCAATATCAGGTCTGAGTCCTGCAAGAAAGCTGACTGCTCCGTAGTTACAGCAAAAACAGAAACTGGATTTGCATTTGAAAATACAAACCAGAACTTTGTACCTTTACATGTTATGAGTTCTTACATAGTAAATATCCTGCCTTTTTTCTGCCCAGTGTGAGAAATTCATATTGCAGCAGGAGGGTTAGTATGGCTGATGGCACTAGAGCCTTTCTGCTTACGAAGTCTGTAAACCAGATTGAAATGTTCCTTTGTTAAAAGAAGAAAGGAAGAAAAAACCCAACAGGACTCTATGAAACATAATTGGGATCAATAGAAATAATTCTGAGATACGTTCTTCAGATTTTAAAACCATCCTTTAGCATTCAATACTAAAGGCATAATTATACATTAAATTATAGCAGACGGCACCAGGAACTTGTAGAAGTATCATTTGTTAATGTATTCTGCTGGTCTTATCCATCAAGGTAGTACAAGTTGGCATAAATTACACTTTCTTCGGGCTTTTTGGCATGTTGGTTATGTTGCATTACATTCTCTCATGGCTGTACTCTATTCTTATCCTCTAAACCACAACCAAAACGTCATCTTTTTAGACTTAAATCGGGAACAGTGAAATCTTTGCGTGTCAGAGACAGAGATTCCAATGGTTGGTTAATTTTAAAACCAAGTCCACTCATCTCCTTCCTTCCAGACTAGTCAGTCACCCTCAAAAGAGTAGGCTGCCAAGAGGACAGACTGGAAATATTCTAAGGGAGAAGAATGAAAACTAGAAGTGGATTCAGATTCAAGTGTGTCCCCTTCAATGCAAGTAAACACCAGATGCAGGAAAGCAAGCATTTGGATCAGCTTGTTCTGATGGCGGAGGGCTGAGATGAAGGTAAGAAGGGCCATATGCAGTGTCACTGCCATGCAGTGGTTCTTCTCCCAGGCTACTGCCTGGGCACAGCAAAGACTTGCTTCTCAGGAGAAAAATGCAGACAGCCATGTTACCTGCCAGCTACAGGATCAAATTTAGCAACCCTTATGTGAGGTAACCATCTCATGTTTTGTTTGCCTTGCAAAGAAGTCAGAGGTACTTCTTAGATGCTGTATCTTTGCAGGGAGAGCAGCTTGGGTAACCACTGCAGCTGGCATTCAGAGCAAGGAAAGCTGGGCAGCAGGACAGTAAACCCATGCCATTGTCACCCGCAGTCAGTCCAGGAGAAGTCAGAGTAATGCTGTACGTTACAGCTTAATATTCCAGCTCTCCAGCAGAGGGTAGCATTCGTATGTGGAAAAAACGATTGCATCTCTAAAAAATGCATTCTGCCGCATCTTTTACAAGAGCTAGGAATCTCAGACTTCTCCTTTCTAATTAGTTCATAGGTAGATGAACTCATCATCCAACCATCCAACCCTGAATACTTAATAAAATATGGAAAAGTACCATATTAAAAAAGTTAAGTCAAGATTTAAGATTACATATTTAAATGAAATTATCAGCAATGAAATAATTAATATTCCAGAAGCAAAGTTGGCATGAACTCTATGTCTTGCATTCTGCATATTTTAGAATGCAAGGAGTATTATGATATTGATTAAACACAGACAAATTAGGAGTGTCTAAATCAATCCCAATCAGAGAGGGGGACCTCAAATAAGAAGGTGTTGAACACCGGGTGTATGTGTGTGTGTGTGTAAAAAATCAGTGAGATAATGTGTGTTCCAGCAGACACACGCCTGAGGCTCCTGTTCTTTTTAAAAAAGGGGAGCAGGAAGATAACCCAATTAATATGATTCCTGAAACCGATTCTTTTACCACAATTCATCTTTGCAGTTTCATTCTTTCAGTCATTTTATCTGGTTGCATTAGTATATGGTACCTGGAAGAAATCAGCCTCTGTATAGAGGCTGAGCCATGCTGGAGCTACTCTGCTTGCCTGTGGCCTTTTTATTTCTAGCTGTCCATTTGTCTGAATTTATGTTTTTCCAGTGTGATAGTGCTCAACTTTACAAACAGGTCAGTGCCACCCAATATAAGGATGCTGGAAGACAGGCAGGAAGTTTGGATGTTCCAGTCACAGCACACAGGCGACTAATCTACAAGGCTGCCACCCTCTCCAGGATGACAACTGTGATTAGGAGATCAAAAAAGATTTGGGGAAAGGTTACTACATAAACAGAAGTCAAAGGGACTGCTGAAAGCAACAGCCATGTTTTAAGATGCTGAATTAACCTCTGGACTTCAGGAGTGCACCCGTAACTGTGTGAGATTTTTCACTCTGTCACACCTGCTTTCCATAGATGGAATTCATGGTAATGGGTAGAATCTGACTGAGTAGAGAACAAATCAGTGAATTTTATGTATGGTTTTGCGACACTGACTATCAAATTTACTGATCTTGTGGTTTTTGCCATACTGCAAAATCATGATAAAACATGAATCACAGCGCAACCTGTGGAGATGAGAATACAGCATGAAATGGATTTCTGCTCTGTGTCTTTCTGATAAGATATTGATGTGAAAAACCCTCAAAAATTCAATTGGCTGTGTATGCTACCCTTCAGCATTCAGAATAATAAAGGTTTACACACTTCTGGTGTTTCTAAGACAGAAAAAGATCTGTTGAAGCACTAGGGTTTAATATCCAGGTCAGTGATATTTTATTCCTAAACCTGCAGCACTAAATTTGTCCATATATCAAAAACACCGTTGATTTCAGTTTGAACAGTCTTGTACAAAGGTTTACAAAATCAAAGCCTGAGGATGGATAGAGAAGGAAAATTAGGAGTTAATTGAAAAGAGATGTCAGAGAAAGATGGGCAACAAAAACATGCAGAAGGAAAAAGAAAGTAAGCCAAAGTACTAGAAAAGGGAGGAAAAAAGGGGGACTTCAACACAGAAGACAAAATTTGGTATAATTTGTGGAATTTAGATGAGTTTCATAAATACATTTGTCTATGCAGCTCAAAAAAAGTTGTTATTGCAACACAAAAAATGTTATTACATTTTTCTATTTAAAATGTTTAGTATTTGTAATCTAATAATCACAGTAGTGGTTTAAATTGCTCCAACATGATGAAGGAAAATACTACTTGTTTCTTTCATACTCCAGCACTACTTCTTACTTTTACTTCCCCAAGAACTCCAGTTAAAGAAGAAATTGACATGCTCAGATGTCAACTTTTTTTCAATCCTTCTGGTGCACTCATGCCCGCAGAATCTCATCCAGTTTTTCCAGTTCCATCTGGTCCAATGAAAGATAACAGCTCTGTCAAGAAATCTTGCCCTGCTTACGCTAAAATATCAGTGTGATCTGCTGTGACCTTCGTTTTTTCCTCCTGCTGTAATTCAAAGTTTCTTATACATTCCCCAAGCCTTCCAGTTGTCTTAATGACTCCATCCCCACATGGACACCTGGCTTCCCACACAAACCCACTTTGTCTGTTCTTTATCCTTCTTTTCAGGCACTCTGGGGCTCCTCACCCAAGAGCCCTCTCAGTTACTTTCCAGTGCACAAGGGTAAAAATGCCTACTCTCACCTTGTGCCCCTCCTGTCCCCAAAACCCTTCGCCTGTTCCATCACATTCTTTGTCTTAACACACTTGGAGTACGAGCTTTCAGAGGGTCTGCATGCATTCTTTCTTACCTTACTTGTACAGCATTGAACAAAGTCATGTCTGGATCCTTGGTTAAATTTCCTAGGCATTGCTATGATCATACAAATAGTCTATTGGGAAAGTGTAGAAAGTTATTCTTTCCAAGACTGCAATTAGTTAAGGATGAATATGTTCATCCTTCTAAACGATACATTCATTCATGTAAGTGCTAGAGTCATATCAATTAGGCTAATTCACTTGAGTAAAGTTATACTTAAGTATTTGTAGGACTGAAGCTACACTTCCATAGAGAACTCTGCCTTCAACAATTATCACAAACACCTACATTTTGCTACAGGGGAAAACTGAAATTAAATTACAATCTGTTATAGATAATAGAGATGAAAACACTCCCAGTCCACAAACCTGAAACATTCAAGGAAGAAACATTTGAAATAAAAATATTCAATTATCCCCCTTTTCCCACAAATGAATACGAAGCTCAGGAATTCCAACGATGGGAAAAAACAATGCTGGAATTGTACTGTGGATGACACTTGCCACACAAGCCACCTGCAGCAAACTCCACAGATGTTCAATAAGCTTGCCATGCAGAAATCTTATGCAATTTTTTCTAGGTAGAGGATGATTTAAGCCTTGAAGCACAACCCTCTTTAAGAGTCAGAAATTACAAAGTGAAAAACAAAATTAAGAAACTTTGGTACACAGAAGAAAATCCACTCCAGTAGAGAAGATAAAAGGAAATGAACTCTTCTGATTAACTTATTTGTCATTGTTTGCAGAACACCTTGCAGAGAGAGGCAAGAAATACAGGATCTTATGCTGTCCATGGAGACACCATACACTATGAAGGACAAGGCTTTCTTGGTATCTTGTTTTTACTTTCACCTCTGCAATGGCACACATTGTATCAGAAAGTTTTAAAAGCAAAATAGAGGTTAGATCCATTTTCGATACTCTAAATTAAAAGAATAAATGAATCACCCAACTGTAGTTAATGGGCAATTAACATAATTCTGGTCCTGTGTAGCTGAAAGATAATGAAAAAGCTGATTGCAAATGAACCAGCAGTAATGTGGGAGGTCATAATAGTCCCATAACTCTGAATGAGAAACCAATTTCTCCTCTAACACTAGATGCTTTGATTGGTGAAGGGCTTTATCGTACTATGAAATTTGCCCATGATAGTATGAGATATATAAAAAAAGGTTCTGCTGTGCAAAGAGTGGATGGCTTATGAAATAGGTAATCTCAGAAACTGCATGAGCCTGTACTAGCTATCATAAACTAGAGGGTAATTAGGAGTGCAATGGTGAATAGAGAGAAGCATATATCTGAGTAATGAGTTCACAACTGTACTACAACAGGGCAACAAAGCACCAGGAGAAATACAGCAGGGTGTCAAACTCTGTTCCAGCCTGGAGACTGGACGTATTGCTGCCCTCTAACTTGGCCCACCTCCTGGAGACCACGTAATCTCTTTTTTGTGCTCAATTTGTTCTTAGTTAAGAAAGGGGTAATGGGGTGGGATGAATTCCACCCACAATGCTTTTCTCTTCTCTCTGCTTACTATGTCCTGATCCTATTAAAACTTAAGATCTTGTTCAGCAAACTGTCATCAGATAAAGTAAATTACATTTAATGCTAGTGGTAATGCTATCAAAAAAATCAAGAGAACAACTGTGTCTAGGGCAAGGACCGCCTCTTTCCCTAGAATTTTAAGTAAATCTATGTTTAGCTCCTTTGTGACTTTTGAGGAGGGAAAAAGAGTAAACATGTTAGAACACTGAAATGGCAAATGAATCTATGTCCTAGAAGCAGGTGTCACATTAATAAGGTGCACACACATACTCAAAATAAAAAACTAACCCTCAATGCTGTCCTTCTGTTTTTATTGTTTTTCACCACTATTCATATGTCTTTTCTACCAGGCTGAATAAAACGATGGTAGATTTAACTAATGCTAAACTTTGTATCATAGCAAATCAATAGGGTATTTCCACATTATATTATATGCAAAATATATGAAGTAAATAGATGAAGTGACAGTGCTTGTTAAGCACTCAAATATTTAGCATAGAGTGCACAGATTGCAAACGACCATTTTAGGTAGATTTTTACCTCACCTGTTGCACCACTGTCCTATTGTTAAACTAAGCAGTAACAGAAGTCACTTGAACTTTCAAGATGACCATCTTCCTAGACTGCAGCCCTGACATGGAATTGCCAGAGCGCGTGACACCAAGCTGTCATTTCTAGAGTAAATATCTTCACTTCATTCAGTCATACTGGTACATGGGTCACAGCAGAAGTAACTCCTCTTATTTATTTCCATTTAAACTACAACAGTTACTGAGAGCACAGTAATAGACACATAGAATCACCAAGGTTGGAAAATACCTCCAAGATCATCCAGTCCAACCATCCACATGTCACCAATATCTCCCACTAAACCACGTCCCTCAGTACAACAACTGTTTCTTGAACATCTCCAGGGATGGTGACTCCACCCCATCCCTGAGCAGCCTGTTCCAGCGCCCGACCACTGTTTCAGAGAAGTAGTATTTCCTAACGTCCAAGCTGAATCTCCCCTGGCGCAACTTGAGGCCATTCACTCTAGTCTTATTGCTAGTTACATGGGAGAAGGGGCCAACTCCCACCTCACCACAGCCTCCCTTCAGGCAGTTGTAGAGAGCGATAAGGTCACCCCTGAGCCTCCTCTACTCAAGACTAAACAATCCCAGTTCCCTCAGCCGCTCCTCATAAGACTTTTGCTCCAGACTCCTCACAGCTTTGTTGCCCTTCTCTGAACACCTTCCAGGGCCTCAATGTCTTTCTTATAGTGAGGGGTTGTACCAAACTGAGCAGAGTACTCAAGGTGCAGCCTCACTAGTGCGGTGTGCCTTTGAGTACAGAGGGATGATCACTTCCCTGCTCCTGCTGCCAACACTACTTCTGATACAAGCCAGGATGCCACCTGGGCACAATGCTGGCTCATGTTTGGCCAAGCATCAACCAATATACCCAGGTCCATTTCATCTACACCATCTTCCAGCCACTCTGTCCCAAGCCTGTAGCATATGAAGTATACTACTTGATAGAACAAATTCGCAACTACAAAACACTTTTTCAACAGTCACCACCATTAGCTTTGCATTTTGATCAGTGATGAACAAGAGCCCGCATGCCACACAAAAACCTGCATGACCATGCAGAACATGGCTTGTCTTTCATGTTGCTGTTACCACTGCCGAAACACACCACCAACCACCTCACTGTGCTCACATCCACTGTTTGGTCTCCACCAACTCTCAGCAAATGTCGATGAATATCAGTGGATTCCATTTCTTCCTCATGGAGAAATTTATTGACAAACCCTTGCTTCCTGCATATTTCCATGTAAGACACCACTTTGTCAGTCTGCCCCTCTACTACCATCTGTCACATGGCAACATAACATAAGAGAATACTGGTGGGAAGGTTCAACCTCTACTGCTATACAACCAACATCTATTCTTCTTTGTGTGGTCTGTAACACAGTCAATAGTGTATGGAGAAAGCATATCAACTAACATATTACTCTCCTCAGATAAAGGTTAAAGCAACATTTGTTGGAATAGCTTTGAAGACATCATGTTTACCTACTGAGAAATTCAGTATTAGCCTAAGGAAGAACTAGTAATAACTTGAATTCACTTGGGAGAAAAGTCAGCATTGCTTTTGTAATTAAGAATCCTATCTTCCAAATTTACTGGAGCTCTCTAGAGATATCAACACATATGTGGCTGATGTTAATTCTGCTGCTGTCATAATCTACTTGGACTTCCAAAGGACTTGAACAAAATCCTTCACCAAAGTTTTTAAAGAAAGCTAAGTAGTGATGGAAAAAAAGGAAAGATGGCTGCATGGATAAGTAAATAGTAAAAAGATAAGGCAAAGAGACAAAATCCAAATGGATAGTCTTTGCAACAGTGTGTGTTCCACCCTTCAAATTCCTGTAAGGTCTGAGCTGGCACCTGAGGTAGTTAATGTATTCATAAATCATTTGGGAAAGTGGGTGAATAGTGAGTTACAGAAGTTTGATGATGATAGCAAGGACAAGCAGTGACAAAAAAAACTACAAATGAGCCTTCTGAAACCAAGTGGCTAAGCAATTAAATGGCAGGTGAAATTCAATGTAGAGAAATGGAGAAAAATGCACACAGATAGAGCAGCTCCAACTCCACATGCTCATATGATGGAGTTGATCATTACCACTTACGAGACAGATCTAGGCTCGTGGTAGATAGTCCTATGAAAATATCAAGCCAATGCTTAATAGCAGTCAAGAAGGAAAACCAGATGTTAGAAATTGTTTGGAAACATGTTGAGAACAAAACAGAGAACATCACTGTGTTGCAACAGGAAAGCACCACTCAATCTCTCTTTGTGCTGAATGTCTCCATCTTTCAAAAGAATGCAGGTAAAATGAGATGTTTCAGAGGAAAGCAAGAATGACAACTGAAGCTGCAGAGCTTTTAAGAAAATTTAATCAGCAACTACCTCAGGGGATGTTGGTACACTTACCCCTGGAAAAGAGATGGTCTGTAAGAACAAATCCTTCTCCTCAGGGCTGCTCTCAAGCCGTTCTACACTCAACATGCATCCGTGCTTGGACCGGGGCAATCCCAAGCACAGATACAAGTTGGGCAGAGAATGGCTTGACAGCAGCCATGAGGAGAAGGATTTGGGAGTGTCAGTTGATGAAAGATTCAACATGAGCTGGCAGTGTGTGCTTGCAGCCCAGAAGGCCAACTGTATCTTGGGTTGTGTCAAGAGAAGTGTGACCAGCAGATTGAGAAAGGTGATTTTGCCCCTCTATTCTGCTCTCATGAGACCCCTTCTGGAGTACTGCATCCAGTTCTGCAGCCCCCAGCACAAGAAGAACATGGAGCAGCTCCAGAAGAGGGCCGTGAAAATGATCAGAAGGCACTTCCCCTACTAGGACAGGCTGAGAGCTGGGGCTCTGCAGCCTGGAGAAGAGAAGGCTGCGAGGAGACCTTATAGTGGCCTTCCAGTACATGAAGGGGGCCTACAAGAAAGCTGGGGAGGGACTTTTGTAAGGACATGTAGCAACAGGGTGAGGGGAAATGGTTTTAATCTGGAAGAGGGTAGATTTAGACTAGGTATTAGGAAGAAATTCTTTACTGTAAGGATGGTGAAATGCTAGAACAGGTTGCCCAGTGAGGTTGTGAATGCTCCCTCCCTGGAAGCATTCAAGGCAAGATCACCTGCAAAGCTCTAAAGCAGCTACAGTGCTGCTTTGGCAGCAAGACATGCAGTTATTGCTGATCCACACATAACCTTATCAAGATATCTCTCTGCCCAGTCTTTCCAGAACAGCGCTTGAGATGGGAGCCTCTCTTCCATTTTTCTTGCTATAGATCTGCTTATTCTTTCCGTTATCAGTGCTCCCAATATGCATTATCTCTGCATTATCAGTTACAACAAAGCCAAAAGAAGAAAAGCTCTCACTGTAAAATATTAAACTTAAAAAGCTAGCTTATCTGATCAATAGCTTTGGCTATTTCCCAGGGAGAAAGCAGCCTTGGGTTTATTGCCCATAGAGAAGCCTGCTCTTATTAATCAAGGCACCTCAGCACATTATTCAATGAATTGCCATGCTCAGTGAAACTGAGCTAGTTGCTGGCTCTGTGGATCCACACTTCCTAGACTGTTTTTAGAGAAAGTATCACAACCTTGGCAGAAACCATCTCCTCCTTACAAAATACTTGCTTGTACTAGAAGCCATCTCAAGGCCATCAATTCTGCTTTGGAATTCTCTCTTTGGAGTCCAAGGGGGATTTAAATAGTGCTTTGACCTGACACAAGCTTTCAGCACAAGGTTAAATTTAGCCTTGTATGGACTTGCTGCTGAAATTGCTGACTGTAATGAATTGAGGAGGGCTTGTTCTACACACATCTTTTGTGTGTACCTTAAACGTTCCATGGATTTCCATGATGGCTAAAATTTCACCGAATGAGTGTAGCGCAATAAAAAAAGACAAACAGCGTTTGCAAGATCAGCTCTCATAGTCAGCAATACCTGTGCTTCTCTAGCAAATCTATAAGAAAAATAGCAAAACCTTATTTTAAGAAGAAATGAAATAAGATTCCCAGGTTATTTTCAACTAAAGAAGCCATCCTCATTTCAGTCTGATATATGATCATACTGTCATCATCCGTAGCTCCATTCCTTTGGAAAAATTTTGTACAACTGGTCAACTTAAAAAACAGGTAGAAGGACACAGGGGAGAGATCTCATAGATATTAAGCTACTTTGAGTTCCACTAGGTAGGAGAGAGATTATTAACATTATTAATATCCCACTGGCAGATACATGTCTGACCCATATTAAATAGTAGAGAAGGCAAAAAGGAGCATAGGAAGACAAATCACAGAAAATCGGACACAACTGATTTTGTTCTCATGGATAGTATTATTATGAGGGGCAGACACACAGGAGATTAAGACCTATGTGTTCACAGTCTTGGTAGTTTTGTGTGCTGTGATATTTGTTATTCCAGATGCAGCCATGAACATAGGTCCTCAATATAATAATATGGATTAATAATCAGTCCTGAATGCATTGCCCAAGCTCAACTAGTAACAGGAATAATTATATACATTGCTTCAAACTGCCTGATGTAGATAAATTTCTGTTCCACGCCTGAGCTGGGGTAATGAAAAATATTCCCAGGATGGTCTCAATTTCATAACTACACATCAGGCATGAGCAAAAAAAACAAAACTACAACAAACCAACAAAACATGAAATGAAGCTTAACAACTCACAGCAGTAGAACAAAGCAACAAAGAATGACAAAACCAGTAAGGAAACTCACGTGTTCACCTGTGCCTCACAGTAATTAATGCTTTTTGAGATATTAGATAAACTTTTATTTGTTGTAATAGAAACAGATTTCCCAGATCTCCTATTTCAGCTCTCAAGCTCCACCTTTTCTTAGCTTTGTCTGAAATTAGCCACATTTTCTACCACTTTAATAAATGTGGAACACAATTTGGAAATTATCTGTTTGCATCAGCGCTGGCAACAAACAATAGCTCAAATTTTGAGAGTCAAGGCTTCAATAATAAGGCCTGATTTTCTTAGCAATCAGATGCATACACATGCATATACACACACGAACACACACACCACATGTCTTTGTGAATAGGGCCCAAAACAGCTGCAACCTTCCAGAAATTAATTGGGTTCTGGATCATTTGCATTTTTATATAGTTTACCAACAAAAGATGGAGATAGCAAGTTTATTAATATGAAAAAGAGAGAGAGAAAGAAAAAGAGAGGAGAAGGAAAGGTGAACGTTTTGGCTGAACCACTAATCCAAATTTTAATACACCCAGCTCCTATTCACCTTATAATATAGCAGTAGATCCTCTAAGGTGGAAATTGATATGCAGGTCTAAACTGCAGGCAGCTGCTAAAGACTCCTACTGATGCCTGGGGCCTTTACAGTTCCTCATCTGGGTAGGCATTATGATTTGATAATGGCCATTTTCAGACAACACCCAAGGCAATTCTAGGATTTGCTGTCACAATAGACACTGAAAATAAAGTCAGTGTAAATAGATTAAGAAATTGACAGAATAACAAGGCAGAAAGAATTAGAATGAATACACAAATGGCAGATGACAACTCAATGCATTGTGCTGCAGAGATGGGATAAGGAAAGTAGAGCTGGAGAATTTATCTGCTGACTGTATGCCTTCAACCTGCTTCCTGACTGCGTGGATGTTTATTTCAGTGAGAAATGAAATCTTTATTAGAAGATTTCTTATCTCTTTTGCTGCCCATTGAAAAACTTCCCTTCTGCTCAACGGAAAGTGAAAGCTTCTGATCTGTAGAAGGACCAAGAATACAAATTGTCTAGTTAGTCAGCTACTGACCAGTGGGGAAAAATTGACACCCCCATTTCACTTGGGAATAGGAAAGAAATACTGAAGGCAGAGTGATCCTCAAATTATACAGATGTCAAAATGAATATTAGGTGACCAGGAGGTAACTAGGTCTTTGTATTACACTACACAGTTTATTTACAAATTTCTTCGCAAAGCTTGAGCTGAGATGCCAATGAGGTTTAGTGTATGAACTATCTGGTAGAATCCCTTATTTGGTGTATATATTCTGTTATAAGTTTCATTTACTTTTGTTGCAATTATGACTTTATGTGCAGAATAACTATGACTAGCAAATAGTTTATAGGATGTTTTTTGCATGACAGACAGAGCATGTGCAAAGATGGACTGCTGGGCAAGTATACCCACAGTAGGATTTTGGATAAAGAAGGGACTAGAACTGCTACAAAGATGAAAATGAAACTCAGTTGTATTTTTTGTGCTTGGTTGGATGAGTACACAGACAACTTCAATTCTATGTTAGTGCAATAAGTACTCCTCAGGATTATCAGACCCGATGCACAGGCTTTCTTTTGTCTCATGGAACAAAAGCTAAATGGGAGCATATAGGAAACAAGGGCAGCAGCTCTGCTCAGGGTTTTTCAATGGCAGCATGAGGCTGGGAACACCATATAGTAGAGAAATGGCCATCCTCTTCGATGATGGCAGAACTTTGGTAAGCAGACTGACTGCCAAAGGAAACACTGGGATAGAAGGTGCTGCTAGGTGGAAGAAAGAAAGAGTAACCTCTCCTGGGGCTACAAGAGTATTTTTTCCTGCATGGGGGAATTCAGTGACATACCTTTGTTTCACATGGAATTCCATGTCAGATGCCTTCTGTAATACTGCCCCTCTGCTGCCATCTGTCACATGACAACAAAATGGAACTGAATATTGTTTGTACAGCACTAGAATTTAAACCCACCAACATCCACCTCTGACATAATTGGCCAACATAATAAAATAGGAGGCATTACTTCTGGAGCAGCCCTAGTGCCTGTTTTTCTAAAATAAAAATAAATCACTGAGAAGCTTTTAAAAGGCCTCTGGCATTCAACCAAGCAAATTCTTAACAGTTATCACAGAATATTCAACCAATACAGCTTGAGTAATCTAGCTGAAGCTTAGGCTTATCTTGAATAAAAATACTTAGTTTTGCTTGTCTTCATGGGAATTAAGCCAGTGTTGTATCGAGTAAGGGACAAAGTTATATATGGTGTGGGTTACATAAATAATACTTAGATATTTCATATTTTATATACGACTAATATCTTACGTGGACCTCACGTATGTAATTTTTCCATCAAATTCCTTAACATAATGCAATGAAACAATCTTTTGTTTCCCCATTTTTTTTTTCTTTTATTCCCTCCACATCTCCTTTCCGTTTAAAGTTAGATCGCTTCTTGTGTTAAAAGTGGGAACTGTAGTCAAAGTTTATATACATCTCCTTCCTTTTCTTGTTTTTTATACTCTTTGCTTTCTTCCCTCAGGCGTTATTTTTCATCCTCTTTCTTTCAATGCTCTTAGCCAAAAGAAAAACCATTTTTGCTTAACTCTCCTGCTCTCCTCTTACTGCACTTATGTTACAGCCACTCTTTTTTTTTTTGTTTTTATACTGATGACCCATGAGCTTCCCCCTTAATCTCCGCACCCAAATCCCACAAGGTTAGAATAAGAATAAAGTTGATTTTACTTATGGCCAGAGAAACAAGAAATCAGGCATTGAAAATGAAGTAAAAAGATCTGAACTGCCACAGAACCTTCAAGCATGAGGAACGATAAGGTAGTATCAGTTATGAGAGGAAGAGAAGGGAGGGAAGATTCCCATGAAGAACATGGGAGAAGAACAGAAAACATAGGAGGTAAATGACAGTGCTACTATTTTTATTCCCCTTTTCAACGTTCCTTCATTTTTGAAGGACCTGAGGCTGCAAGGAATACAGAGCTTCATTTAGCCTCAAATCAATCCTGTTAAAAGGAGTACCTTGATTATACTTAGCATGCCAGCATTTAGAAATTAGAAATGAGACAGAAACGTGGCCAGCTTATTTCTGGCTGAATACACAGATACAGTGAGACACATTTGGGTACATACCAGCTCCTTATTTATCTAACTTTCGTTAACCTCACAGAAAGCCTGCCAAAGTATTCTGATAGTCCTAAACAGCCAGGCAAGTAATAGTCTTATAACCATGCAAGATGTTTGCATGGCACAAATCAGGGTATCTGTATTGCTTGGGGATTCAATAATTTCCAGCTTTCAAGACAGTTAAGAAATGCAAGAAGTGCAAGCTTGAAATCCTGGCCCCACCAAAGTCAAAGGCAGTACTTCCATTTAGCTGCTGCAGGGCTAAGAACAGCTGGTTTCTAACCTAAAGAGAGCTGGCTGAATGCAGTCTTTGTGATTGCATCTGATTTACATGGATTAAAACACTAGAGGAAAAAATCTCAAAGCTAAGAGTATTACGGCAGGTGTGATGGAGAAACTACAGGCACAGGAAGATCATGGAAGGACCAGAGATGGGAGAGCAGGTGAGAAAGGATCCAGACAGGAATGGGAAAGGAACAGAAGAGAATCAGAATTGTCATAGGCTGCAAATGAGGAAGAAAGAAGGGGGTAGATAACAGCTCTGAGCCACCCCAATCAAACCAGATGCTGTTTCCATCAAATGGGCTGAACTGAAGGCCCTGACAGAGGCAGCCAGACTTAATATGTCTGTGGAAGGAGAAGTATTCTGCACTTGTGCTAGACACCTGACATGTTGTCAAAGCTCACTTTGTTACCTTTAAAATCTGCTTGCTTCCTGTAACATCCACCCCCCAAAAATCATGAAATTTCTGTAACTCTGAAAAATTCAGCACTTGTGGCTCTTCTTCTGCATGAGAAATGTGCTACATGTGAAGTCTATCTGGAAACTGCCTTCTCCAGGTTGAGGAGGCTATACCAGTAGCAACTGCTTGTGGGAAAATCCATATTTCACCTCTTAGAAACCTTGTGGTGCTTCTCCAAGCAGAAATACAAATATTAAGCTGCTGCTTCACTAGGTAGTAGTAACCTATTAAATTACTTTCTTCTCCGTATTGAGAAAGCACTAATAAAACACTGATTTCACTCCCTGAGAGGCAGCAAGAGGAAAAACTGTTACATCTTCAAAACCAAATCCCAATAACAGAGGACTGTGTTTGATATTCATTTCTTATTTCCCTGTCAAAACTAGTTTAAACTCCCAGTGGACAGGTCACCTGCTACTCCCAGAGGTATATTTCCTTATTCCTAATGTCTCTGCTTTACAATAAGACAATCCTTTCTCTTTAACAGTTACATCCTTTAAACATCTACAACTTAAATTTTATCTCAGTTATTCTTACACAAAGCTGCCTGGATACTGTTCCGTTAATACATCCAGGCTGCTTCGTATTCCTGTCGTCCTTTCTCAGGATTTCCCTCAGTTTATCAATCGATAAACTCCAGCAACATGCTAAATCAACACATACCTTGTCCTCCAGCCAGGCTACAACAGAACCACACACAGAGGGCTATTAAGCCAGCGCTCAGTGATGCACAGCTTTTGCAGATGCAGCCTGAAATTATGCTACACTTCATTGCTACTGTGTTATGTTACATATGCATGCTTAATTTTCTGTTCACTAGTACATCTTAACAATACGGAAGATGGTGGTATAAAGCTATTCAGCTGATTTACACCCTTTCTGAGCACTGCTTGAATGCTGGTAATGATGTCATTTAAAAAATTCTGAAATCTGAATTGGGCTTCACTCAGAAAATACAATTGTTTGTTCCTTTTTTTATGCCATTATATTATAAGAGGTCTGAAGTTCAGCAAAATATTTACCTTTTGGAGCCAATGGAAATCAAGTTTTTGCTTCACACAGTTTGAAAAAAGCCTGCTCGGATCTTACCTGAACAAAAGAAACATTTTTTTACTAATTAGTAAACAATCCTAATGCTCCAATGGAGCAGGCTAAATCAAAAAGAACTCGAGATTAAAAGATTAAGATTGGGATTGTACATAAGCTTTGTAAAGATTTCATACAGCGCTCTCCTGGGACATTATTAGCAGTATGTTGTTGCGTACAAAATTAAAAGTTCTTACAGTAGACAGATTGGTCTTTTGAAATGTAGTTTATGCAGGAAAAAACCCTTCAGAAATAAGTATGTATAGGTGATTTCAAATAGAGTCCTATTCTTGCAAACACAGTGCTTTATACCATTCTACCTTTAGATGTAGAAAACAGGGTTTGGTCAGAACAACCTGCAGATGGTAAACATCCACTATAGTGCAAACCGCTTCAATAGTTTTTATATGCCATTAGAGGTAAAAGATGAAGTGGGGTGAAGAAGGAATGTTTCTTCCTTCAGTATCTTTGTACTATTCCTCTGCAAAAGGGAGGATGCTTTAGCAGCACGGATGGTTGCCTTGAGAAATCATGTAAACTTACCAATGCTGCTGCTAAATTAGCTTCCCCCAACAACATGGGCAACACTGTCAGCTTTTCAGCTATTCGCATTGCCTGGGACCCATGGTATGCAGTCAGATGGCTTGTTCACATGAAGTCTAACTCACATTCCACTGCATTTCACCACTGTAAAAGTTATGGCTGCTCAAGAAACAATTACTCCTTGTTGCAGTATAGACACTGTCAGCACACAGAAACAGTGCTTGATCAGCCAGCCCTTCTGCGATCCTTGTCACATCTTTTCCTACACTGACTTTCAACTTTAAACACTAGCAGTTGCAGACCAGAAGCAATGCCTTCCAGCTGCGCCATTCTCTTCCTTTCAGATAAAGAAGATATGATCATATTGAGATTCTCCATAGATGAGAAACCTACAGTGCAACGTCAGCTAATTCCTTAGTGTTTCTAAATCATTTTCAGATCAGAGATGCCATAGAAATCAGCTTCTTATTGGCTCTTTAATCTGGTTTGAAGTTGGTAAAGCTATCTGTTCCACAGTCCAAGTCATCTTCCCTACAGATTTAGGAGGTGGGTTTGTATGTAAGCCCGGCTTAAACCAAGTCTGGCTGGAACTGGCAGCCCAACCCAGAGTTAAATCAAAGCAACACAGAATATCTGGTTTTTATGCTGAAGTAATAAAAACTGTAATGAGACACACAAACACACATCCCTACCACAACATATATACATTGTGTCCGAGGCACACTTTTAATCTATGTGCAACTTTTTCATAGTGACGAAGCACATTTCAGTCATTACTAGAGCCATTAATTTAAGTATCAGCAGCGTCTGGATGTACTGTTCTCCTACAGTGCCTAGTATGTCCATGCAGCCATTGATTTAAGAGACAATATCACTTGCTTCCAAGTTTATGAGGCAATAAACAGCTCCCGCATATTGATGAATGCGGAGGTGTTTGCTCAGCACATTTGCAGGGGACGTTTATTACCCAAGTGCTGTGCTTTAAAAGCAAATGAAATTGCAACTATTCTCACTTTCTTCTGTCGGGGGGTGAGGGGGGGGGAAGGGAGAAAAATACCGTTGTTTTTTAATTTGTTCCTCCACTTTCCCTCCTCCTGTGACTCATTAAAGTGACTGACACAGCCACGGACGCTTCCTTCATCTGTGCAGTTGACAACTACAGGCATTTTTACTTCAGTGGCTTTGCAGGAAACTGCTTTAGAAGAGAATGCGATTGTCAGACTACCAGAAAGACATGATTAAGATTATCCCTTTGTGCTTTATTACTCCATTATCCCCCTTCCAAGGGATTAAATTAGCTCATCAGCATAACCACACACAGTTGTTAACTCTACAATAATTTTCAATGTTCTGTCCATATAATATAAAAGTGAAATAACTGTTAACCTGCACAAAAGGGATCACGAGAGTGTTAGTGATTTAAAAGATGAGTCTTTGGATTGTACACCTGGCAAAACACTTCTTGGAAACTAAACTCCTTTTTAAGTGTATGATGTCGGGAAGAAGAGAGGGTGAAGGAAAGAGATGAGATTGATTGCAAAGCTGCATGCCAACTGAGCTGTTATGAGGATGCCAAACAGAGAGAGTGATCCATGAAAAATGTATTAATTATCAAAAACAAAACTGATCTATAGCTGCTGTAATTTCTCCCTTGCTGTTTGTTCCTATGAAAAGAATGTTAGTAAAGGTATTCTTCTCACAAGAAAAGAATGTTTCTTTGCTGTTATTAAAATATATACAAACATTTTAAATTATTTCTATTTAACTAGATTAGGAATTAAAGAAGATAGATCATTGAATAAAAACATGAATACTAAATCCTAGAAGCAAACAAGTATTTCCCATTCTTATCAAGGATTTGGATCACTGAATCTTCAGGCTTGTGAAACAAGTCTTTAATCTAACAGCAGCAGGTCTGATGTTTTAAGAAAAGGATGGTTGAAACTTCCAGCAGAGCAGACAGTTCCTTCCTTATCCTTACAATATGACATTAGGAAATAGTGTCAACTTCAAATACTTTCTAATGAACATTACTTTCTTCATTGTTCTTGTCATCATTCTCTTCTAATTTGACTCTTAGATAGGTCAATCTGTATGCTTTTATACATACATTTTCATCTGAGCAGCCTCATTAAAACCAACGGCACACGCTCTCAGGACAAGCCAGCCGCTAGCACTGCTATGCCACTGTGTTGTTACATATCATTCTTCTCCTTGGTGTTTGAAGAAGGCCTTCAGCTCATCAGGAGATGTAAAAATTGTAACATTAAGAACATTTAAAAGTAGGAAAACTTTCACTGGCCATAGTTAATAAGCTCACATTTATGCTGTTGCAATACTCTACCACACCTGCTTTAATGCATATACTTTGCCTTTTCCATGTTGGTCCTTTTCTCTGCAATACACTTTCAAATAAAAACGAAGGACAAAATTCAAGTGAAAAATCTGAAAAGAGTAAATTTGTTGTAAGAAGGGAACTTCATGTAATGCTGACACCTGCTCAGTCTCAGTGGTCTTCTGCAAACTGGCTTTAGCATGCTCTGCTCCCAGTGTCCTCTGCCTTCCTATTGCTGTATATTGCAGAGTAGTCCATGCTATTAGCATAGTAATGTTAGGTTACCACACATTATGAATGATGGAAATTAAAAGGAACAAATCTTCTCACAAATTTTGATCACCTCACTGATTGCTGCTTGAGGTGTTCATTGGGGTAAGGTAGGGGTGGTCATTGAAAGCCACCTGTTTAGATGCTGCTCTAACATACCTGAACTGGCAGCTAAAAAAGTTTTCCAGAAAGTCAAGAAACAGAAAGTAACATTTTTTCCCTGCCTATTGTTTTATATAGTAAGTGGAATTCTGAAATTGGAATCCTTATTTATTCTTAAGGCCCTGACAACAATTATATCTGTGCTCCAGCTTAGAAGCTGAAGTGAAAAGGAGTGTCATCATATACTTGTTTAAGTTAGCTCTAATTTCCTCAAATGTGAAACAGAACGCTCTCCTTCAGAACTTCAGAATTGTACTCCTTTTCTTTTCATCTCTTTTTTGCAAAGGGTCTCAAATATAAACAGTACACTGTATCCAGTAAGCTTTAATCGCAGGGAAATTTTGGAAAGTCATTATATTCTGTGCAAAGATTTTCGGCTTCCCCAGAATCTCACACTGAGTGATTATTTACTAGCAGCAAACATGTTTCCAATTAATTTCAACATAAATTATTTCAATACACTGTCTGAAAGCTTACACAATCGCTTGTATTTGCACATACTGCCTGGCCAAGGGACACATTAGTGCTGGCAACTAAGGTAAATCAAAAAAACCTTTTGAAAAAAAGGAGAGAGGAGTGGTACAATCAGGTATGTTTTCTAATGCTTTGCTATTAGAACACATGCAAATCTCTATTCCAAACATAAAACAAACATAAGCCATACATACACTCTCAATTGGCAAGTTTGTCTTCCCAGTCTGTTATGTGCCCCACCAAGTCTTCTCCTTTCCTCTCTTACCCATTAAGGCCAAGAAAGCATCTAGTACGTCTGCCTGTCATTGGAGAAATCCTCATGGCTCACAGCCTAAACACGAATCAGGTCCTAACAGAGCCTTTTGCTAGTGAAGGGAATTCTATTCTTTCCAGATATTTCATTTCTATGACAGGGTTTATAGAACCTTCCTTTTAGCTAGAATTAGGGTTGTTCAGCCCACCTTTATCTAGAGTTGTCATGGCTTAGAGATCACAGCCTTGCTTAACAGCTCCAGCTTGCTTGACAGCAGCCACTGACACTTTCCAACACAGCTATACTGTATACATGTATGATTTCATTTCAAAGCCCTTTTGTTCCTGCAGGGGTCTCATCAAGAAAAGCATATACCAAAAGTATAAATTCATAGAAAACACTGGCTCCCTGCATGAGCAAGAGATATGTGTTAAAGGGGAAAAATAAAAAGGAATTATATCTGGCATGTGACTTGTGCAATTTTCATATTTATTAGCATGATCAGATTTATGATTATTCTTATGCATCTCTTGAGAAGCAGAGCTAATAATTATTTTTTTGATAGTAAAGGCAGCAGGTGAAAAGGGCAAGAGCCTAGCTTTGTGACAGAGCCGTACTGCAAAACCATGCCCTCAGTGCAAGGACACCTTGGATGAGCCAGGACGCAAGATATGAACACACTGGAGTACTCTGGAGGCCCCAAAAGGGGAGAAATCCCCTCCTTAATCAATTCAGAAGTTTTGCCTACTGAATTTGTTCACCTCACTCTGCTCCATCCCCCCAGCACTTTGCTCTTGAAAACATCTGCACTTTTGATGTGTTTTTAATACCATTTGTTATTTCCTGGGCAAAGCTGAACTGTGGCTCACCCTCCAAAAAACACAGACATAGACCTATAAAAACTATCATGCTATAAAGGACTCCATAAAACAGTATGTTTTAATTGCATCCTGGTTTCAGCAAACTGTTTTGTACTGAAAGTTAACATTAGGTTGACACAACTTCTTTGGGCTTCTTATTCTTCTTAAACATAAATTATCAGAAGCTATTTGTTTTCATGAATGGAGGTAGCATTTGGGTGACTGATTAAGCATTTCAAAAAGCCATATAACCTACCCCAGTTTTTAATTAGTTGCACAAATTATCACCCACCACCGTAAATTTAATGTCACCTCTTTTACAATAAGAAAATAAATACCGAGCAAGTAATAACACATTTGTATGGCTCAGCCAAGTATCCCGTGGGTAGGTTACTGTTATTTCAGATGCAGGATGATGGGATTGAAGGAGGTGCCCAAGGTGATACTCCTGACTGATGTCTTGGGCCCTTCATCAGGGGAAGTGACAAGGGAAATGGGGATACTTGGCTTTGTGTGGCAATGGCCAAAGCATATTTTCCCCTCATATAGAAATGTTGCAGAATCACAGATATGATCAGCTCAGCAATTACTGTCTTTCTTGGAAAATCTGTTTGTATTGTATATTTCATAACGTGCTTATTCTTGGCCAGGTAAGTCTTTCCCTTAAGAACTTGTCTTCTCTCAGATTTTGAGCCTGTGAGATTACTACTAAGATGTATCTAAATGGTTTATTAACTGAGAGACTCTTCTGAAATCCTCTACAGCAAATTGGTATCATTCTGCAGAGAGAGATATATAGTAGCTACTGAGGCACAGTTTCTCTCTCAAATGACATATCAGCTCATGAGGTGATATTCAACCAAGTGAATTTTTACATTACAAATTCTCAAAAGAATCAGATGAAAACTGATAACATGCAAGAGAAGTGAAAGCATGAGAACTGTTTCTGGTCAATCTACAGTCAGTAAAAACCTGTTCCCCAGTATCACATGGCAAGGAAAACCATGGCAGATCTGTAAAGGGTCAGCAGATAGTTAAGACACATTTAGGTTTAGGAAAGAGCTGACTCACATTTTTCCCCTGTAGAATACTGTAACATACAAAGAAACCATATGTTACTTCAAGTTAGCATCCCATGAAAAACAACAAAAACAATTATCTTAATATTTAGCCCTTTTTCTAGAGCAATCAAAACTTTACAAGATATTGCAGAAGCAATTGCTAACTGCTTTTCCCTTAAGGAGCACTCATACAGACCATGCATGTTCAGGGGAGCTGACAGATCCAACAAAACCAGCTGCAGCAGCTTGGCATGTTTTTTTGCAGCATTTGTCTGGATGCAGGTCTCTTTCAGGGATTACTGCAGAGCATTTCACACTCTCACATCAGCCCAGCTCAGCACCACCACTGGAGGCCCATGCCACGATGGTGGGCCAGGACCCAGACTGCAAGACCTCCTGGGCCATGCCTGCCTGCTGAACTCACTCGGGCACACTACAGTGCATAGGCTTAACTGCAGCCCCTGCAGGTAGGAGCTTTCTGCTGCCAGATATTACGTAGGATCCCTGATGGGCCCAGCAGCCTATGTCAGACCCTGTGAGGTTGTAGTTACTATCATGCTGCAATCGTGTATCTGAACTGCAGGCTACAATTGCACCTTAAGAGGAGTAGCACTGAGAGAACATCAGAGAAATCTGTCTAGCATACAATGATTTCGCTTAATGGCAGTTGCCTAGGGCGGAATGTAACAACACAGGTACTTGGAAAGCCAGAGGTAGCATCACAAACACCTCTTGCAGGAATCTGGCTAATTGCTTTTTGAACTCACAGAAACTTCTGACTTCTACATGAGGCCAAGGAGGTCTAAGCTATAACAGCAAGTTAAAAAGCATCACATCTTGTTGTTTTCAATCAGCCATTTGCTAGCTCTAGTAGCAGCACCTGCTCCTTCAATCAGGAAAGGAGCAACTCCTTATCTGCTTCTTTGCATCTGACACAAGTTCATTGATCTGGATTAGCACCAGTTTTAGGCATTGCTTCCCTAGACTAAACTTCCTGCTGAACCAGGTTGGTTATCTCCTGCTCAATCCTGTCATTTTCCTCACTCAGGGAGGTGAGGCAGCACACCTTCCCTTCCCCACCACTGGGTTCATAACAGCCCACAGTGTTGGCACACAGGCAGGAGCAACAGCCCCAGTGACCCTGCCTAGCTCGAGGGATAGCCATGAGCCCCACAGCACATGTACATCTGCTGCCCACCTCTCCCCGGCCCCAAACGCTTACTCTGAACTATGGTGTTCACAGCTTCTCTCCAGCCTTTCAGCAAAGAGGTAAAATCTCCCCACAAAGGCTTGGCCCATTTGGTTAAATTCACTAAATTAACAAGATTGCTTCCACCTGAACAAATTCTCCATTCCAATTACTGCTGGTTAAAGGGAAAGGCTGCAGAATCACTGCTTGTTACAGAACACAGCTGACAAACTTAATGTTCAGATTAATAAATAGTAGGTGTTTCTTCTCTAGGCTGTAGATCTACAGAGGGAAAGGGGGAGAAGTCAAGGTGTTAACCTAATACAAATCCTGGTAGGTTATCAGGCTGCACAGTTCAGAGCATTGAGACAAATATTGCACAAAACTGTGGTGGTTTTATATGTTCACCCAGGTCTAAGTTTGTCACTATTGGGCTAAGGTTACATCTTTGGTTTTGGTGTTGTACGACTGCAACTTTCTAAATGCAAAACAGTGTTTTTGCTTATCTTTTTAAACATACCTTTCTAAATGCTGGCAAACTGTGCAAGGAAAAAACATATGGTTTGCAAAATTATTGGTCCAGTAATGCTGTGGAAAAGTATGACATAGGCAATATCATCCCTCAATTGACAATAGATTTCCCCAAACTTTAAACAATATTATAGTTATAAATGCCTAGCAAATAATTATACCATGGGAAACACCAAATGCTGTCTTAATTCTTATTTTTGTCCTTGTAAAAAAAAAAAAAAAAAAGTTTTCCATTTAAACTGAGGGCAAACACCAAATGTGTAAAATATGCCAGAGTCTGGTAATTATGAAAGGAGAAATGTAAGTAGTCATAATAATTCTAGGGATCAGTCTTTCTCAATTAAACTTGCAATGTATACATTTCCTGGAGGAGATGCTGAGACATCTCAGATCTCGGTAGATTAAATTCTGCATGATAAAAAAAGCCAACAGTCCATAAAAGCTTGTCACAGAGCAAAGCGCAGGCTCTGTTTGAACTATACTTAAAAAAAAAAAAAAAAAAAAAAAAAAAAAAAAAAACAACCAACCACTGCTCAAATTTTGCACTTTGCAGTAGAACAAACTTTCAGCACATAATGTGGCTGTTCTACCGCATGCCCTGCCAGGAGTAAGCTAGCCTTGAAGAGGGAGTGCAAAGGGAATGTGTTTTGACCTCTCTGCACTAGCAGGCCCTCATCCCTGCACACCGTTAGCTTCCTGGGCTGCTGATAACATGTGTTGGAAGAATTCACTTTTAAAATACTGCCAGCAGCTCTAAGAGTGAGGGTTCTTTTTCACTCTGGGAAAACCAGCTTTATAGTGAATGAGAAAAAACACTATGGGCCGTATTGGGGTGGCAGCCACAGAACAGTTAAACCCTTCAAGTCTTTAATAAACACAGAGGAGGTGTCTTTAATTCTATCTCACCTGTAAGGTTTGTCCACACAGCAGCAGGACCATGGCTAAGCCCAGGAACATTTTCTAGAAATATGTTTTACCCAGAACCAAACCTAATCACTCTGCTCACCAAGGGGGGCACTTCTCAATGCCTCACAGATCCCATGACATTTGTTCTCCTTCTAGATCAGCATCCTTGTGATTACCTTGTGATGTCCATGGAGTAGGAAGGCAACATCACTACCCTTCACTGCATGTGATTTGTAGTAATGTGTAGCTATTAAAACATATGTTTGATCAGACAGTAGTGTGATCAGAGGGAACTATAAATGGAGTCTGAATCAGTGTACTTTGCCCTAAACCATTTATGGACGTTTCTGTAAATATTTTAAACTAGATACGTCTTAATTTGCTTTCAAAAGGTATTAATATATTTTCTTGTATGACTGCATCATCTGTAGGCCAAATTCTGATTAAACGTCTGAAGTACCTAACCAAAAGGAGTTCTGTTCACAGAAAATCACCTGTTTTTTATGAGATGCAGTTAGAAAGAGAAGCATGGAAGTATCTAGATGGGAATCAGTTATCATACTGTCACACATATAACTCCCAGGTTATCTGTAAAAAAAAATTCAGATCCCCGTTAATATCTGTGTAGATAATATATATGTGTGCAAACACTACAAGAGGAAGTTTATCCTGGAGGGCCGCTTCTTTCACAGCCCCTCCATTTTTAATCCCCCATAACCTTTTCTTCCTTCACCAATAGTTCCTTGTTTTTGCTTCTGATTCTGAACATATTTGGAAGTATAGAGCATCTAAGTATCTGAACTATATGAAGATTTTTTTTTTTTCCCCAAGGAACAGGCTTTTAAAGTACCAGTTATCTGAAGAACAGCACTTGGAAGGAAATGTGGGTAATTCTCTCAATCCCTGTATCAGTGTGCTTGAAACCTAGGAATCCTGCACTCATCTCTCTCAGTCAGGTTGTAATTTCAGATACTGCTGGGCAACTATCTGAATCTCTCTCCATGTTTACGCGGCCTATCCGTACATACTGACAGTTTCACATCTGTAAATCTGATTAGCAGTCAATATTTGACTTGATTAGTCAAGTGCAAAGCTCAATGCAGTCAGACATTTGAAATTAGAGATTTCCTGGAGCTGTGTTAATAGATTTGAGACCTGAGTAGGGTGCTAACGAACAACAGGAGCCACACATTCTTACAGACAGTATTTCGTTTCCTCATATTCACAAGTACTGTAACAGGAACTGTTTGGAATTGGCATGTCCCTCCCTTCATAAGTGACCTGAGACAGTGTTTTGCCATCAGAGCTTTTCTGGAGCTTCTTTAAGCAGAAAGTAGTGGATTTGTGTAATACTAACCAGCAAACTCCCATTTCCTATTGCCTACTGCCTGTATCATTTGATATCATTGGAGGTCTAAAAGCTGCTTTCAGATTCTTTCACATGAGAAAAGCACAATATTCTCCATCCAGCCATTCACAAGGCTAATCTATCTGCAGTCTCTAAGCTCAGCCTCTTGTTTCCTTATTGCTTTTCCATTCCTATGACTCCCATTTCTCCCCAAACTGATGCCAATGCAAAACCTCTCTTCTAACACTATCTCAGTGGAGTTTTTGTGATACCACATATTATGAATGCTCTGTGAAATCGGTTTCAGAGTAATTATATGCTATGTATGCTTAGAAACACACTTAACATTTCTAAATACCTCCTTGCATATTAAGGTTAGAGAACCAAAAAGATGAGTACTTCTGTCACCACAAGGGTGGAACACATTGGAAGATCATGTGACTATAGAGATGCAGGTCAGTTACAGTTTGGGAGAAAGAAATGGGAAAGGCTGCCATTTATTGTTTAAACCTGCCCAAGATGTGCATGGTATTTTGCTGTCCAGCAAAAAGATGTGGATACTTGTCCTTTGATCCTACAGGGCCTGGAACACGAGGGAAATTCACACTGCACTGAAGTAATTGTAGCACTGAAAACCCCCAATACTGACAAAGCTTGCAAGAATGAAGCAAGATTTATGACCATGCACTACAATCTGTTACACACCACAGTGAGTAGCTCCAGGAATTAAGGTTTACTCTCTGGTAACATATCCCAGTATGGTACCCACATGTATAGATCCTGTTGTCTGTATTCACAGTCTCAGAATATTATCCTAAATCAGGTCAAAAACATAGCACAAGAGTAACAGGACATTATGACAGCGCAAATTAATGGTGTAAGGAAGAGATCGATAAATAGAAAGAAAGGCTGAAAATTACTTTGGGGTGAGGAGAGTTATTCCCCCAGAAAGACTATTTGCATTGATTTAATTTCTGACACGCTTTGTTTTCAAGATTTGTAATGATCTATACTATTACTATTTGTTCTGAAGCATTGTCAGAAGACCCAAACAAAGTAAGCAAGAATGGGAAAAAACAAATTTTACTGTCTGCATGCCATCTGTGAGGGGCAGAAATCACCTATAGGCACAAAAACATGAAATGGATGAACAGGGTTGGCAGGAGGCTGAAAAAGACCAGAGTTCAGAGTGCAGAAGCTGAGAGGAGGACGGCAACTGAGCAGAAGCTTCACATACACAGTGCTTTAATAATCACTGACCTTGCACTAAACAGCACAGGAAAAATCCAGTGCTCCTCAGATTAAATACAGGGCAAAATCAAGAGGACCAACATTAAATGAGCTTCCCTCTCACGCATACTTTCACTCCTCTATCTCCTTCTCCCTGGCTATATTAACTGTGTGCCAGCCTCGGTATCTTAAATCTGCTTTTCCCTTCCCCCCGACAGCAATTTTTTCTCCCTCTCTTCCCTCCCCATTTCTCTGAAACCCACAGGGTAACATCTATATCCAAACCAACACTTTCATAACAAGAGAGAGCCATTTACTGATGAAAATTTGTAATTTTTGATAAGACAGCTTAAAAAAATTCAAACCCTAAAATTACAACACTATATTTAAACAGAGAGAATCCATGGAATAGCTGGCTTTCATTTGGTGCTTACACAAATGCATAGCTAAAGACTTTTCCCTACATCATTTGCTTTATCACAAAGCAGTCACTGGGAAACTTAGCAGTTGAATTGCATCAAGACCAGCATAACGCACACTACTGCTATTTTGCATAACACCAGGCAATTCCAGCATTTGTTTGTTTTTGGAGCAAAGTACTCCTTGTATATGGACACTTTCACAGTGATGCCATTATTATTATTATTATTTACAAAAAATGCTGTCTCTGGGTTTGACTTCCCTCTGTCACTCACTTTTACATGTTCTGCCTCCTTCCTCATTCCTCCTAGGACACACAGGAGGGCCCTGGGGCCCTTAAGGGTGAGATACCCATTGGTTCGGGTAAAATCAGTAAGCAGTTGAAATATGCAGTACAATTTTTCCTGTCTTGTTTTATCTACAGCAGACAAGGGAGATCTCACACACACCTCCCCAGTGGGGCAGCAACAGGCAGTCAGTGGGTAGGAGTAGCAATGGCTGGAATCAGCACTGCTGGTGAGGAGAACAGCTGTGCTCTGGCTATTTGTCAGTACAGTCAGTGTTTGTCAACGCGGTCAATGAGGTCATTTGTCAAAGCAAAACTCTGCTGAGTTCCCAGATGCCTCATTCTTTTATGTGAATTTCCTTAACATAAGTGCGGGAATAAAAATGATGTTCTTCTCATTACAAGAATAAATTCACTAAAGGTTAAAGCAAAATCCAGAACAATTACAAGGAAGCATTTACCTCTCCACAGATAGCACCTCTGTTATTTTTGCCAGCAATTTGGAAAACTAATTAAAATAATGGATTATTCCACTTGATGTTTTAAACTAATCAGTAATGTTAGTATTCTATGGATTTGCTCTTTCCTATAACACTTCTCTTAAAAGGCTTTTTAACCTGACACTTTTAAATAAGAAAAAAATCTTGCTCTTTTAATTATTTCTAATCCAGCAAATAATAAAGGTCAGCTTGCTGGTATTTGCATGAGCGCTGAAAAGCACAGGTCATTGGGCGTGGGTGGCTGAGGCTGTTTAATAGCCCAGAGTACCTTTTTTCAAGGAGAAATGTCAGACTCCAATCTCATGATATTGATGTACAAATGCAGGCTCATCGACCGACACAGAATCCCATTATCTCAAATGGGGCTTTACACAGGCATCTGCCCTACTAGCAAGAATCAAGAACTTTATGATTGGAACCTCACTCCTGAACAACGGGAGTTCACATCTCATAACCTCCTCTCTCCTCTGTGCCCCATTCCCATGTTGTCACACAGTTGACAGACTCTTGAAATTTAGGAAAAACAGATGCAAGAACTCCATTTTAGTCTACAGACTGACTCTTCACTATCACGACCTGAAGCACACTTGTTGGTTAGTACAATAAATCCCATGAGGTGACTTGATCTGTAGATAAATACTGGGGCTCAACCTCCAGGAAAGGTTTCCACAACACCTTTTAGCTGCTGCCTATTTCATTGCAGCTGACCTTCTATAGGGCTCAGCTCCTTCCAGATGGGCTTTCCAGAACAGAAGACTGCTAACCTAGTGGTCAGGCTTGGATACCTTGCCTGGGGTTGTTTTCATAAGCACTACCTATGTGTACATGCTGCTCAAAGCATCTGCCTCTTCTTCTTGCCTGAGAACTTAAATAAGGGAAAGAGATACTCAGTTGAGCTATAAATTATGAATAGTTCTTCAGTGTACTGAACTTTGAAGCTTAAATACAGAGAAGTGAAAGACTGGAAAACTGAACCATGTACAATTTTAATATAGCGCTACCCCAGAAACTCAGCTAAAACATCTTTATTTACTTCATCTGGAATCCTCAATGAATCAAAAGAGTCTCTTGAGAATCAGTGAAGTGTTCTGTGAGATCTGAAGAAGATTCAGGGGGAGGAGGCCATGGGGGCAGGGGGGAAGACTATCCACACTTCAAGAAGTTTCCTTCAACATCACTATTTGAGAATCAGAATTACAAAATGTTTATTATTTATACTTCTAGTTACTTAAATGTCATGTATTACTTAGCTGAGAACAAAGTTCGAAAATTATTTTTATGCTGTAAAAAAAGGTCTTTTGGACTTAATGTCTCCTTTTACGTTCCTTTTTCTTTTTGGAGACTTTTTTCTCAAACAGGAAACAACAATAATCACAAGTTCTCACCTCTTGGTTGAAGTTCAAAGATATTTTTCCCCTTCATCTTGATACTATTTGAATGTAAGTATCCTATCAAAGATTGCATTTGAATTTCAATGACAGTGAGTCAGAAGTAAGAAGGCAGAAGCAAGTGCTTTTGATGGGGAAAGAGCAAGTCCAAAAAAGTAATACAAAATGGACATGACTTGCTGTTTTACTATGCCACATCATTCACTTGAAAATGATATAAATGGGGAAATACTCCCTAAAGCCAGGATGACTACAGGTGTTTAGCGGCCACAGCTATCACTTGTGAGCAGAAAGATGGAACAGAAGTGCCAGGAATTTTTTTTTTTTTTTAAACTTTTTGCATATTAGTCAATTCATTAAGTGCTTGAAGTAATACTGAATTTCAAAAATAAGCTTGAATTCAGCCCATGGATATGTGACTGTAGGATGTTCTCGATGCTGACCTGAGTTCGCCCCAACCTACCACAGCATTACTCTCTGGTCAGCATGCGGCTGCCTTCCCACAGCTCCCAGCCCAGCATGGAGGTGCATGTGCAGTAGTCTCTATGTAAACAGTGATGGTGAACGTGAGTTCCTATGGCCCTACCTAAAGGGCAGCAGCAAATCAGGTGCTTTGTAACAGCACATTGCACATTTTAGCATCACTTCAGTGGAGTCATTGGCTATTGATTAATTTTATGGCCATCTGTTGGGTAGATTGAAATATATGGCAGGCCAGACCTGAGTTACTATGCCAGCAAGACAGAGGGTCTCTGCCAGTAAGGGGCTGTAAAGCTCTGAGCTCCCTAACACTGCTCCAGGTGAAGCAAAAGGACAGAGCAAAAGGACAGCTGGTTATCTGCTACTCTGCCAGTGTGACCAGAATTGCTCTCACAGCTGATGGGAATCTCCTAGAAAAATAGCAATGCCTTGCCAATAGCACACTTTGTTCTATCCAGACCACTGCAGTGTTCATTTGCTTTTCCTTTGCTTGAAATAGTATCTATGTTTTTTGGGGAATACTGAAAGCAGATATCTTAAGAAACCTTGCAACCTCTGCCTTAATAGAACAACTTTCTAACTTGTCCAGGAGTTGCTTCAGAATTTGAAAACACTCTGGAATATGAGAAGGTAGAATCACACCATTTTTTCTTCTAGTCACAAAAACCTCAGTTATCAAAGTCCCTGTGCTGGAATCTTCGTCACTGTTTCTGCTTACTGTTACTTGACTCAAGTTTGTTAGATTCATCCTTCTCTTACTTCATGAGAAATTAATGAAACTCAGAAGGTTCCCTCAATGTGATGGATGCATTATCTGACTCAAGTCCAAAGAACCCACAGCCTCCAGGGTGAGTGCCATGCCAGGCTGGTTTCAGTTAACACATTTAATTTAACAAGTAGCACTGTACAAGCATATGCAGCCACATTTATGAGCAGTCAGCAGACCACAGCCTAGCACATGCCCTGGGGTCCTTCAAGCTCTTACCAACCTTTCATCAGGCTGAAGAAGGGAAGAGAGAAGCTCAGAGCACTACAGATCTTTTGACTGCTCGCTAAAAGTGTGATGTGGATGGCCAGTCCATACAGAACCCTATGGCTGAAAGCATCCAGCTCTGCAGAGTTTCCACATGGTATGTGAAAGCATTTGTTCGTGCTCTCTCAGATTAAGTTGCTAAGAAGAAAGTTTAGATAGAAAGCAGCCAGCCTAGTTTTCCCATCCAATCTTACATTGGAGAATCATTATAGAGACCTTTGTTATTCCAGCCAGTTTTTATATATTTACTCAGTGAATTTCTACTATTTTAGATAGTAAATGTTACTGCAGATACATTGTTTTATTTCTAGTAAACAAAGTAAAAAAGATACACTTGATATCTTACCCTGAGACCACCCAACGCCTTGAGCTGTAGGTATACCAAAATGTGACAACACCTTGCTTGTTACCATATAGTCAAAGGGTGAAGTAGTCATTACTAATTAATTTCCAAAACAGCACTGAAATTGAAAAAAGCATTCAAAGCAATGAAGATACAGTAATATCATTTATTTTTAAACTTTTATTTATCTATAGGTGCATAACACAAAGGAAAGCACAGCAATGACAGCAGAACAGCAAGAACTCAGGCTACAGCAAGCAATGACTTGCTCAAATACAACAGCAACAAACACAGAAATAAAGGAAAGCAGATACTTACCATCAGAAGGCCTCAGGTACATAGAGAACCCCAAAGAGATACTTTTGCCTCCACTACCAGCCCTTAAATGAGGTCTGGAAAGGGGTGGATCCTGGCTTCATCCAGTCCGATCACTCAGGGGCATTGCTTGCACCTGAGCTCCCCTGGGTTGGCCCTGCCTTCCCAGCAGGTGCTCAATCACTGTTTCAGGTCGTGACTTCGCATTACTGCTACAAGGTGATAACGTTGATACTGACTGTGGTAAATGCCCCTGCCTAACAGCTAATTAAAAATGATAGCTTGTGCTGATAGTTCTGTTTACATTCTTCAAAATTTACTACGGCAAAATCACTGTTTGTTCTTGGGTGTTGCACAATGAATGTTACCTGTTGCTTTTCCCTTATCAGCCAAAGAGCTTCGGAAAAACAGATGTTTCTGTTGACATTTGAGTCCATGAAAATGAAAAGGTGTGTCTATAATGTATCATCATGCCACCGAAAATGTTGTAAAGTGTTACGTATTATCAGATACTTACAAACATGAGGTAAGATTTCCAATTTTAATGGTTTAAGGATGGTTCTTAAGTGGTTCTTTCAGTCAAAGACTCCCACTCATATTTCTTTCATTATGACACAAAGGAATTCTTTAAAATTAGAACAATCTCATCTTCTATGTGCTTAAGTTTGACATAGTGCATTAATTGCAGGGTTAACAAAGACCAATGAGAAAAGCTTTGGTCATAAATAGAGGTCTCCTGTGAAAGGAAGAACAAAATAATTCCAAGATACACGTATGTTTTTATACTTGCCTCCCCGTTATGAGTTGCTGCGAATAAAAATTCCCCTTAACTTGATTCTGTTCTGCATAAAATAAAATAGTATTGACTTTTCAGGATATCACTGATGTTATTCAACAGATGAAATTTGAATTAAAAAGATGGATCAGAGCTGTACAATAAGCAGCTAGGAGGTGCACTGGGAGTGTGGGTGTGCTGGCAGAGCCCAGCAGCGGCACAATGGCTGACCTGGGGCCTGTCACACAGAGCCTGTCACCCCTGTCCTGGCAGCCCCCAGAGACTCTGCTGGTGCTCACGCCTCAAACACAGTGGTGCAAGCAATATTTTCCCTATGTAAACAGACTTGGACAGATTGCTGAAACCTACTAAATATTGATTCAGCTAAGACTTCGAATTAAGGTTAATGTAAATAGTAGATGTAAAGAGTTCTATGAATTGATTTCAAATAACAAAGATGTATTGAAACAGCGTTAAACCCAAGTACTATTTCAAACAATGAATTTAAGCTTACGGTAATTGAATTATGAATATGAATTATTGAGCACTGCTGAAACGCAGTCTTAAGGGAAAAATGCGCACTGTGCATCACAGGGGCTCCCCAGAGAGAGTCCTTCAGGTCACACACTGCCCTGGTGCCACACAGCTGCCCCTGCTGCCAGCCCTGAGAGCAACTCTCTGAGTGTATGGTCATGGCAGCTGTCAAAATGTCCTGAGTGACAAAAACAAACAAACCCAACACCTGAATGCATTGAGCGCTTAACTCATTCTGCCCTAACTGGGTTTAGAAACAGCACCATGAGCAGCAGCTGTTTGCAAGAGCGGGCTGGGGACAGCAACCCACTCACTCGACTGCAGCTGGAGAAAATAAGCTTGTGGAAGAGAATGCCTGCTATTTCTACGTGTATAAACGCTAATGCTCAATTCCATTATGCTATGTAACTTCTGGGGTTCAAAGGCAAGGAAGGTGATACACTCGGAAATTTATTTCAGGACTGGGGGCAGAATGTACCACAGTGGTTGGCCTTATAAAAAGAAAGGTTCTAACTGCAGACCAAGGAAAGCAGGACACAGGAGAATATCTTCAGTGTGAGCAGCTGTGCTCTGTTTGCAGTTACTGCAAGGCATCACGAGCCTCTCCTGTGGAGTGAAGCAAATCACGTGAGTGGGGGCTCAGTATGAGCAAACAGATGAGCTCCCCCCCTCCACACGCAGGGCATGCTCTGCTACTGGTGTAGGCCAGCATATCTCCCCAGGCTTCTACAGGGGGTGAGCGGCACATCATGTGGCTGGGAATGCTAAATCTGATTTCAGCCATTCAGGCAGTGCCTCTAGCTGTGGCCTCCTTCGTGTCAAAATGATGCCACCAGCAAAACTTGTGCTTTACTATGGACAGTCTTTCCTACTGGTAGAGATGAGCACAGTGGCTCAGGGCATATTTGGACTTTGCAGTTTTCAGTATAAATGAAGGTATTTAAGTGGATTTGATCTTTGTGTGTGTTACATATGGGTATATTTTCCTCTTCATGCCCTACACAGAAAATATCTCTCCACTGATGGCCCACCAGTTAGTGCCTTGCTCCGTGGACTGCCTTGTCCAGGCAAGGGATGCGTACGGAGAAAGGCAGGAATACGCTGGGCTGATAGATATGGATGAGCCACATGGGGCACAGAACAAGCTGTGGCAGAGTTGACACAGAAGCCATAATGTTATTTTCATGGTGTACAACGGTCAGGCATTTAAGTGCTTTTAAGCTGGCAGTTTTATTGAAATTCAAAGAAAACTATTTACTCAGAAGCCCCTGTATAAAAGCTGAGGAGGGTATAATTTCTGACTGGAAAGGTTGGTTATTCCTGCTCACTGCAAATAAGTAACATGCCCATCTTTTGAAGTGCTGTAGGAGTGCAAGACGTATGACAAAGCCGCTTCTTCTTTATCTCTCCTTGACAGATCTCAACCACCTTCACACTGCTAGGGCTGGGGAATGACTGTAGTCACTTTTTCCTGCAGGGTGAGAACCCTCAGGAGATGCTGCTGTCTCAAGAATTGCTTATAAAATCCAGCATAATGAACAAATCCTTCTGTATACCAAAAGGTATCAATAACAGACAAACTCCAGGCAATTCAGTTACTTAAAAGAGCAGCATTTGACACTAATGCATAGGGGAAGGGAAGGAAGTTACATGAGTGGCTTGGGGAGTAAATGTTAGGCAAGAAAAGGAATGAAAAGAAAGCATTTCTCCTGCAGTGCTCAGTTAGATGTGCCAGTGAACTATGCAAAGCACTCGGATGGAAATATGTAGACTTTTGTGGCTACAAGATATCAATAACAAATAGGTTGTTAACACAACTCAGTCTTCCTTAGCAGTGTACACAAGCTATAAAGCCAGTTCTGCTGAAGAAGCCTTGATGTACATCAGTCTTGATATTCCTTGCTCACTGTTTCTTCCTTACAGTGCTTTGTGTTTTATATAAAAACCAAAAACCTAAAAGAATCTTTGGTGAAGAATTCACTGTAAGCATTAGTAGTGGTGATAAACCAATGGAACACTGTTTCTTTGCAAATTCTCTTAGACAAGGAGAGATTTAGTAGTTGACTTCACAGTTTTGTGTTATAATGAACACAAAATGTACTAGATTCAGTTATTTTTCTTTGTTCTTCTCAGTTGCAAATGTATACATAAAACAGAGAAGCAATTTGCTACGAGTAGAACTGCATCACAGAGTAAGCATTTTCTAGCATGTCCAACAGTCTTCTGTGTTAGATAATCTCTCTTTGTCCTGGCATGATTATATATAGACTGGACTTCTTAAAATACTCCGTAGCGGAGCAGAAGTCAGAATGTTTGTCCTTCAGGAGTCTCTTTGCAGACATGGATAAACATTACAGAGATGCCTGAACCATTTGGGATTTGCTCTGCCAGCAAGGCAATTCCACCCCATCACCTTTCAATGTAAATAACTATCCTTAATTAATGGAGATGCAATATATACTAGAAGTAATGACAGACTGAGTAAATTAACAAATGCAGGGCAAGATGTTGTAGCTCCGCTGAAGGCATTTGGTGAAGATCTTCCCCCTTCATCTCATTAGTTTAGGTCAGTTAAAAAAACAATGTGAAGTAAAAACCCACAGTTTTTGCACTGTACAACTGCGCTGAAATGAAATACATTCCAGACGTCTGTTACAATAAATAGCTGGAAGCAGAAACCAAGCCACTCAGACATGGACAGACATGGAGCTAGTTAAATCTCATATGCAGTCCAAAAAGTCTGCAGCCACAGTTACAGAAAGGAAGGACACACTTTGAGAACACTTTTCTGATGGTGCACAAAAAACACATGAATGTGAACTCAACAACAAAGTCAATATTAATCCTTCCCCATTCCTGCTGTCCTAGGGATTTGAAAATTAAATGTGATTGAAAATTAGATGTAAATATAATTAAAGAAAAGTTAAATTTACCAGCCTGTGGAGGCTTCTATTTTCCTTCTCTTTCCCTTTCCCGGCTCCTTCTACCTTTTAAAATCTCTTTTTACTTCCTTTTTCTTTATACCAATCACCAATGAAATGCCAAATTCCTCTAGCTTGGTTTATTTGTTTCTTTGGAATGATCCAAGTGTGAAAACTGAGCAATGCAGCTGAGACACAGGGACGCTCTTCTTTCAGCTTGGTTTTCATACTTCGCCTCCTTTTCTACAAATGGCCATGTTCTCCCTCCTGTTCCTCTTTCCCTTCAGATTCAACCATCCTTAAAAATATCCTTGCAATGGATACTCACAAGTGGTATGGGACTTTAATTCTAGATCATCATAATTTCACTCTGTATGTGATTCCCGTATTTTAAGTTTACTGTTGCTTTTTTTTTTTTTTTTTCCATTTTCCCCCATGTCTCCACCTACAGTTACTTATTCATGACTTGGAACACAAACTGTTTGGAGCAGGGACTGCAGTGTGCTGCTCTGTGTGGTCTCCCCATGTATGGTAGCACCACGTTGGTGGTGATAAAAATAGCAGTCACCGCCCCTCTCTGGAGAATTCTTGTTTCAAAATTTGAGATCGATCTCCCGTTTAAAATACAGAGAACTAAATTCTGTGATTGTAATAGTGCTGTTACAGTATTTGGGCAGTAGGTGTGCATTGGTTCTTCGAATACACCGATACTACTACTTACAAAGTAATAAACCAGCACACAGTACAGCTTCTTGTAAGGCTGAACAGGCCGTGTGTGTGCCACCTCACTTCAGCACCGAGTTCCAGTTCAGTTCCACGCTGCCTTAGACATTGGCACTATGGACATCTACAGCTCCTCTTTTACATGGAAGGAGGAGGAGACACTGAGCGATTTCTTCTTTGGTACCAACTAACAATGAACAGCAGCTTCAGAATTAAATAGCTGAGTAAAGCACAATGACAAACGGTTACAATAATGGCTTTTAAATGTGGATTGATTTTTCTCCTGCATCCTTCCTTTTGGGTAGTTCAAAACACGGTGTTTCTGAGCAGGTTTTTATTTATTTACTTATTTTTTAAGGATATTGTAGGGAATTACAGAATCATAGAATCATTTAGGTTGGGAAAAAACCTTCGAGATCAACAAGCCTATCCATTGTCCTGACCTCTGCTAAAAGAAAACCTGTTTTCCTACCAAAGGGACAGTCATCTCTTAGTTCCCAATGTGATACTAAAGATCAGGAACATACAGTGATTCCATTTATCTCATTGCTGCTATTTTAATCTATAAGCAATCTGTTGCTTGGTCCTGCCCAACAACAGGTAGCTGATTGATACAGTTAAATATCTGGGGGCTTGACTATTGCTTAAAATACTAACAGGCTGCTTTCCCCTCCGTAACTTGTTGTGGGTTTAGAATTTCAAATACTGCCCCCTCTCATTAGATCTCAGACTTCTGAGTTCCGCTATACACTACCCATGATCGCACCAGCACAAAAATATAGATTTTTTACAACTGGAAACACTAAATCCCTCTTGCAGGAACAGTACCAACAGCAGCACTAACTTGCTCAGGTTTCAGCCAGAACACAGTAAGTTCACAAGTTCCATGAGCACGCCTTCTCCAAAGGCTTGAGAAAACATTAGTGGTAGAGGTGAAATCACACACAGACAACGGAGTGAACCGGAGTTCTCATGTTCATCTTTCTTCCGACAAATGTGTTGTAATATTAACCAGTGATTTCCATAATTTGCTGTTACTATTATATATCACTTTCAGGCAGTATCTGTGTTAGTAACCTTTCCTCTCTGCGTTTCCAGTTCCCCAGCTAGTTCTATTACTTGGTCCACCTGGAAAAGTGGCAGAGATGTTACATACACATGGACATCATGCGGCTTGCTGGTGTCTTTTTTTTTCTTTCCCACCACACTGTTCAACTGGGCTCAGAGCAGCTCTGAATACCACTGAAGCTCTGGCTATGACAGCTCAGTGCTTTGCCACAGGTGTAGCTTCCCCTGGAGGACTCTGGGTTTGAATGCAGAAGAGGAGGTGTAAGATGTCCTTGAGAAGAGAGGGGTGAGTACTGCCCTATAGAGGGCTTATCCAACAGCTTGCCTGTATCCATGGGGTACTATCAAGCAGTAAAATGTTAGTAAGAAATAGGCTTAGTACGGGATACTACTTCTACACTGCCTCATATTAAGCAGTAAAAATCATCCCTGAAATATGACTCCTTCTGTGACGAGGAGTTACAAGCGAGTTATAATTTGCCATGTATTTCTGGGTACATTATTATGCAAGGGAAGAAAGACTGCTGCAGCAGCGGTGTGGGAGGGGAGAGATTACTGAGTAAGGAATGCTAGAAAGCGAAATTACTTCTCGTGACACCAGGGAGTCACGTTTCAATCTTGCCTGATAACTGTATGTACTTCAGCTGTCTCGGAAACTCTTGTACATATATGAATGTTATAGCAATCTGTAAGAACAGGATTGGCAGCATGCCAACGGGGGTTGTAATTTTCAAGCTCTTCTGCATTGCGATTGGAGAGGGGAGGAGGATGTCCGCTAACAATGTAATTATGTGGCAATTCCAGGGAAATTGATTATTACTAGCTTTTTATGATCATGCTAACAAAGTCAATGATCCAGGATGAAACAGCAAAAATTAGCGCTTGAACAGCATTCAGCAACAAGGTATCACCAGGTGAGAGTGGATGTATCTGAAACCAGATAGTTCCTGAAACTGCAATGGCCATCTCCCACCAATTACAGCGATGGATGTGCTCTGTTAAAGCCCGATCCACTTTAATGGGGAAATCCCGGGATGAGGGGCCGTGTAAGTATGCAATGACACATACAGTGTGGAGAAGCGGGTGGGTGTTTATTCTAAATCCCCACATCACGGGGGTATTTGCACCTTTAACCAACAGAGAGAATTACAGGTAGTGAATACAGATCAGTTTCTTCAAGTTGGTTATTGCTTTAACAAAATCTTCTGTCACTTTTTCTAACATCCATCTTCAGCCCCCCCCAGACACAGCACTGAGACTGGATATCTGCATAGTCAGAACTATCATTTGCCAGCCATGTCTTCCCCTCTGAGGCTCCGTGGTTTTATAAATAATAATTAAAAACACTTCTCTGTGCTGTGAGAAGGTTCTTCTAAAAGGAGAGCAAGTTGCTGCAATACTTGAACAATAGAGTAATATTTTTGAAGGTCATAATAATAAAGTAGGGGAAAGAGAATAATCATTACTGTTCTTTCTTGTAATTAGTTTGCTTTCCGATATCCCACATTGCAACTAGAACATTATTCAAGAACACCCATCACAGTGCTTAACAAGATTTAATGTACATTTATTCTTAACATGTGGAACATATAAAGATTTTATACTGAATAAATGAAATTCATTAAGCCAGAGGAAAAGGAGGAATTTACATCAAGTTTTTTCTTTTTTAACTACATTATCTTGAAATACAAATGCAGATTCTTGTCACTGAAAAATCTTTGAAGTTGTGTTTCTTCCTTTTTTTCCTGTATATATTTTTTTGTCTGTAGACTGGTAACCATTTTCTTAAATCAATCCATACGTAACCATTTCCACACCTTGATTTATAAAGCAAATTGTGATCGGCTGCTCTCCCGAAATAGAGCATGACTTTATACATACAGAAACTTGTACATTACCCTCAGTTGTTGATTTTCTGTGTTGGGTTTTTTTTTTTTTTTTTTTTTTTTTTTTAATTATTTTTTGGAGATATGGCCCAAATGAAAGAAAAGTAATTCTACTATCACTTTGTAGATACCACATCATGAAAAAGAAACTAAAAACTTCGTACTAAAAAAAAAAAAAAAAAAAAAAAAAAAAAAAAAAGAGGGTATGTTTAATGTACAACTTCTATATACATCACGGCCCTCAGGCAATAAAAAAATATTTTAAAAAATGATTAAAGGAATTGTGAAGAACTGTCATTGTGGAAGGTCAAAAAAAAAAAAAACCAGATGTAGACAAGACAGTTCTGGTGAGGAAGCAATTGATGTTTATCGTTAGGTTTTGTTTCAAAATCTTTCAACTTGAACTTTTTGTTTTGTTTTGCTCCTAGCCTAATGTTACCATTTCTCCGGAGGAGAAACCAGCATCGTTTTGTATTCTGACTACTGACTGACACCCTCCTTGATCCCCTACACCTACATCACTAGAATCTTCTATTGCACAGAGCTTTGGGTGATGGTATACAAGTTTTTTTTTAATTTTTTCCTTATTTGCAAAAATAAAACACACAGGAACTTGGTATGTTGGTTACTTTTCACCTTTTTGTTTCGAAGTGGTGAGATTCTTTCCATCGTACAATGGTTTGCCGTAACATCTTTTTAAAAAGTCACTAGTTCGCTTCCCAAAAAATATGCAATACAAACATGGAAAAGAACATTGAAAAGGATAATCTATGGAAAAAAAAAAAGTGTGACCTTTGAATGTACTAGACAGCAACTTTGGTTAAAAAAAAATAAAATAAAAAGATGTACTTATACACATAGACAGCAAATATTAATTTCGTAACTGTTCAAATTAATAATTTCTTTAATTCCCAATTGGTAAATAGTGAATGGGGCAGAGGAGCAAAGATTCTTTTTTTTTTTTAACCTTCTTCCTACGTTGGATAAACAAGAACAGAAAACAGCCAGTTATATGTGACCCTCTAATCTCCACTCACACATGCTTGGCTTCTCACTTATGTCATAACTGCCCGATCTGAAAAAGTACATCACAGATGACAGATGCAACCAGAGAGTTCAGGACAGCAGATATTGAGATATCCAGCAAACGACCCTCGTGCAAAAGGAACTCTGAGCGGTTCTCGTCCACTCTAGCCATGGCCAGCAAGGCCTTGGCTGCCCTGCACATCATGTCTACGCTAGGTGGCTCCAGAGGCGGAGGCTGCATGTGCATGAGGTTATGCTGGCTCTGCTGGTACTGGGCCATAGTGACCCCATCCTCCAGGAAGCTTATCAAGTTTCCGATGCTTCCCTTCTGCACAGCTATTGCCCTTGCTGCTAATGTGTCCCCCTGGGCAAGGTTCGATAAGAGCGCCATGGACATTTCTCGGCAGACCGGGTTTTTGCGGTCTCCAACGTACCTAACTAAAGTAGCGTAGAGTTTCTCCTGACGACTGAATGGGGGGGTGGCCAAGATAAGGTCCACATTATTGTCCTGGATACTGAGCTTACACAGGGTCTCCAGCACAAGTCTCTGAGGCGAAAGAACTGAGTTGGGCCCCACGGTTGGAAAAGGATCCTGTGCCTCTGCAGATGGGCACACCATCCAGTGCAGCAAGCCATCCAAAATTGGCAAACAGATGCTTTCTGTGTAAGCAGACAAGTCTAGCTGCCCAGAAATGTTGGCTAATGTGACCAATGTATTATCCCTCAAGACCTCGAGGCAGTCCCACCACCACTCATCCTTGCTGCAGGCCACCCCTTTGTCCTCCTCTTCCTCCTTCTCATAAGTCTGCGGCGCTCGCTTTCTCTCTGGATGCTCATGGTGAAGAAGGATCAGCTTTCCCAGGATCAGCACCAAGCCTGGATGTTTGGACATTTCGGTGTCGTTGCCAGGCACAAAAGACAAGCTACGGACGATATTTGACACACAGATGCAGCGTTTGGCCAAGGAGTCTTGCCAGTGAGTTATGGTGCATAGAGGAGTCTCATCCCGGCTCCTTGGCTCATCCTCTAGCAGTTTAATATTCCGGTGGCTTTTGGCTTGATGGATCCCAAAGGGAAATTTACTGCTCTCTGTTTGGGAACCAGAGTTTGAGTCTTCAGGCAATGCTCCTGGCCGAGCTGAGAGGACATCATCAATGGTTGCTGTTATACTTTTTTCTTGTTGTTCCTCAGATTCACCTTTCCCCTCGAGGTCTTTCTTTTTGCTTGGAGAGTTTGAGGGAGGAGGGGCTTTCCTGCGTGGAGGAATCTCCATCTTGCTTTCGAAGTGAGTCTGGATATGCTCAGTTGTGTCACCACCACCAAGCTGCCAGTGGAGAAGTCCACTATCAAATTCCTGAACGCGTCCAAGTTTGTCAGATCGATCAACAACAAATAGATTATTTTTCTTTACAATCTTTATTGGCAGCTTGTCAAATTTACTGGCTTGTTTTGGCCTTTCGCTTGGATCAGCAATGGCACCAGGAGTGGAAAAAACAATGCTCTTTTCTTCTCCTTCTACATTTTCATCATCCCCCTCCTCCTCCTCTTCATCAAAACAGTCAATACATTCGTCGTTCTCCTCTTTTCCAGTATCCTCTGTCAAGGACTGGTTATCATCTTTCTTGGCTGATTTGTGATCAAGTGCTTTGTGACCTGGATCTCCCACTTCATATTCCATAAGGATTCCAAAAATGTCAATCAGGCATTTTCTAAAATATTCTACTAAAAGCTCAAGAAATCCAGACAACTAAGGGGAGAAAAAAAAAACAACATAAAAAACAAATAAATATATTTGACTGCACGGAATTTCATACGGAACACTGTAGCGTACAACTTCCTTCCTTTTGCTGTGGACTTGTGGCTAGGTCCTGTATGGCAAAAGTTAATCAAATGAAATTTTTCCAGTTTCTGTCCAAACAGTATGTAACGCCAGACCATCACGATTCCATTTGCTTAAACTGTAACAGCTATGAAAAGTACAGTACTTTTATTCATATGCACTAGCACCTTAGCTACTAATTAGCCTAGTTGTTCCATCCTGGGAAGTGCCTACTGTACTTTATTGTCTCTTCAGAGTTCTGAAATTTCTAAACCTCTTTGCTTTTCTGAATTGTATTTTTATTAGATTCCAGAAGTTGACAACTCTTCATCTCCTCCTTTGTCTCTCAGTCTCTAAAATCAACTGTTCTGTTAGAATCTGCAGTTCAGGTCCAAGGTACTGATATCCCAGATTGGTAACCCATTTCTACTGGCATGGCTCTCTTTTTGCCTGGCACTATTTAAAAACTGTCACTGAAGCCTGGTGGTGTAAGTCATCCTTCAGAAACAGTTTTCATTTAGCTTTAATCCTCTTAATTAACTTGTAATCACTTTCTCATGGAAAGGCAGTGGTTGGACTTGGTACTAATTTACCCTCAGTGGCTTTATTATTAAAAATTCTTTACTGCTATGATACATTCAGCCCAACCGTCTGCCTTTTAACGGTTGTTTTAATTGTGGGCTAATAGGTGTTTAGCCAAATGTATCCTTTCACCCATTCTGTATTCTTACCATTGCCAAAAATCCCAAAGAAATGAGAACAAACAGACGCTTATAAACTGCAGGACTTATCAATCGTCATATGGAGTCTGACTGACACTGGAAATCGAGTTCAAGGCAAAAGCAACCTCCAAAATCTAAAATAATCTGGTATTCTGTGCAATTTGCACAAGGTATATTAATGCAGTCTCTAACAGAATTCAGAGGAGACTCACCTCCCTTAACTCCAAACACCTGCAACAGTTACAAACCTAACCTAATTGTCTAGATTCTTTTTATAACCAATGATCTTTTAGAGGCCATTTCTGGGCTATGATTCATCTGACCTATTTTAGATCTCTACTTTAGGATGAGATGAATTATGCTACAGATATCCCTAGTTCTAAAGTTAGGTGGGATGAAATGTATCATCTGTGTCTGTATTTTTTTTAAAAAAGGTCATTATATTTTAAAAAAAGATGAGTTATACTATTAGTAGCCAGGGAATGAGTGGAGCAGAGAACTGCACAAATTTTAGATTACGTGCATTACCAGCACGCCATCTATAACAACCACCTAACAGGCTGACAGGTAGAGCAGGGTTGAAAAATGCTGGGAGGGAGAGAGGCAAAAGCATACACTGTTAAATTGTATGTTACTAATCCTATGGGCAGACAGTGGATTTTAGCCTTTTAATTGCTTGATAAACCTAGTATTTCTGTACAAGCTTACTTTGTGGGAAGAAGGAACAAAAAAACCAACAAAGTATCTCACAGCCTAGTACAGGACTAACGAATACGACAAATAGCCACTGATAGACAGTCTCAAATCTAATATCATTCTGCAATGATTTTTTTGGAGTCTTTTTTTAGGCAAAATTACTAACACACTGCTGTTTTCTGGGATTATCCTTGTTCAACAACAAATGTGAATTTACACATCAGTCTTCTGCCAGTGTTAAAATTCTTACATTCCTATGTATCCCTTTCCACAAAAGGTGCTCTCCTTTTAAGCTTATTATTTCCCCAATTCCACCTTCAAGTACATTTTGTTACTCACTGTTATTGATCATTACAAATTGAAGTTTTGCAGTATTCTGACTTATGTTAATATATTTTAAGAGACTTCAGCATTTTCATATCTATCTTATTAGCGTTTTCTTTCCTTGGAAAGTTTAGAGGTATACTGCTTTCCCACCTACCTGAGAGAGGTTGAAAGTAGCGACAGTGCTATCATCATATAGAAGAATATTAATAGTGTCTAGCGCCCAGGTACTTTCAGCCAAAAGACCAGATTTAAGAGACATCATCACTCTCCAGGCCTCAGGAGTTACTGGAGAAAGAAAGGATAAGCATAAAACACTATTAGTGCAACCTTTGAGAGTTGAAAACTTGATAAGTTTTGAAAGAATAAACTGCGACATTCTGAGGATGCAAAATATATAGGAAATAGTTACTGAATAGTTACTGAAATGCTGCTTAAGACCACTTAGCCCTGTTATGTTTTTCTGTAACTGTTAACTTAGTGCTAATTCTGGAGAGCATTTTAATGGGGCCATTCTTCCTGACCTTGCTGAAGAAATCATCTTACAAACTTCTGAGAAGTTGGCTATAACAAACAATACATAAATACAAGTATAATATTCTGTCATGAATATGGGAACCTGAGGTATGGGAACTTGAATGTGTGAAACGTAACAGGAATTCAAGATAAGAAGATACTTAGGAAAGAATTTGGAGAGAAACAAAAGTGACAAATAATATGGCACGAAAAATGGGCTACTCAAGTAAGGCAGACGCCTAAGGACACAGAGAAATAACTCTGTTGTGAGCTTCCATGGAACGAGAACATGGAAATCTTTGCTCACCTAAATGTTGCAGTGGTGGTTTAACAGACATTCTTATGGATCTTTCAACAAATAGCATTTGGAAGCCCGAGACAAGCTTTATTTTTAATGTAATGCACTTTTTCAGAACTCAGGTCTCCATACAGAAAACTGATTTCATATAATGTTGAACTTGCTGGTACGCGATTTGTCATCCTCACTGATACATATGCTATTACATTTTTAGTGAACACATAACAGTTACCGAAGTTAATTACTTGTCAAAGCAGTCTTAACATATAAAAGAAAATAAAAGCCGAAGTTCCTTTCTCCCAACCTGTTCTTGCATTTTGGCTTTTGTTTTTATCCTTACCAATATCTTTTGAGGTAATCTTTCGTCTTGGTTTTAAGACTGGTTGCGATGCTTCTACAGAGCCTGGGGGGAAGGTAATTTCTCGCCTAATCGGTGGTGGTTGGGGTGGAGGTCCTGTGACCTGTGACACTGGAACTGTGGGTATAACCTTTTGCATCTTCATGGAGGGTAGGAAAGGAGACTTGCTTGGAGACATACGGTTTTCCAAAGAGCGCTGGAAGGATGCTGGACTTGGAGCTCTAGAGATGTGATTTGGCATAGAGGGTGGTGTCTGGTAGGATGACTGAGGAGGCCTAGTGATAGGCTGCATGGAGGCTGAGGATGACATATAAGAAGGCTGACGTTGGTTGACATGAGAAGGCCACTGACTCTCGTGGTTTATCCTCTGGTCAGGTACCATCATATCATCAGTGCGATTCATCCCTGGATACGGCGGGGCCTGTGCAGGGCCTCCTGGACCTTGCCTATTCTGGTAAGGGTAAGGCATATCGTTTCGTGTTGGCCACATGTTCTGCTGAGGACCTTCACTAGAGGACGATGACTGCATGGGGCCACCAATCATCTGGGGAGGTATTCCATGCTGCTGCATTTGTCCTGGGCCCTGCATCCTCTCCCTGTTATACGGATATGGATATTGTCCCTGCATAGGCCTCCTATCAGGCCCAGAGTAAGCATTGCTGTACTGGTTATACATTTCTTGTTGCTGGTTGCCATACTGCATGTTATACATATCCCCTTCATGGCGTTTGGCTGGAGGCCCATACATGCCGTCCATGTGTCGCTTATAGTTCTGAAAAGAAAAATCAGAAATAAAATTTGTCACTTTTACTACATACACAATAATAGAGATTGGCTGTAAGCTCATTTAAAAAGCTGAAGGCTCCTAGTTCTGGAGGGCTTGTGCTGATTCCAGTCAGGCACACAGTGCTGTGATCGGGGCTTTCTATTTTAGCCTCTGTTGTGCTGCATTTATAACTTAATTTTAAAAGGAAACTTATCCTTGGGCTAAATTTTCTTATGCTTGCTCTTGTTTTTCCCCCTTCCCCTTTCCTATTCTGTCTGTCAGATGAAATTCCATTGGCCACTTAAGACATGCATGAAAAGGCAACAGTCCTCACCAACAAGATATTTTCATTCCTTTTTTATGCTTAGTCTGCTAAGAAGACAAATCTTAAAAAAAGTCAAAACCACTCAATGACTTAATCTCTTCAAGGGACAAACACTGAGTAAACTCTTACAATAACAAGATATGCTGCAAGCATGCATGTCTGAATGCTGGACCATCTAATTACAGGGCATAAGGGACACACAATGTATTCGCTAGTAGAAGAAAACGTTCCCCCGCCTTTGTTACCCCGCATAATTCTCTGAAATACAGTCCTGCTTGGGCAACCAGCCCTCCTTCCCAAATCATCCTAATCACATTTAATTTATTGTGAGATTATTGTAGCAACTGCTCACATCGAAATGTCCTATTCTGGCTTATGCAGGTTCTTACACTGCTGATCAGTAATGAATGAAGTAATGCTCCCTTCTTGTTTTTCACCCTTTCAATTGGGGAATGCTGTGTGAGGTAAGCTGTTATATAATCAGGGGAGCCTAGCTGTTTGTAAATCATACAAGCCTGTCTGCATTTAAGACAGCAAGACAAAAAAGGATGGGTTGTGTTTTGAGGAGAAAGTAAGTGGTAAAGTTTGCAGGGGTCCTTATATCCTCAGGGAGTCTGATGCACAGTTCAAACTACACCGAATGCTCTCAAGCAAAAAACATTTGAATTAAATCGGCAATTTCTGAATATATGATGTGTGGTAAATTCAAAGTTATGGTTCCCATGGTATCTATATCTACATATAGATAAAATTCTGTATATATTCTATATGGGTCAGTTAAAACAGCTCTGGGATTCATAAACTCATCTTCCAAATTTGGTGCACATAAAACTGCAACTGCTGAATTGCTCAAAAGTATATGTATTTTTAACTTGCTATAGAGCTGCCTGGCTACCTAAGAAAAACCTATTTTCAGTCTTACATGAACTACTTGCTGTGGTAAATTCCACGCTTTGGGCCAATTCATACATTAGGAACTGACTCAGTAGTTGCCGCACCTAAAAAGAAGGTGCTTGTTTTGCTACAGTAATTCCACATGCTTAAAGCAGGCACCTGGGAAAGAAGCATGTGCCTTTTTAAAGGCAGTTCAGAGCTCTCATCTATGCAGTGGCAAGATGCTTAATGGCAACCAAGTGCTGAGGACAGTGATGCACCTCAATTCCCACTCCTGTGTAAGGGTTCAGCAGGTGACCAAGGCCGCACAATGTGTCTCTCTCCACTGGGAAATGGGAGTTGTGAGACCTCGCAGAAGACAAAAATACACTAACACTGGTAACCTGCTGTGTAATAACTCTCAGCCTGTAAGCATTCATACAAGAACTGAAAAACCTGGCTCAAAGTGCTTTGTTAGCCCCAGGGGTTCATGCACAAAGCACTTCCTTCCCAGTCATTCCCTAGCCTTCAGGCTATGGATAAAACTCTGAAGGGGTTATTTTTCACATTCCTGAACCACTACAGGGTGAAACCTAGGAAATTGAAAGAATACGGTGGGAGCAACCTAGTCTTTAGCTAGGTGGAAAAGGGGAATGCTCTGGGAGTGGGAGTCCCCTCTGGGTTGGGGCCAAGGCCAGGATTCTCACCCTTCACCCTTCTATGTTTTTTTGCATTCATGCTTGAATGCATTATGCATTCAAGAGCCATTATACAAAGCACATAAACAGCAACAGAGACAGAGCCCAATGTATATTTTCACAAATTCTACTTCCTCCTCGCATTAATGAATATGTAGTTCACATACAACCTACATATTTTAGCATGGAATATCACAAACTCTTCTATTATGCATCTTCTCAATTTCCCCACTAAATCACCCTGACTGCTCATATATGTTAATAATGAAGAACAACAAAACAGTTTTTTGATTACGCTATCTCAGAGATCCTATGAACTAAAGCGATAGGCAAGAAATCAAACTTCGTAAACGTTTTTAGTACAATGTAACCTAAGATCTCCATTTTTTTTTTTTTTTTTTTAAGTCTGAATTTCCTAGTGAATCAGCATCACCGAGGTTCCAAAAGGCCCTAGGATCATCCAGTCCAACCATCCTCCTATCACCAGTATTTCCCACTAAACCACATCCCTCAGTACAACATCTAAACGTTTCTTGAACACCTCCAGGGACGGTGATCCCACCACCTCCCTGGGCAGCCCATTCCAGCACCCGACCACTGTCTCAGAGAAGTGAAACGCTATCCCAGACAGAAAAGGACTATCTGTAAGTAGCTGAAAATGAGTGCATTTTGATTAGTGGATCACAAGTAAATGCCTTCTATTTCGGAAGCTAGCTTCAATTACTGTGTGACTAGAACTGACTTCATAACATGCAGAATGAAACTACGACCTTGTTGAAGTCAGCGGAGTTTTGTCATTAACTTACAAGATGTTATTTTACCCACAAAGCAGTAATGATACATCTTACAAAAACCTTAATTATTATTATCATTTGTATTTACAAAGATTTTATAAACAGAGACTGAAATGTACAAATGTTTAAACTATTATTAACACTAAAACATTTTTCTCATGTATTTGTAACATATTACTAGAGAGAAGATAAAGGGAAAATGCCATCTGATATATATTAAAGATAAGTAACTCAGGTGACTCACCACAGCATTCTAAATAACTGCAAGTACCGTGTGGTTTACACTGTTCTGGTTTTCTGTTGGGTTCACTTGGCTACGTGACATAATTTGAGTCAATCTGCCAGTCAAGCAATACTTTCCAATTTGCCTCTGAACATGAGGGAGCACCACTTTACTAGCCTATTAATTATACTTTCCCACTCTGCTGATTATTAGCTTGGGACATTCACTTGATACACATTCAAAGCCACAAAATTTCTGGAACTTCTGTTAAAATATACGCCCTTCCAGGTGTAATGAACATTATTTCCTATAGCTGCACATATGCTGCTTATTCTTATGGGCTGTGATTCTGACCCAAACTACAGTGCTCCTCTGTGCCAAAAGTTTTGAGTGTATACAGAATTTTTGAGCAGCATTTATTAAAAAAAAATTATGAATATAGCTGTTTTCCCTTCTCCTACCTGCTGCTGTGGGTACATTCCAGGTTGATGTCCTCCATATGGTGGCTGTCCTGAGGGAGGTCCTTGTCCTGGATACTGCTGGCCATATGGTTCGTGCCTAAAACGAAGCATTCAAATCAACACTTAAGAGCTGCTGGAATTTCTAAGACACCAGGGAAAGGACACTGCTCTCATGATCTTGCACCTTGAAGATACTCATCATTTGGAATCATGGTGAAGACATGCTGGAGCTGGCAGTGGAAGGAGGAAGGCAAAGCAGATAGAAGGAAAGAGAAGCAATGAAGATGCAGTGGAGAGATTTAGGAGTAGTGTCAGGAATGGGAATAGTGTACGGTCAGCAAAGAGGTAATAAAGGCAGCTGCAGTGACACTAGGAGCCAGTCATAGCAGGATAAATTCCTGATGTATATAGCTCAAAGGTTGAGCATGTCAAGATTCTTGTTTTTTACGGTGTAGGTTTCCAAGAAGACTACTTTTTAGATTCAGAATGTAATAAATGTATAGGTATATAGGTTAAGTACACAATCAATACCTAACTGCTAATTTGAAGAGAAATTCTAAGATTCTAAATTGTGATATACTATAATATGTAGCATTTAAACACATCTTCACTGAGTAGAAACAGTGCTTTTACAACTTTGCTAAGATTCATGTAATTTTTAACTAAAGCTACATAATGAGGCATACACAAGAGGCAGAGCTGAGCTGCACTTGGTTAACTTACCTGTGGCCCCTTATGACCTCTGAGGGGCACTGCAGTGCAACTGCAGTATTTTTAGCACATCTGAATGAAATTTTGTTTGCGGAAATGAAGTACTTGGAAAGTATTAAGACTAAAACATTAACACTGTCTTGCAGACCAGTATGTGAGTAATTACACTCTGTACGTAACCAGTAAGAACTTATCTATTTGAGTATAATAATGGAAATAATATATCACAGAGAGTCTGAGAAACAAAACAGGATTAGGGAACCCAGTATGTTAAATGAATTGATGAGACATGACTTTTCCAAAAGCAGAGAAAATACATATTTTTTTGTGCCTTGATGAGACTGAAAGCAACAGTTTTTCAGTATCTCCTCAAACGTTGATGTAGATGGAGAGAAAATACCTAACAACAGTTAAACAAACCATATAACTGACAGGAACTGCTTACACTCATCCAAGATTGGATGTGCAATTAGATGAAACTGGGCAAAGGTACATGTATTATACATATATAAGGAAACACTTTCTAAATGTTAGTTTGGTTAGGCACAGGATAACCACAATCCAAGAGAAACTGTGGAAACTTCAGAATAGGCGTCATTCAATGCTGCACTGAAGAACTTTGGCTTGTACATTCAGTTCAGTGTTGACAAGGTGTATGCATGCTCCTTTTCTAACATCTATGATTCTATAGCTACACGAAGTCAACCAATTTTCCCAAGCCTCTGTTACCCTCCAGAAACTGAACCAACGGTAAAAACCTAAATAAGAGCAAGCAAAGCATAAGCAACACCAAGAGGTCGCATGTTCTATGTGCCCTCATAGAGTCTGCTAGCACTCATTAGCCGGTTATTGAAGGTATTACAAACAGAGAAATCAATGTTCACCTTTGCTGGCCAGGGTAACGATTAGGTGAGTACATGCTTGGGTCACTGTTTGAAGGCACCATGTTGCTTTGACCAGGTGGTCCCATACTGCCTTCAGGACCCAGCCCATGATCCGACCTAAAAAATGACAAAGGAAACCCCATTCTGTAAAAAGTACTTATTCTCCAAAATCGGCAACAAAACAAAACATATCCCTTAAAGAAAACATTCTCTTGACTTATCATCTTCCACTTCAATCAGACTTCCCAGCATATGACCCGTTCAGCAACATTACAGTTGTGTTACTCCACACACCTACTACTTCAAACTACGAGAAAAAACTGCTCCACTGCTGCACGTAGAAGACTCACACTGCATAACTTCGGCTGCCACCAGGAAACAAAAAGGGAAGCTAGAGTACACAAGCTAATGAAAGTAAAAGTGGGAATATTGCCAGAGCAGGAAAAACTACTCAAATACTTAATATAATCCAAACATTCTCCAACGTCTCCGCTTGCTATAACAGTGTTCAGTTGTCAGATGTTTCACTATTCCTTTTTTTTTTTTTTTTTTTATTCCAAAGGGTTTCTTGGGATAAACAAAGAGAACCAAATTTATTTTTGCTTACTTCACTGAAGGCAAACTTATGAGGGTCCTGACAGACACACTGAAATACTAGTGCCCCTGCAGCTCAGACAACAGACTCCAGACTCTCCAAAGACAATTCACTAACAGACCACAAACCAAACATAGGCTGTGTATTTTGTTTTTCAGAAAAAGCCCACCAAGAACTGTTTAGGTGAAAACATGGCAAAACGACTCAAGTGCTACTTTCTGCCATCACAGCTCAGCACAGCAGCCAGCTGAAGGCAGCTGTCAAACACACACACTTGCTGATCTGCTGCAGCTTGAGTGACTTAGAAGGTTTAACAATTTCTCCTTGTTAATTCCTGTGAACAGCTAGATGCAGTCATTACCAATGGTTTAACTCCCAGTGACTTAGTATGATGCTGTAGGAAACAGGCTGCCACGTTCTCTGCAATGTGAGATGGGAAAATGAGAAGGGAGATGATGGCTTTTACTAACGGTCTTTGCTTTTTCCTGAAGAAAAACTCACCTCCTGTCTTAGCCACTTCCATAAGAGAACTGCTGTCGCTGGCTCATGCTCATGTTGGACATAGCTCCAGATGGACTCTGGTTATACATATCCTGTATTCCACTGTTAGGCATTTGTCCAGGGGTCATGAAAGGCTCGTTGCTTCCAGGCACTGTAACAGTAAAGGAAATTAAATGTATTATTCTGGGTGTCCAAATATATCTTTCTATTAAATTATATATTTTAAAATAATGTTCAGATCTCTAACACTGCCAAGGAGAATTAGCTGGTGTCTGACAAGCTCGCCAGGGCCTGATGAAAACTCATGAAGTACTACCACTACTAAGATGATGGCTATAATAATATATAGGAGCTGCAAGTGAAGGGAATAATCTTATCATACCAAACCAAGCTCATCAGGCTCTGAGGCAGCTTCTTCCCTGAGGTCTTTATAGCTGAAGATGAACTTGCTCTTGCTCTTTTCACCCCCAAGAATGATAAATATGAATTCAAATACAAACCTTACAAAACAGATGAACATAAATCTCATAGTTTGGATTATAAAGCTGCAGGAATCAGGCTCTTCTTTTTTCCCATAAAGGACTCATATATATATATATGTATATATATATATATGGATATAGACTTGATTACAGAAAGGTTACTGCATCCTAAGGTAGCTTCTTGAGCAGGATGGGCATACTCTAAAGGTCCAAGAAAAGGCACATACAGTACTATATTTCATATAATTCCCCAAACAGACAGAGGAAGTGACTCTACCCTTTAGTCCTTTCTTGTAGATACTAAACAGACAGACATTTCTGTTTTGACTTAAGGTAAATATGATACGTACGACAAAGTGCAATAAACCCACTTAATCTCATGCGGATACAATAATTAAAATGAATCTAAGGCAGAATGGACCTTCCTCTTATTCCAAATGTGTTGTACTAGTGACTACAGTCCAGGTAACATGATTTAAAGGAAAGGTTTAAAAAAATTGTATCAAGATAGCTAGCTGTCTTAAACTATCTCCTCACTGCAACACATGAGGCAGCTTGATCTTGGTAGCTCCCTTCCAACTGAACTGCTCTAGTCTAATCTAGTTTAGTCTAGTCTAGTCTGGTCTGGTCTCATCTGGTCTGGTTCCTTCTTCCTTTGCTTTCTGGACCTCCTCCTCCTGTTTCTCCCTTTTGCTCTCTTTCAATTTCCACTTCTTAATTTCACCTCCTTCATCTGCTCTTCTCTTTGCAGCCAGTGTGAGTCCTGCTCATGTTGTGACTTCCCACTTACCTACATACAGTATACAAGATTGATTCACTTCTTTAAGCACATTTTACAATATCCACACAAACATCTGTAAGTTAATTGCCCCAAGGGACAAGAGTTAGGCTAGACATTAGTTTTGGTTTTTGCTTTCTAAAAATAGTGTGTTTATCACCTTCTGTCAGGGGTTGTCCAAATGAGAACAGAGTTAGCTTTCCTAACTGTTCACAGTTCAGCTCTACCCAATCAGGACCGTTTCTACACAGCTTCATCTTCTAACACCGAAGTCCAGCATCTGATATGCAGAATTGCTACCCACATTCATAAAGCATACTGCGTTGCAAAAAATCTATCCCTAGGAATTTATGCCATCGTTCCTGAAATTTGTTCGTAGAAGCAGTTTTAGGAAATAGTTAAGCCTAGAAGACACAGCATGACCCTGAGAAGGGAAAATACGACCAGAGAAGAATGAAACAATTGCACTGCATCTCCCTTTTTGCTACAAGAACACCATTTTGCCAACAGCAGAATCAGCTGCATGTGCAGCTCAGTCTGATGACCAGAGCGTCCCAATAACATCTATGTGAGTAAGGAAGAAGATGCCACAAAGAAAATACCTTTTCTCATTCCACCAAAAGGATCTTTATTCGGCTCATATGGCATCCTTCCCATCATATCTGGCATGTTTATTCCCTGCTGGTATGGTGTATTTGGCGTCATGGAGTTTCGCTTCGGGAATGCTGAATCACTTACATCAGAAAAGGGATCATGCACACTAACTGCGCTGTTTCTAGCAGATGAGAAAAAGGAGACATTAACATCACTGTGTATTCATAAGAACTGTGAAAACAGACCGGACTATAAAACACTGCTGCGTTTGTCAGTGATCAGCACAGGATGCATCTGAGGAAGAAGCAAACAACTTTCACAATCATTAAAAAATCTACGCTTTTATTTTCCCAAGCTTATCTGGGTACTTACCTTAACGATCAGGGATTTTTACCTAACTGTGCATGTTCCTATTAACCAAGTCTAAACTTTCCTGAAATTTCACAAAGCTGTGTTCCCCGCAAACACATAAGCTTCATATGCTGTGCCAAATTAGTATTACTTTTTATCAGTTTCATACATATATTCAAATTTACCAAGCTTCCCCTTGGTCTCCCCCTAAAGACTGAACAGCTACTTGATTTACCTTCCTAATATCACTTCTGAAAGCGATCTCTTGGTCCATCCAGTTGAATCCTCTGCGATCTCACTGTTACTGTAATGCTTTTTTGATAATACTCTGAATCTGTGCACCCAAGAAGGAAGGGCTGTGGTTCTAAGATGCTGCTGTTAGGTTCAACCTCCCACCCCAATCTTCACATGTTCACATGCTCTAGCTTGCTCTAGTGCTCGTATGATCCTTCTCTGCTAATGCAGCTCCTAATCCTTCCTCCCTTTCCTTCTATTCCCTCCAGAAAGAGATGATTTTTTGCCACTTCTTAGGCTGGGTTGGCTCACCATAGAATCAGATGAGTGCCTGTACCGCTGGGAAAGACTGGCTTATCTGCTGTAGAACAACAGCATAAGAGAAAATGAAGCAAAGCCTATTTCATACCTGCCACCCTGCATAGGTGTCATCTGTCCATGAGGTGTTGATGCTGGTGTTGGAGGCTTCAAATCGCCTGGCACTTCTGTCATGGAATTACTGCCAGTAGACTGCGGAGTCTGTGGGCCTTGCAAGGAACCAGAATTAGCTGGAAGATTAAAGAAAAAGGAAATATTAGAAGGTAGTAGCCAAATTACTGCAGAAATAATCAGTGAGAGAAACTAGTTGTTTTCCTCATGAGCCTGCTTATACCATGCATCTCAATACTTTGTAACTTCCATAAAATCCTCTGAGATCAGGATACGCTGTGAGGTAATAGCCATCATCTTTCCTAGAATCACAAATATAAACCGCTGCCTGAAGCAACACGAATAGAAATCATCTAGATGAAGGATCATTTAAATCAGAGGTCAGAGGTACAAAGTTAATTGTCTATAGTTTACAACAGAGTAAATGAAAAGTTGTTCTTTGGCACAGATTCCTTATATACACAATCACTACCACAATACAGATATTTATAAAGCAAATTTCAGCCAGAAGCTTTTCCTACAAATTTAAACCACTGTATTAATATAAGAACATAATCTAATTTACTACTAAAAGGCAGACGTTTCTGAGATGAAACATGGCTCATGGTTAGGGGCACACTGTAACCCTATGCCATCTTTGAGACAATGTGGCAAAAGATTGAATTCAAGAAATTTAGAAGGCCATTTGGGTTAAGAAGAAAGGATAACATTGCAAAAATAGCAATGAGCAACTTAATAAAATGCAGCTAGGATCACTGTAGAGCATGTGTTAACAAGACCAGGTCAGTTCTGCAAAAATTTTTATGTTGAGATCTCAGACAGCAACAGAGTACCTGCACTACTGTCCTCCTTAACCATGGCGAACAGAATCACAGAATATCCCAAGCTGGAAATAGCTACTTTTTTGATGTGACGATGAATGGAGAGAAGCATCTAATGTTCTACTCTAAAGATTCTGAGCAGTAATAAGGACATTAAATGAATATATCATATAAGCTAATGATAAATTACATTCAGAATAGTCTTTTAAAGTAGACAGTGCAGTTTCTATTTTCATGCGAATACTGAGAAGGTCCTCTTCTGACATATGATGTGGCATTTTTCTGATTTAGAAGGTGATACATGGGCATCAGTAACAGTGCCTAAGCTTTGCATCAGATTGCCCTTGTCTGCTTTGGTGCTTGAAGCAGGAATTCTTCCGGAGAACTTGTAGGATCAAGTCTTTGGATGCTATTTTCCAACAGAAAAAAATCACAAACCTAATAAACTTAGAAAGACGTGGCATTGGCTTGAAAGGTCTTTTTTTTTTATACAAAACTTCATGTAAGCATTTTTAAGTGCCTGACTATCGTCATCCAACAACTAATTAAAAAACTTCTATAAATTACTGTAAGAGGAAAAACTGGAAGCAGCAGCATAGGCTGTTCTTCTCTTTGTAAATGGGAGAACAGTTTATAATTGACTCAGAATCCTAGAACACATATCACCCTGACAGGCAGAGTTTGTTTTTAACTGAAGAACACCCTTTTTATGTGTTTCATTTATATCTGTAACACATGTTCCACTATCTGGAAATCAGTCTCAGTAGCAAGAGCATATGTAAAATGCACATTTCGTAGATCATGTTGCTCCTGTCCTCAACTTTCTAAGGTGTGTTTGGATTATATTCACATTGTAATGAGGTTCAAAAAAAGTTCAAGAAAAGCTCCCTGATAGCATTAATACCGTTACAACAACATGTGCAACAGTTAATGCTACAGTTGACTGAGGGCTTTAGTGCTGTAATAAAACATACATGTAAAATAATAAAGAAAATCATCACGTTCACATAAAATGAGCCTTTTGTATATATGACCCCTGGGTGAGACAGGATCATTCTCCTGCCTTTTTGTATTCTAAGGTCTACTGCACTTTAAACACAATGCTACATTACTTCTAAAAAGTTTGAAAGCATTTCTGAGTTGTCACACACCATCATCTTGTTATATTAGAACCATGTAAGCAAACATCTTAGTCTACCCATATGCTTACTGTAAAAAATGATACTGCATCACCCTTTACATTTCTCTGATGATTGGCTTTTAAGAAGCAATTAAGTTCTTCCCCATTCTACCTGAGCAAAGAAATTAATTCACATCTAAAGTAAATCTAAATAAAACAAGTAGAATACTCTTCACTATTTAGGAGCTGTGTGAATATACAGAATCCTTCTTACAAATAACAATGTGATTTTTACATGCCTTTTTTACAAGGAAAGTTTTAAGAACAAAAAGAAGATATCCAACTGGGAACCTGCAAGCTACATTTCTATCTGCTGGGTGGTAGTTATAGTTGTTCCCCTCCACCTTGACACTTTTCTAAATGACTGCTTATAAATATATGAAAAATTGAAGGCAAATATTATTTATAAAAGGTGCAAACTTTCTGGTACTGTTTAGTTAATGTACTTCGCTGTAGGCCTCTGCTGGGTCAGGCACACTCCTACAGGGAAGGGACTGCAAATGTGTCAATCTCTGGATTAGGTTATCAGCCACAAAGAAGAGTCCAACTGTGGATATATATATATCTATGTCATATGCTCATAGGCTACTGAGTATCTCATCTATATTCTAGTAATGGCATCAGTGGAAATAGCACATCCTTGAGGAAGTATAATCAAAGTGCATACTTGAAATGTTTACTACTGGTAGAGCAGGTATAATTTTTTTAAGTAACATAACTCTTTTTTCTGTAGGATGTTATTTTCAGTTACTTAGAGCTTTGCAGTGTTTTAGCCAATCACAAGGAAGTTAACCAGATGGATCTTCTCCTCAAGCTAAATTATTTTCTTTGTCCTTTAAAGAAATTGTGCACAATACCGGGCATATGAGTGAAATTGAACTTTTTACAAGAGTTCTTAGATGTGTGGTCCTTTCTCAGAGAGTCTGATATGTTGATTTGTGTCTGGGCAGAATAGGAGTGATCATACAAAGGGCAATACATGGCAAAACTTAGAGAGCTGTCACTCAGCATGATACTCATGATGTAAACGTCTTGGTGGTCCAGTTCTTTTTATCTGTAGAATGGGAATCACACTCCTTTTTCTCTTCAGTGGCTACTGCAAAGGTTGATTAATTATTTTAAAGACCTCATATATAGTTGTAATGAAGACCAAGAGAAAAAGACAAGGAGTGAAGTTATAGTTCTCTGAGTCTGACTGAAGACTGTGGCACAAATAGAGGCCAAGTCCTACAGGCAGTTCACTCAATGGCAAAATCACAGTACTGCTTGGCTTTTTCCTTGCAAAGCCTGCATGGCAGCGTGGGCTGCTTTCAGGAAAGACCATTTATTTACCAGAACAGAAATACGCAGACAAAAAACAAAAACCAAAAAACATTAAAAGAAGCGTTTTCTTGCCAGCAATTTTTTCCCTCTAGGAAAAAAATAAAAAAAAAAAAAAAAATAAAAAACCAGCAACCGCTTGAAACGCCATTAATATGAGGCCTGACATGCTCTCTAGGATATCCCTACCTTTTGCCAGAAGCTACAAATGTATACTCTAAAGTAAACAATGGAAAGGTTACTGAAGGTTAAGCACATTCACACACTCCAGCCTAGCAGCCAGCCGCCACGCTGGGAGGATAATTTACACGGCACAAACCCAGTGCCTCACTCTGGCCGGCTGGGGGCACTGGCTATGGCAGAGCCCTTCTCAGCGGGAGCGGGGTGCCTCTGCCTGCCCCCCTCCTCCATCCCCTCACCCATCCATCTTCCGTGGGGATTCCCTGGCTGGCCTCACCACTCTCTGCATGACATCACCTGTCTGCTAAGAATAGCACTTCAGTCAGTCAGCCAAGACGGATGGGTTTGGTTACAGAGGCGCTCATCAAATGGCTGTGGAGTGCCACGTCCCCCCGCTGTCCCCTCCCCAAGTCTTGTTTCTCTGCTGCCAAGGAAACGCTCCGTTGCTCTCCTCCCAGAACATGCACATGTTCTCCAGGTCTATTGTGACTCAGTCTCTGCTGACACCGGGGCCAGCAGCTGTGTGTTACTCAGGAGCATCTTTCCCAGCTGTGCCTCAGAGCCCATCCTGCTCCTTTGGCACAGGGTAAATACCTCAGTCTGCATTTTTGAGAGTCACACACACTAAGCTAACTGCACACTGCAGCCAAAATTTACAGTACGTTTGCTGCTGGTAGTAGCGATGGGAAATCCCAACCATACTGCTACAAGAAAATGGACTAACACATGAACCCAGACCACTGCATCGCAGTCCCCTAAGTTCAACTTTCACATCACATCTTTCCCCTGAGGGGGTGGGTCCTCCTGCTGGGACCTGCTTGCTCCAGTTGTTGCACTGTATTTCCTAGCGTGCCTACTACAATGCCCCAAGAGTCACCTCTGAGGCAGCCACACAGCCACCCTTCAGATGAGGGACATCCGCAAGAACCGACTTGCTCTGACCCTGCGCTTCTGCTTGTAACTAAGCGGGAACTTGATTCTCCTCTGTACCAAGAAGGCTGCTCATCTCAGAGCAGTTGAAATATTTATTTTCAAAAATTTTATGAAGATCAGCTGGTTTTTAAACTCTTTGTGACCCAGATCTCGTAGCATCGGCTGTGGAATTGGGCAAAATACAACAGCCCCTCTCTGAGACAAGTCTCCCTGCTTCTATTTTTTTTTTTTACCAAAATGCCCAAAGCACTAACGCTGCCACTAGCTCTCTGCCACGTGGATTTGGCTTCAAAGCTGCTCTGCCTATGCTGAGCTAGCTGCGCAACAGAGGTGAATGGTTAAAGCAAGGACCCTCCGAGGCTACTGTTTCTTGTTGTACTGGGCTCCTGTTTCCTCTGAATGCCAAAGAGTAACAGATTATCTGAAAAACATCCACAACTCTACTTCTTTTGTGCAGCTAATGTTGGCATATACTGAAGAAAAAGGAGCAAGAAAAAAAGCCGAGTATTAGAGAGAACAGGCCTGTACAGCCTCTGCAGCATCTATACCTCAGCGGGATTTCATGTACTGAAGCTGAAACACACTGGGAAAGCCTTTCTCTGTAGAGAAGTGCAGTCCATTCAGTGACACGAGTTCTTTTCTAGCCAACAAAACAAATCTAGAGATCTTTGCTTGCTTCCTACTCTACTAGTTTCTATGTCCTGCTGTGTTTTTATTTTAGAAAAATAGTTTCAGTTCCCCTCATAGACGGCTTCCTTGAATGTTATGATAAATTTAAACTCGGACTTTGTCATTTTCATCCGTGGTGCCCTGATACAAAGGACTCAGTAAAATGGTACATCTGGTATTTCTGTTTCTTTGTTTCCTGTCTATGTATTTAAATAAGGATTCTTTAACTCAAACTTCAGCTGATTCACAGTGATTGTCCCTGAACAAACTGCTGAGAGCAGTGCTGGAGGGGGATGGGCAAGGGAGGATACCACAAAGCACAACATCCTTTCATTTTCAGTACTGCTGCTCAGTTTTAGAAAGAGATGAATTTCCTCCTCACCCTCCTTTGTAAGCCTGAACAGTTTCATGCCCCTTAACTGTCTTCTTGGGAATGACAGGTAAACACAGCACCTTTTAATTTTTGCATTGGGAAATATTCTAGACATACTATGCTCATTTCAGACCGATAAACATTGGGACTACAGGTTTTACTTCTTGTGCTGAGTGTATTTCTCCATCTTCTAAACTTGCCTTACAAAGTCACCTACTTATCTTATGTATTAGGCAGTCAGCATTGGGGTACCTGATAAGTCTGAGTGTTAATGAGGGAGAGGAATTATTTAAGGATTTACACAAAGAAATGTAGCTGGGAAGATTTTAACTAAACACTTTCCCAAATCCTTATACTGAAAAGTACAGAAAAAGATCTAAGCCTTATCACCTTTATCTTCTGTAAAGGACAAAGCACTATCATATGAAATGGCCAAAGCTCTTTTATATGACGATAAAGGTTTTTGAATTTTCTGGTATCCACAATAGGAATTCTCAAAGTAGTACAATACAGCCTGCAAACCACCTGGAGAGGTTGCTGGGTCCCTGACTCTCAACTTCACATTTTCTGCCAGTGAAGTGAAATAACAGAAGTTATTAAATACTCTTCTGTTATTGCCTTCCACAAGCAACTGCTGTAAACATTCCAGGAATTACGTTCTCTTGGCATTAATGCAACGTGATCTGCCTAACAGTACTTGTGAAGGTAAGTATTAGCAGATCTATTCTGTTGCTCAGAAAAGTCTAATAACCAGCAAATCAAAGGAAAATTTTCTTCTTCCATAGGCACTCCAGATGTCAATGTAATAGAATAATACTTACTACACCTTTTCTTAAGTGCTTAAATTTGTCACTACTAAAGATTTTTCCTTGAATATCAGTAATGACTATCAAATCTTTTGAGTCTTAAATTAAATTAATTCAGGAAGAAAACTGTGTGGTTCCAAACACCACACTGTACACTTAAAAAGATCACTCAAAATTAATCACTTCCAGTTTTGATTTTTCAGAGAAGATGAAAACGGTAATGCTAACAACTTATCTGGTACACAGGATTAACAACAATAGAATAAAGAGCGTGTGTGCCTCCAGACTACAATGTCTGGCAGTGGGGATACACCATGCTCTCAGCTCTCTCCATCTGCCATACATTCAACACGAGCCACATCAGAGCAACCATCTGAGATCCACTCATTAGCCCAGCATCTGCCATCCTGACTCCAACTAAAGTTGTAGTGAACAACAGCCATGCTGAAAATGCAGCTTCAGAGTTGTGGTAATCGATGTGCAGGTAAGAGGATCTCATCTTCAGATAAGTGGACAATCCTAGTGCTGTCTGCCTCATGTCATATAGCACAAGCACATCCTTGCAGAATTCTTTCATTTTGACTAAAACAACGTTACTCTTTGAATCTTAACGGTATGTTAGCAGACACATCTTGAGCATTGATTAGATATATAAGTGTGGGTCACATATCTAATCTGACTCAATTCAGGAGCCAGATCATGTTTAAAAACAATGTATTTATCCTCACAGTTTGTCTAATATTAGCAAGACACGCTTCTAAAGATATAAACTGCAACCTAGTGAATATCTTCTGCGTTTAAAAAATGGTTGTGTAAGAGGCTGCATTTTTTTTCACTTACCAGGAGATGGCGGCTGAATCTTAGGTTGTTTCTTAGTATCTCCAGTGCTGAACACTTCTGGAGGGGGCTCCTCCCCTCGCTCGATCTTGCACTCGAAGGCAAACAGGTACTGAATGTACTGTTTTTTCAGGGAGCTGGCTGCACTGCTCGAAGTGCCAACGTTCAATGTTGTTGCGAGCTCGCGCCACTTCTTGTTTTTATTCACCTAGCACAACAAATGGCAGAATCATTGGTTTGCAGCAAAGTGGTTTGTTTAAAAGTCGGGAGACAAAAAAAAAAAAGTACTTAACGTCTTGGTTTACTTTTTTTATTTTCCTCTTCTAACTAATGCTCATTACGCCCACATGCAGTAATGCATAGACAGCATTTACAGTTATAAAACCATTAAGAAACCTGCTGATAGCTACATAAAAAGCTTTGCTTGTTCAAAGTCTTCTGCATGGTGCATCTTTTAAATGCCTTGCACTCTTCCAGGGCCTCTGCTCTTCAGTTAGCAATTTATCTCCAAGCAAATGCACACTCACTCTCACTCTGACACCCACCCACACCCACCCCATTCTAATTAAAAAGCAGCTTCTGAAAACTAATTTAAAAAGCAATAACAGCATTATTCTGCAATTTAAGCGTTTGAGCACTGATATGAAAAATATTTTTTTCTCCAGAATAGCCACCAGCTGTCAGACAGTTTAGCCTGTAACTCCTGGTTTGAGTCCTTTCACTTCACAGCGTCTTGCAGGGACAGATCAATGATCCTTTGGCTAGATGAGATGCAGAGTGGAGCGAGGCCCTTTAATTAATTATGGCAGACTTCAAACACACAAGGCTAGTCCAGCAACACCCCGTACTGCAGTGCTGACTGCACAACTCTGCTGTGAGTCTTGTTTGCAATGCAAGGCTGAGAATATCCGAAAATTCTCTTCCCGAGTTCCTCAAACACAGCTGATCTGTAGTAACAGCTTAGTTTATTTGTCATCCTGGATGATGCCACTGGCTCACGTACCTGTATCAGACAGAGTACTGTTTTTGCTGTACCATCTGATGCCCTAAAGTTCATTCAACCAGTTGTGCAATTGTTAGGTATGGTCCAAGGATGGGAGGGAGCACTGACATAAATGGGCTTTGAGCATCTGGGCCTTTGTTGAGGAAGAATCCTGATTCTTGCAAGCCATGATGCTTTGTACTTGTTCTGAGGCCTGAGATTTTATGATTCCAACTTAACTTCACTAGATATAAAGGTTATCATTAGCCATACTGTTCCTACACCCTTCTGCCAGCAAAATAAATATTTCTTAAATTTCTCTCTGTGTTTAATAACATCAATACTGCTGCCAGACTTCTGAGGATAGCATTAATAACAGGCAGATTGGCATGGCTATGCAAAGTGTTCTTATTTCTCTGGTAGATCCTGCAAGAACTCAAGAGTTAAAGAAGATATTTTCCATAAATTGCCCCTGCCGAGGCTTGAAATCCAGCTAGACAGCCCTTTGTGCCTACTGACGTACAGCTAAGTGGTACATAATGAACACATTGCATAATGCAAACAGAAATATACATGCCTAAAAGCCCACTACATTGGCATTTAAAAGAAGGCTGCCAACAGCTGGTCTGCTCATGTTGGGACCCCATCAAAAGCACGTATTTGGAGAGCATGTACTGCTGCTGCACAGCGACATTCCCTGTCACTCTCTGGGCAGAATCAGGAGATGTGCAGTGTAGCAGCTGGAGTAACAACTTTTTAGGAGAGCGTCACTCAGATGCATTTAAATAAATCTCATCAAGAAAAGCACTTTGCCTCACAGTAGTCCCAAACAGATAAACACGGTGATCATTCATGTGGGCATACCAGCAAAACCAGAAGCCCTTACTTCAGTGTCAATTCTTATCAGTTCCGTAGCACACAATTTTGTAACTCAAGATCCTTCAAAAATCAGTCTAAGTGAACAGCATCTACTCTTTGGCAATGCATAATGTCTGTCATTGCAAATTAACACTGAGCGCGCCAAAATAAAATAAATTTCCATGTAATAAGCAAACACTAACAGCTCTCTAGAACACCCCATTTGTCCCCCCTGCTTTATTTTTCATTCTAAGAGTCATGCTGTGGGCACAATCATGCTGTATGAGGCAGAGCAGCTGCATGATACGATTTACCTGTAATAAAGTTTCTCAGCTAAAAGTAATCAAATCTTTATGATGCTGGGGGGCATGAGCTGATCACTAAAAATGTCAGGATACCATCTCTTGCCCATATATAGCATTTAACAACAGGCAAGGTGAAGTGTATTAGGTTTCTCTGCCTTCCTCTAATAACAGGAATAGCTAACATTTCTGGACTTGGGTCGGTGATTTAATTCAGCAGTCAAGTCCTGTGTTGTGAAGCGTACTATTAATAACAGCAGTAATAATGGTATTAATTAATGTTGGAAGTTTCTTTCTTGAGCTAACCAGATAGATCATTAAAATGTGCTCATTTTCTAAGGAGCTAATTTGACTTGCTATATTTTTGAGATAATATTTTCTAATTATTGTAAAATGATATATATTTAAATATTAAATACTGCATAGATATCTATCTATACCCCTATCTTTAAGCCCCAGCCTTGCAAAGCATTGAATATGCACAAATGCTCTTGAATTCACAGAAAATAAGGATCTCAGCATTTCACAGTAGCTTCTAGCACCTGGCCAGACTGACCCTGTAGATGAAAAGGATGCTTTGTAAGCATTAGGAAAGGAGAACTAATGTCAAATACAAAATCTAAGTTTGCAAATACTGACAAATTACTAACTTTTGATATCGCTAGACAAAGACACACGTAGTTTGCTCTGTGGAGGTCAGTCATACAGAACCCTGTGTATATTATTTCCACGCGTTCCTCTGCTACAGTTCCAGTTAACTGGTGAGAACACAAATGAAAGCTTCTTCCATCTGTGGCATAACAAATATGCTCAGGAAGAACAAGACCACAGATATTGTACATTCTCTATTCTATTATAGCGCTTTTTTATTCTCAGCTCTTCCTACTTTTGTTTCCCTTCCTCACAACTAAGAAATTAATCTTCTCTTTGTAATGATTATGTTTGTATTGCAAACCAAAGTATCCTGTGTTTTCCAAAGACAGGAAAAGCACAGTCTGTGTCTAAGACACAAGTGCACTGTATAGAGACAATCGGAAATGAAAGATCTGGGATGAAGGACTATGTTTTCAAGAATCAATCTACCACTTCTCTGGAGAAATGAAGTGATTTGTCCCAGAGGCAGTACATCCATCTGGGAAGGATGGATTTCTAAATCTCTTTTCTTTCAGCTATTTCCTTTCATCTCTATCATCTGCTTTGTACATGCGAATTTGATGCAGTGGCCTTTTCCTTTCCCCTTCTCTTAGCAGCATTACTGGAATACCCCGAACATGCAACAACAATGAACTGTCTACAGCAATGATCAATTTTCTTTCAAACTGTAGACTTTTAGAGCAATCACACAGCCCAAGATGAACTCCAGACAAATATAAAAGCATAACTATGATCAAACTCTACTTAATTCTGTTTTCAGGGCTGTAAATGTGATTGTGTAACCAGCAGGAAATATTCTAGAAAATGGTGTGCTGACTTCTCCAAAGATTTGCTGCGAGGCACCTCTCACCTGCGCTAAACCTCCAATCTCTTTGACGCAGACATACAGCCTGAACAGGTCCAAGGGCTTCTTGCCCACAGCCGGCAGACTGGCCACAGGTGTGCCCCTCTCCTCCATGAACGTGAGATACCGGTCTACCCACATCTTGCGCTCTGGTTCGTTTCCAAGTTCATAGACTTTTGTGATCTTCTCTCCAGTTGTGGTAGAGGAACTTGATTTCTGAATGGCAAAAAGAAACAAGAGTTGGGGGAAGGGTGGGAAGGGGAGGGAAAAGAAAGTAAGAAACTCACAACACTGAAAAAGAGAAGATGTCAAACAAACTAAAGCTATCACACAACAGTCAGGAATGAAGGCTACTAGTTCAGGCACAAACAGTACATTCTGTCCATACACTGAAAATTCAGCTTTTTAATTAAAAGGGCCCAAACTCCCCATTCTCATGTTTCTTTCACCAATCTGAACTTTGGATCCCAGAAGGCAAGTTTCTGATGTTGCCTCATTTCATTTTAATAACAGATATCTCTCACATAGTGCTTCTCATCCACTTATCTCAAAGTGCTTTGCAAGCAGTAATTTGGGCAAAACTGAAAGCAAGTTTGTCCCACACAGCTTATACTAAAAACAAACTAATGAACACTCTTCCTTTCCACCCTAAAAAGGGCTAGAAGACCTAAAAATGTTTCAGTGGAACAGGAATTGCACAAAGATAGCCTAATGCATGAATTACAAAAATCTAGTACACTGGGGAGTGGTACCCAATTTAGAGAGGCATAAATGGTAATGCTTTACTGTCTGTTCGCACCACTGTTGGCCAAGAGAAAGATGAGTAAGAGTGCCTACAGTACAAGGAGATTGGTGGCAATACTCTTTGAGAACTGTGAATCAGCTGCCTCAGCTAATAATGCTCAGGAGTAGATAATACTCTCCTCTCTTAAAAGACACCAGAAGATGGTCATTTCACACGTTCTGCCTTGGGGAACAGAATGTGCATTATGACCTGGGGAAAAACAGGATTCACAGCAACCAGAGCTGAAGCACCATTGGGAAAAGTGAAAGAAGTGGAAAGAGCAGAAGTGCAGGCCTGAACCCTTTCTCTTGCTGCTATTCTGACTTGACAGCTAACAAAAGCTCATGCTATCTCAACATCCTTTTCTTTTTTTTCTAGGGATGGAGAAATCACTGAGGCTGCTACACAAGCTGGAACACGTAACTTCTCACCATATCCTCTTCTTGCAACTGTGAGCTGGGCTCTGTGCCATGTGTGGATGGACCACACACCGACTAAGGCCTCTGATCGGACAGCAGAGAGAAGCTGTTACCGCTGATGGCAGACCCTCCCACTTGCACAGGGTGAAGCGATTTGCCCTGCACTGGAAGATTGAGTGGCTTAGAACTAAACATAAGAGAGAAAGACTGATATAAAGCTTTGGGAAAGGAGTCAAATACATGAAGGGAAACATACTCTTTATATAGTAAAATCCTAAATTTGCTTGTTGACTGCAGTAGACGCGTCAAAATCATCTAGTCCATCACTCTTTCCCTCCTTTGCCTTTCCTTACTTTGAACAGGAGACAGTACTGCTCCAGAGGAAACAACACCTTAATTCTAGTTGAACACTTCTAAACAAGACTCTTGAAGTGCCCCACGGGTGCTACAGCACCAGCCACTTGTGCATGCCCCCACACTGTGATGGTGAGCGCTGGCACTTGACACCATGAAAGATGCAGCATAGTAGCATCCAAGTGCCAATGATTTTAAAAGCATTGCCACCATTCATCTTGCACATTAGCCTGGAAAATACGACAGGCTCTGTATCTCCCTCCAGCTGAAACTTGGCAATACTGGAGGAGAGCCAGGAGAAAAGAAACATGAAGCCAAGAGAGTGTGATCCAACAGTTCCATGAGCCATTGCTGTTCTTTCCAGTGAATGGATATTCGTTTTAATCAAATAAATAGCCTCCCGTAAAGTTTTCTGCTTTACTTCCTGATACTGCAACTCCCTTGCAGTAGTCCTTCCTACAGACAGATAATATTACCTTCTTCACTTAGAAACAAGACACTGCCTTGAATTTACTTGAGTCAGATTCAGTTGTGTTACAAATCCTAGTAAAGTCAAGGTTGAATTTGTTTTACTAATATTAAGTGGCTGGCAGGAAAGTATTCTGATATGTCCTGCAGATTTTGATTGTACAATGGAAGCACAAACTGATTCTGTAATGGCAACCACTTTACTCAAAACATCAGTTGCTATGTATTTAGGTGTTTAAGAGAATTAATTGTTTTCAATAAATACACTTTGTCAATGATTTTTTTGGTGGTGGGTGCAGTGAGGGCAGTAGGCAAGTCAAGTTGCTACTAATATGATTTTGTAATGTAAGCAGATAGATGATTTCATAGACTCAAACAGCAGAGTAAACTGATGCTACCCCTCTACTAACTGCAGTAATAACAAAGCTACTTTACTGTTCATCAGTACTACCATTAATTTTAATTCGCACTTAGGAAGCCATGGAACTCCAGTAAAAATCAGGGTAGGAAATTTCAGCTTTTACCCAGTAAATACGGTATGCCCTTGTATTTTAACATGCAAGGCAACAAAGAAGTTTTTATTTCAAATTTATGGTAGTTCACCATTAAGAATGTTCAGATTTACCAGGTTTATGTTGTGGTTTTTATATGGTAAGATTCTCTTTTTCAAATCAGACTCAGAGCAGAATGGAAACCAGTAAAGAATTTTTCATTCCGGGTTCTTCCACTGTACATCTCAAATAATGCTGCTTTTCAGCAATGCGGCAGCAGGCTCTAAAATGACAGTATAATCTGAAAACTTTTCACAGCTTACAGAAGGTAAGAAGTGTTTCTTACTGTGTTAGCTTTCAGGTTGTCAGGCTTTGTAAAATGGGCACAATTTTCTTCTAAAATGAAATGTTAACTTTAGAAGAATGCACTGGTGGGAAAAATGCTATTCCTCAAGAGTAAAGATCTTTTTCTCTACTCTTTTTTTATAAATGTAAACATATAAAAATGACAGATGTGTGCAAACTAGTCTACACACAAACTTCAGATCCACAAGGGCGCATTCAGCTGGAAGCCTAAATCTGACTATAGGTCAATGTTAACTCCCAGAAAATACAGGTTTATTACAAGATGACACCATTAACAGATCCTTAGCTAAAGTGAATGCAAGCAAGGCAATGCTGGAAGAAAATAGATCATGAGCTTTTCTTCTGTATAAGTTTTGTTGATAATTTTGGTGGTAAAAAATACTGGTGCAATCTTGTTGCATATTCCTTCATTAACTTAGCTGTATCCTACTCTGCCCTCAATTCTCAGTCATTCTACAGATGTTACTACCCATCTTTAAATGGATGATAAAAAAACCAAAACAACAACAACAACAACAAAAGCAACAAAGAATGTAGATGGCAAAGCCAATTCCCCTATTAAATTTGCCTAACCCCGTACTTTGTTTTCAATATACCTATCCCCTATTGAAGTTGGGTAGCTTTAATGCAGACTGTGGCATGGTGAAGCTACATAATCCTTCAGAGCAACAAAAATTTCTTAACTTGAAATTTTCACATTAAGGCAGTGGTAGTTGTTTCTGCACATCTCCCTAGCTACCTGTATTCATAGAACTATCTACTGTTCACTTCCCCCACTTCAGTAAAGCATTTGCAAACACTACACTTACTACACAGTCCTCTTTCACTACAGAACAGTGTGCATACACAGGCAACAAAACCAGCTGCAGGCCAATCTCAGACAAGAGGCTGTTGCAGGACACAATCCTCTACCGAGATATATCCTGAAGGACTCTGCAGACCCCTCAAAGCTAGCACCACAGAGACACAGTGCTACTCATGCGTCTCTACTGTCATATTCATGTGTAACTACAAACAACGGACAGCATTTTATGGGATTTTCATAACCTACTGTTTTAATCATGTTGTAGTGACCACGGACAGTGCATACTCATTTTCAAATTCTCTTTTAAAGAATTTTAAAGACACTTATCCACTGTAAGGGACACAGGCTATGTATAAAATTCACACAGAAAAAGCGACCTTTCATCTCAACACTTATGAGCCCTTACAACATAATGGTGAACAATTCCTTCTCTACGTTTTCTCATGCCTCAGTTCCAAACAGAACTACTCAAAGAGAGGACTCACTTTGTAGGATCACAGGTACACTGTGAGACCATTCACCCTTGCTTTCACCCTCTGCTGGAAAGGAGAAGCTGTAGCACAAGAAGCAGCTTTGGGATTTAATGAACAAATCTGGTCTGTTTCCAAGTGTAACAAAACGACTGCAATCAATCTTCCAGTCTGTGTCAGGCTGCTGTTAAGGTCGATGAAGTTATCCAATACACTGGTTTTCATAGGTAAAAAGAGATCGGCTAATTTACAGCACTTATTTTTCCATCTTTCTAAAGCACTGTATTTATCCCAACCTGTGCACCAAGAAGCTAAGTCAAGCTAAAGATGTAGCAGCATTTGAACAGAAGGGCATTCAGAAGAGAAGCTTTTACACAGACTTTGTCCATTTGTTTTTTCCAACACTATACTTGCTATATTTACAAGGAAAAAACTCCACGGTGGCTCTAGGATTTATTATGTAGTTCATACAATGAGCTCAGGAACGCACTGTAGAAGAATTTGATGGGTTAGACAACCTATGCAGTAGCCTTCTTGCCTTCCTCCAGACAAGCAACAGTCAAAACATTACTACAAACAAAACTAACCCCATTTTTTTTGTGTCCCGCCCTCTTATAAATGCTGTTAGGAACAAGATGAGATTCTGTGGGAACAAGTAACACCAGCTGCCTTCTGAGACTCAAAGTTGCTGCCAAATAAACATCAAAACATCCAGGTGGTGCACTTCGTGCCATGTGGCCCTCTGCTCAGGGCATTCGGTAATGTCTGGCTTTCTGAAGGGTAGACCTTTTTTCCTCCAATTGGCCTTCCTCTATTTTCCAAGACACACTCTTCAACATAAAACTTTGTGAAAATTAAATTGTACCAAGGAATTGTTGGTATTTTAAGTGCATGTTAACACTGGAAGAAAAAACTTGATATTCCTCACAAAAATCTGTGGCAATATTTTTCTCAAGTGAGAAGCTATAATTATTATGTTTAGTAGAAAGAGAAGGAACAACGAACATTTTCCTGATTTAAAAAAAAAAAGCAAAAATGACCAAGTGGATACTTCCTCCCCAGAGGCCACATTCTCATTTTTTTTCTGTACATATATACATGTACACGGATTTTTATATGTGCATATATAAATACATGCCATTTGTATTTTAGCTCCATGCATCAATCTCAGGTTTTTCCTGGATGAGAATGACTAAACATGATTCACCTAAAAATAGTTTTCTAAAAACTTACACAAATCATTTTTTTTTTTCTACCCACAATCTGGGTTATTTCAAAACAACTGAATGAAGCAAATCAGAACCAATTTTGTTTTAGATTGTGCCCTGAGAACTCAATAATCGTATTTCCAAATACACAATTCAAAATGAAAAATGCTTCAAAAATACACATGGCAGCTTTTTTGTGGCGCCAAGGCTACAATTCAAATGTTGCTGCATCTTAGTTTTCGTTGTGTGAGGTTTTTTTGTTTGTTTGTTTTTGGTTTTGTTTTTTTTTTTTTCCCTAAATAATACTAGCAAAGACAAGTGCAGCAACCAGAGTGAAATCAGTTGTGTGAAGGAGTTTGGGCCCAGGAACAGAAATGGAATTGTCCTTAACAACACAGTCGGCATGCTTGGAAGCTGATGCATTACAGGATGTTTTCTTCACAACAACTGCTGTATTACCAGACAGCACATTTGCATGATGCACGCGATTATACTCTTTCTTATTTCAAAGTACTGTTGGGACAAATTTTGCCCTTGGATAAGCATGCTCAGGCCCCACTGAAGCCAGGCAGTGGAACTTACAGCCATGTGTCCAAGAGCAGAATTTGTACCCAGTGTTATAAAGAAAGAAAACTGTTTAGTGGATAAATAATGAAGAAAAGGAATTTATAAAACAAACAAGCAAGCATTAAAATAGAATTAATTACAAAAAAATAAACAAAAACCAAAAAAATCAGAGCCACTTACAGGGCTTGATGGAGTCTTTGGCCAGCCTGGGCTGCTAATGCTATCACTTTCATCTCCATGAAATGAGGAGATGCTAGCAGAGCTTGGGGACATTGGGGAAGGGACTGGCAGGTTGCCTGGGGTTGGGGGCTGAGAAATACCCTGAGAGCTGTAGCTATCCTGTGGTAGAGGAATAAAAAAAAAATAATATGACAAAGGCAGGGAAAACTTTATTAAAAACAAAAACTTACATCCAGTTTAACAGAGTGACCAATTTTTTATATATAAAATATATATAAACAGAGAGACACATACAGAAAACACACACATATATAAATATATTTATATATATATATAAAGTATTAAGACAACATTGTTAATTAGTATAATTTGGAAAGTTTGCTGGATGCTTGGCTAAAGTCACTAAGCCACCATGCTTATTTCAAGCTCACATGGAATGCTAAGCATGGGTTTCCCCTTATGAAAGAAAGAAAAACAACAAGCTGTTCACCTTATTTTATCAAATAAGGCAAGAAAGCAAAATATTAAAGTATGTTGCTGCTGCTGAGCCGGCCAAAACAGGAAGCCATAACTGAAGGCAGAGAAAAATGGCTGCAAGTATTGAAATCAGGCAAGACCCTTCTTCCCCACCCACCTGGCACAGCTGAATCCCCACGCAACTTTTGGCTTGGGTAGCTTTGCCCCCGCAAGTTAAAATGCCGTAAGAACTAGTAACTTTCAGATCCACACAATGAAGGAAAAAAGAAAAAAAAGAAGAAACAAACAGAGAAATTGCACGTGAATGGAAACGCATGCAGGAAAGAACAGAAGTGGGTAGGCCAAAACCAGAAGATGTACGACAACACAGCATACTCCTGCGGGCTGAACCAACACTACGTGCGGAGTGGTAAATACCTTTGACTTGCTCTCGGGTTGAGGGGCTCCTTCTTCTTTGCCATCTGCTTTGAGAGGAAGGGGTAGTTTGGACTCACCGGGTGTCATCATATCTGCAAGACCCATAGGTGCTAATCGAAAACAGGAGAAACAGTTAAGCATGACTGTGTTCAGCTTGCTAGGAAAAAAATGCTTCCCGCTGCCAGACTGTGGTGACACGTGAAGCAGAGGTTATGCCACCTCTGTCCTTTCATTCTGGCATCCGGAAACCTGGACACCTCTTCAGTTGAAGCGAGGAAACAAAAGAAATGAACAAGGGAAGAATGCAAGTGCCACACAACAATAAAAAACACTTTATGCAGAAAATCATTTTTCACACCACTGGTGGTCTGCAGCTGTCCATGGATTTGACCACTACGTTTTACCAGGGCAACAATCTACTAACTACTCCACGTTTCCCTTAGTAATAGACTAACACAGATGAAAACAATGCAGACTTTGCTTGCAATTTTGAATCTGAGGAAAAGGCTGAACTTCCCAACTATACTTCTGTATTAAAACTGGTGTCCAGGAGATAATCACTGTCCCTATCTTCAGGGTGGATCACTCATCCTTGTGAACCTGAACTACAGAATTACAAGCTGCAAACTCTGCTCTGCTGGAGAAGTGGCAGTCAACTTTTCCTCTTGTGCCCAAATGAGGTGGAACTGTAACGAACACACAAATGTCTTGCTCTGATAGTGGAATGCAGTTACTTCTCATGGGTGTGAGGGGTTTAAGGTTTTTTTTTTTTTTCATTTCAAGTGCTAAGTATAGTGGTATTGCTGCTGGCTTCCTGGATTTCTAGAAAGATGCAAGAAGAAACATTCAGATAAATACAGAGAAAATACTGGGCAGTGCAGGTGCTAGGAGGTGCCATGACACTGAATCAATGCAAATAACCAAAGAACAACAGCAAGACACCAGGCACTTCTTTTCTGCAAAAAAAAAAAACACCCATGTGCTCAGCATTTGTGAAAGACTGGATTATCTTCCCTCCCTCTCCCTCTTTTTTTTCCTCTCCTCATGCCCTGCTTTCAAAGAAGGATCTTAGATAAATAAAAACATAGGCTAGAATAACCTATAGGGCAATGAAAAAGGAAAAAATACATATCCCAAACTCACAAATTTTAAGAATCAGCAAAGAATGATTTCTTAAAAAAAAAAAAAAAAGGAAAAAAACAGAATGTGATCGTTACCAGACTAATGTGCCTCTGCAAAATGACAGTGCTGGCTCACACAAGGCAGAAGGCATGCTGCATAGCAAGCCAAAGAGAGGAGGGGGAAAAGAAGCTTTAAAATGCTTCACAGATTGCCCACTACAAAATGATTATTGCACATATTCATGTATTACTATGTTTTAGAAAATAATTAGTTTTAATTACAGCAGTGAGAGCACGAGCAGGACTCTGGTGAATACGCTGGCAAGCTCTGCAGTGCTAATTTGCTAATATCTTTAGCATCACTGCAGGTTGAGACTATGGGTCTGCCAAAAAAACCTATCCAGCCATGTGCCATGTGAGTTTACAACAGTATGCTCAATATTCAGCTTTGAACGTCCAGTGTTTTTCATGGGCACATTAGAAAATGTGTTTTTTTTTCACGGTACATTCGTAGCCCAATCAAACCCTTAAAGTCATCACTACATATAAATCATAATCGAGATTTTAAAAAAATTCACTTGCAATACTTAAGATTTCAAGAATTGGAACAAAAAGCTTTTTTCAAGTGATGCAGCTGCAGAGAAAATCTATTGGGATCAGCTAAAAATGCTGTTATTTTTATGTATGTGTGCAAAACCTCAACAAAACAGCCAAGCAATATTATACTGGGAAGCCAGCATCCACTAAGCGTGTGATTTGTATGCGTTTTGCCCTTATGGTGCTTGAAGAACTGGGGCATTATGGAGTGAAGGATGGCAGCTTAACACATTTTAGTTTTGAGTTCTAGAGTTTAAAAAGAAGTTACTTTTCTTTTAGATATGTTTTTTAAATACACTTACAAAATGGTCAAATATACGCCACAGTCTGGTTTCGAACTGGGATGCAAAACTGTTATACAAAATCCTTTTTAACACGTTTCATGCTGTGAAAGCACTAAAGAAGACATCTCAGTTTTAGTTAAAAGCAAACCAAAAATGACCCTTCCCCTCTAAAGCAATTTTAGAAAGGTCAAACAAAGTAACATTAAAAATCATGCTTCTTCACTGGAATTCAGCATGGCCAAATCCTCCGCTGGTCTCTCCCTGTTATGACGCTGGCACATTACTTTTCTGTTACACAGAACAAAATATTTTTGCCTGTTCCTGGCAGCCCTATTTCCACCAGAGCTCCTTTACAAAATCTGTTTTTCAGTGAGGTTTCAACTAAGATCTCATGTAAATGGCAAGAACTCTAGGCTGCAACAAAACACATCCTGACTGTATTAATTATATTCGGGAATATAAAAACACCAACTCATTTTGTGTACTGCAGATTTCTTGTTTTGTGGCATATGAATATATAATTTGGAGTCCAACTATCAGGAGTTGGAGACAATTACAAACAAAAGACAAATGAAGCGTTCCAAATTCTTCTTCACTTCATGTTCTAAACAATGTGCTTCACGTATGTAATTTGCTTCTACCTTAAAAGAGGAGAACTGCAGGGGTTTGACTACCAAACGGTAAGGTCTCCCTATAGCTTTTACCTAACATGTTTCCACAGCTACTTTCCATCCACTGCTGAAATGCTGTTTCATAACTTCTTGCAAATGTACTCTCCAGTGATTTGCAAACAGACACTCCTTCACTTTTCAGCAGAGCAGTACAGCCAGAACATTGTTTTGACCCCTTCTGAGCGGCGAAATACTGTTACTGTCACGAAACTGCTAAATTAAGACACGGTCTCTTTCTACATAGGCACTGATGATTCTGCGTGTGAAGTGCAGACCGAAAGAGAAAACATTTTAGAGAAGAGGGTAACAGGAAAACCTTGACTCAGAAAGTGCTGTAGTGTACTGTGAATAGGTTTCAAGTACTAGCCTCTGGCTTATTATAAGAATTTAAGAGCTAGAATGGTTTCAAAAAGCAAGTATGGGTCAAGGTCCTGAATTAACTATTCCACACTGAATTTAATGTACTCAAAGGCACATATTGACATGAGTGAAACTGCAGCAAAGTATTCTTTTTTGCTAAAGGCTGTGCTATCAGTCCCATAAGATGATGAAATACTGTAGGAGCAGCAATACACAAACATTGTTTTTCTCTTTATTGCTAGCGCAATAACAAATCACACTCTACAAAACAGAATATTACACCCTTTGTAAGACATTTCTCCCTCCCTCCTGCCCCTAGCACTCTCCCTCCAAAAAGAAGGAAAAAAAAACAACAAGAAAAAAGAAAAGCAGAAAATTTATGACTCATGTGAATCTGGCAAAAGAATCCCCACTGCTTTAATACCCACAAAAAAACAGAACAGGGACAACAGCATTGCCTCGTATCCTCCCATGAATGGCAATTCCCCTGTGGGTCAAAGCACAGCCTGGGACACTCAGGCTCTGTTTCTGAGACAGGCATTTGGGCAGCCAGGATGTCAGCACTGTGCTTTCCACGTGCCTACCCAACCTCCTGACTGCGGGGTGACCCAGGCATGTGGTTGGGGATGCGGGTAGGTGAACTCCAAGAGCTGGCTGGTCTGCAGTCACATTGACCACCAGGTTATGGTCATCGCCTGTTTGGAGTCTAGGGGATGCATTACTTCAGGTGTTACCAACTGCCGGTGCCCTCTGAAAATTTTATTTAAACAAATAATTGCTCATATGAAGGCATATATTAGGGCAAAAAAGAAAGAAAAAGGAAAATAAATGAAGGTCTTCATCAGTCTGAAAAATGAAAACCAACCAAGCTACAAAACAGAGGAAAAATAATTTACACTTCTAAAAAATGCTTCACGTTTATAAATATAATTGCTTTCTCTCTCAGAGGTCCAGCCAAATAAATACAAAGTCAAAAACATATTATATATGAAAATGTAAGTGTTCTATCTACTTTTAAGAGCATCCCTTTGATTTCTTCAGCGCAAATAACTTTTCCTAGAACTTCATGTTTTATGTTAAGTATTCCTATGTTAGAGATTCATTGGGAATAACAAAACTCAGAAAAATGAAAGGTTTCAGTACAGCAGAGGTGGTGGCAGTGAGGAGATGAACACCTTTTGACTGTTTTGTTCACCTTCAGAGGTAGAAGAGGGCATGAGTACAATATGGAAATCCATGAGATGCAGACTCCATATTACTTCTCTTTCAAGCTAGTTTTCACTTGAATTACCAAGGTTCACAGCATGATTATTTTTTTTTAATTGATGTTGGATTTGTAAGTTCCCTTGTATTGTATGTTTTAAAGCCCAAATTAGAAAAATGGAGGGAAAAAGGATATAAAATAAATACGGGAATGTGAACCCTCATATAACACAAGGACAGTGGAGGTTTTTACCATTTTTCAGTGTGGCAGTTTGTTCTGTAATTGCTAAGGGATCCTGGCTTGAAGCTTTAGGTGTTATGGGTGGGACACTCTATTAGAAGCACCTGACTACTTTAACCTCATAATTTCTGTGCTCCAAAACTGCTCCATATCAGCAAAAGCTGCTGCTGTGCTGTTTGACCAACAGCCGCTCCTAAAATATCAGGATGCAGAACTGCAACATGATATTCCATTTGACTGTTATATTAATTGAAAAAAAAAAAAGCAGAATAATTAAAAAAAAATCAACTGCTAATAAGGAGTTAAAAACACTAATAAAAACAGGTGGCAAGAAGCGTTATATGCAGTTGTATGGAAGCTCTGCAACCATGTAAAAACAATTCCAAACAAGATCCTCATCTTCTTCTACTTCATAGAGTAAAACCTACAGCTGCATTTCATTACAGTAAATAAACCAAAACCTACCTTTCATCCCCCAAACAGGCAACTGCACTCTCAAAACCCAGAAAACCAACAAGAAAGCAATCATTCCCTGTTGCTTACCTTATTTTTGCACTGACCTGTAATTGAAACAACAGGTATCCATGCTCAGTGCACGTCAGCAAGTTAACCCTCTCACTTGACTCCATCAGCAGCTACTCAATTGCTTTTTTTTGGCCCTACACACTGACTGAACCCTGTTTTTTTCTGATTGACATGGCTTTATACTAGTGGAAGGAAGCTCAGGAGCCAGGCAGTGGAGTTGCTCTTTGTGTCACAGATAACACCATTTTTAACCTGTACGCAGGCACCATCTGCATGTTCTCCACCTCATCGCATGCAGCGCCTGGATGAGAGCAGACCCTGCAGTGCCCCCCCCCCCCCCCAAGCCAATGCCATTTGAAGTGCAGTACTGACACTTATCTTAAGCTCAGCCCTTCGTTTCTTTGGCCCAGGCAGAACGAGTCAGCACATGAGGAATAGCAGCATTCCCACTGCATGTGCCCCAGCAGTGTACTCATGCCACATTTTCTCTTTTCCCTCCTGTACCACTGCATTCTGTGTGCTGTTGTAGACTGCAAAAGTGACAGAGTATAATCTAGATGCATGTCTGCTCACACACAGAGGAAAAGAGGTACGCTGAGCTCCTCCAGTTCATCTTGTGCTTACTTTCTATTGGGTAACCTTTGAATTAATAAAAGTGGAACAAAAGAAAACCTCACAAATGCACTGGCAGAAAAAAAAACCCTGATAAATGTTTAAATTATTAAAAATCCAATATTTCAGAATGCATAACACAATAAAAAGAGTATGACTACCCCATACAAAAGACTGCTAGGATAAATGGCCTTGCATTGAACAGATTTCCACTGTATGAAATAACGAATGGCTGAATTATCTGAACAAAAAAACCTCTGTGAATCTTCCTTTAAACTGGTTATTCCTTAGGAATACATAAATCTTCTTAGGCAGGGCACTCTGCCATCTGTTTGCTGTTGGTTATTTTTGCAGCTCTGGGGGCCGAAGGAAAAGGGGGAAAAATTACTTCTGCTAATAGCAAAACAGAATTTATAGCACAGTTTCAATGCTCAGAAGTAATTTTATTTCAGCAAGCCAGACAAAACACATAACTACACAAACAAAACATAATATTACCTGGGACAGCTCTGGTGGGGGAAGAGCAAGCTATTATCTAATGGTCTTTTCAATAGCTTTTCCCTCTTCATTCAGATGGTAGAACTGTGCTGTCTGGACTAACCACGAGCTTTCAAGACAGACTGGAAAAGGCCTTTTTTTGTTTTCTTCTTTTCCTTTTTTAGAAAGACTACAAAGGAAAGTCTGGCAGAGAGCGCCAGTAACATCACAGAGAGTCTGATGAGCATCAGCAGGATGATGTCACAGCAAGTCCAGCANTTTTGTTTAAAGCTTGCTGATTAACAACTTCTATTCAGTTTCTTCAGATAATAAAAATGTAACAGTATTTTTGAAAGACAAGATACTCCTAAGTATCTCAGGAGCTCCTATATACATCAAAGAAATGCTCTGGTCATACTGGACACTAGAATTTATATGATCATTTTCTAACTGAGAAGCAGGGGAACATAAAATTGACAAGAAGGGAAAGCAGGGAAGGAGGCAAAGGATAAAGGAATGAAACAGGCTAAGCAGTTAGATACTGAAACACAGGCTCTTGGTAAAATACAATTTAAATAGTAAGGTATCTTTAAAGAAAGAAATAAACTAAATAAAAGCAAAAAGTAGAAATCCAACTTTCAAAAAAAAATCTAAAAGAAGAGTTTTCAATAAGATCTCATGTAATCAGTAAAGTAATCAGTAAAGCACGCACAAAACCTCCGTGACTGCAGTAAGTACTTTGGAAGATCCACTTTAAAGTACTGAAACTCCATCTGAACCCTCCCAGTGAAAGAACTGGTCTTTACTGAAGACTGGAAGATAATTGTTAGGATGTCAAGCTGAACATGGATTATAAAGCATATTTGCTTAGAATTATATTCACCTGTCTTTGAACTTGCACACAAATCTGCAAAGGACTCTAAATTCACAAGTCACAATGCGAAAGATAAACCCAACAGCTATGTTAAATATGCTTTGTTTGCAGAAGGAAGCTATGATTAAATTTCAACACTGATATTTAAATAAGTAAATGAAGAAACCCTATAGATGGTTATACAAATTCTGGAAACACAGTAAATATGGCCTATATTTTCAGAACAGAGTAATTATTTTAAGTGTCCAACTTACAGCGTCTTCAAGTCAGAGCAGGTGCACATTGTTTCTTTAAAACAGCATCACATTAAATATCTGAAATTGCAGCCTTAGGAAGAAAGACACTGAAAAGCAAATAGCAGCTTCTTCAAAGATGAGGTTTTTCTTCTCTTTCCCTCTCTTGCAGACACGCACAAAAATACACATTTACTTGCGAGTCAACACCTATGTCAAACTGGGTCCGAGTGCTGCTGTAACTTTCAAAACACTGTCCTCATCTACATGCTGTGCAAAAGGACTTCATGAAAAATGTATGTGTTATTGTACAAAAAACGTGACTATCTTAGCCTAGTTTCGAATCACTCCAAACTACCCCAGCTGGGGGTGAATGAAATAAAAAATGCTATCCTCTGCCATCAGCTCAGGGCTGGTAACTTTAAGCAGATTTTTTGGAGGAAGGCCACTCCTGAAAGGTTACCCACCATTACCTGTTGAACTGTTCACCATGTTAGGCGCCATGCTGTATGGAGGAGCCTGCGGGTTCATCAAGCCCGAGCTGTTGTTCATCGGCTGAGTGTAGGGGGAGCTGGAACCCATAATACCACTCTGATTCATGGCAGGGAAATTGCCTTGCCTACAAGAAGAAAAAGCACACACACAGTGTCTCATTACATACCTCATTGCAGAAGATGCTGTGGTTTGTCAAAAAGTACATCTCCTAATGTTTGCAAATAGCTAAGGAGAAGGCACGCAATTAGTTCACCTTACCTACATGGGGAACTATTAGTCTTGAATCAGTTACTGTACATCTAAGACAGAACTGGATGGAACACAAATTTCAAGAAACTGGAATACACAGTATATGGAGTTTTTATAGTCACAATCTATCAGCACAAAAATATAGGTCATATTATTTATCCTGCCTAGGTTTGGCATAAAAAAATTTCAGAGTGAATGAAAATTTTGACCATGTAATACAAGTCCTCACCTGTCACAGCTCAGAACACAGAGAAACGACCAGGAGAAAAATGGGTCCCATGGAATCTGTTTCAGATTTGTTTGTCTGATACTACCAAACATACCTTGTTTCCTGTAAACACTTCCAGAGTCAGGGTTCAAAAGAGAAAAACAACTGCATGTGAGCATCTGTCTTGAGTGTGATTCATGACCAAAAGCGGCATTCACAGAAGTCCCAATGAAATCATACAAATGTAACTTCCTGATTTGCTTTTCCTTCAAAACAGATTTTGTGTGTGGATGTTTTTGCTTTGTGCTTCTTTTTTTAATCACACAACAGATGTTCCTGTTTCCAGTATTGATATAGGGCCCAAAGTCACAATTATTTAGCAAATACCGTTAAAGTGACCAAAGACGTGACTGCAGCATTGAACAAAATGTCCATTTTGTGGTACATGCTGTTTAGGTCATATACTGTCAAAATAAGAAACCTCAACAAAACTATTTTGGTTTTGAAAGTTAACCATGTATCTATAAAATAGTTTCATAATTGAGATTCATCTTTGTCTGGAAAGCTGGAAGAATTCTCCACATCTTCAAACATGAAGATTTCAGACCAAATATTTTTAAAGACATAACTTCAGATGCTTTTCAGTACTTGCAGTGCTTCATCCAACTTCAAGAATAGCCTTTTACTCTTTTTATCCACAACTCATTTATCTACCTTTTCTTGGTATCATTAAAGGCTGCACATTTTATGACACTTATATGGACATACAGCTACACATATGAAATTGTATCCATAAATAAAAGCACATGCACAAATACACTTATTTGTATATTGATAGCATGCATAGGAAAATAAAAAATTCAGACCTCTTTCTTCACTGTGCCCTTGTGAATTTATGTTGTTTTTCAAATACATAAGATAAAAAAGGAAACAGCCACATTTTGTCTTCCATAGCTTCGGTACCTGTCTGCTTTTTGTACTCCTCCCAGGAAAAAGAGAGCATTTAATTCTACTATATAGATGGTGGAAATTGCATGTCCTTGTATCAAGATGCAGTTTTGCTATAAATTCTGCTTTTCATTCTTACAATTATTTCAATCAAATAGAAAAAACCCCAAGCCAACAACCCTGAATAACTTCAATGGCTTCTTGTCATCCCCAAACTCACAGCAGATTCTTAACACAATTGGTTGAAATCAATTTTTTTTATGAGGTAGAGGAGGAAGACCATTAAAGCAATATTTGGCCTAATTTTTCTTGACACACTGTGAATTCCTTCAAAGGAAAAGAGGGCGTGTTATCTAAATAAAGCATATTTTTCCAAGTCAGTTTTGTCCTTTGCTCTCTGAAGACAAACTTTTCTTCACTCTTGCGAAGACGCAAAGGCTTTCTTTTGATATGAAGGAGACAACTGCCATACAATGTCATTTCCCTGATGAAGCTGGTAATGTATAGCGGAGGGAAAAGATTTAAAATGCACAGTGGTACAATGCTCCAAGGGAAAATTACAAAGGGAAAAGAGAAGAGCAGGACCATTCGGCAACAGCTTTAAGAGATTTCAGTCATACAAGCAAGCTTTTATTATGTAAATATTGTATCGTAACACCCTCCTCCCCCTTTTAATTTAGTAAAAAAATTCCATATCTCAATAAATGCTGTGAATTGAAAAGTTCTTTCCATAAGTGAGATTCTTCCCATTACTGGGCAAAGATATGAACGAAGATGAAGAAAGTGTTTATGTGCATTTTTACATTTTAAAAAAGGAACAATAGATCTTGAAAGGTTCTTTTATGGAGCGGAGATGGGATTCTGGAAAAGACAGACGTCTCTACAGGTATCTGTCTCTCCAATGTCCTTCATTTGCTTAAAAAATACACAGGAGTCTTGTACCTTGCAGGTAAGCTGAAATTGGTCTCGATCTACTAATATTTCAACACTATTACCTCCTATAGTATGTATATCTTCTAAGCTGTGGGTCTGCTCATTGTCTCAAACTAAGGTACAACCTATTTCATGTTACCCACTTTGGACATCAATCTCTATTGTAGTTCATGAAAGCACTCTGCTGCACAACAGCTTTAAATCAAAAAGTAGGAAACTATTTCCAGTTGAGACAGAGTGGAAATTAAATAAAAGGAATATACTAGCTTTGGCCAGGACAGCAAGAAAACAACCAAAGTCTACAAAATTGCTTCTGTACCCTGAAAGATATTAATGGCAGAATCTCATTTTAAAATTTTATCTAGATAAGCAATGCCTTTCCTTGTCATCCTCCCATGCAATGTCACACTTAGAAGCAACACCATTCTGTATCTGGGAAGAGTCCAGCAAGTGACGGACTCAGCACCATCCTTGCACAACTCTGCTCTTCCCCGTTCCCCATGAAAGCACAAACCTAGAGTATGCAGGAGCTAACTCAGCAGCTTCGAAAGGTGACATCCCGTAAAAGTTATTTTATTCTGAGATTGGGTGCAGTGTGCAGTATGGAGCTTCTACACATATTATTCTGCTCTACGATGGCCTGGAATGGAAAGTTTCTTAAGGGAGAAATAATCAGGTATTACTTCAGCCTTTAATTCTCATTCCACAGTGGGCCTCCTTTGAGTAAAGACTGCCGACTGTGACAAATTGTGCTGCATCAGTGCTGTAATATGAAGTGGAGTCCATTAAGAACTGAGCTGAGATCACCAAATTCATTTTGATTAACCTCCAGGTCACTAAACACTTATAAATATGTTACATAGCAGCTGCTAAACATATTTATATATGCTTAAGGTCACAGCATCATCTGTTGGTTGTTGGAGTTAAGTCAAAAATCTTATGTTTCCTTCTGTGCTGCTTTCAAGTAAAGGAATATCCAATGTACTATTTAAGAAGTAGTTATCTCAAAAATATACTACTATGTCCTCTCCTACATCTCCCAATTCCCTCCCCCATTTTTCTGGGAGGCTAAACAAAAATAAATACTTTCAAAAACTGTTTGCTGTACATGTAGTGACATCTAATGGCAAAAATTCAAGTGACTGCCTATGAATTCTATGGCTTAACAAACCCAATTAAGTATATGATTTCATAGTATCACAGAATTATACAATCATCTGAGTTGGAAGGGACCTTTAAAGGTCATCTAGTACAACTCCCCTCCAATGAATAGGGACACCTACAGCTAGATCACATTGCTCAGAGCCCCATATTTACCATATAAACACCATTAGTTGGATTGCTTACAGATAAACCACGTGATAATCAGGAATAATATTAAGAAATTAAGAAAAGAAACATTTATGTTGAGTATAATGAAAAATGTCTTAACGGTGAAATGCAGTTGCCCCTCCAAGTGAGTGAATGAGATCCCAGTACCTGACATGTATGCGCGTGCACACACACACACACACACACACAACACAGCACAACACATCAGAAAATGCTCTGGTCAGAGAAATCCTGCATTACTTAAGTACCAGATGACCTGTCAGGTATTTTCCAGCTGTCTTATACAGTGATTCCAGATTGTATATTTTTCTGCATTTTGAAGAAAAAACAGCTAGCTAATACAAATTTAGGATTATGCTATCAGTTTAAACACCATACTTAAGCATACATACTTCTTCTTTCTACTCTACTGTTACAAGTACACCTCCAAGCATTCTGCAAATGGAAGAGATTAAAAATGAGAAGGGGAGGAATCTGCCTACTACTCTGTTGAGAATGTACTAATTTACAGCACTTGCATAATGTCAGAGCCAGTTGACACGCTCGAGGAAAGGCCTGCCACCCAGGGGGACCCAGAAAGGCTAGAGGAATGTGCTGATGTGAACCTTATGAAATTCAACGACAGGTACACCACGCAGGGAAGAGTGAGCCCCCTGCAGCGGTGTGGCTAGGGCTTGACTGGGTGGAGTAGCTTTGCTGAAAAGGCTCTAGGGGTGCTGGCAGACAGGGAGCTGAGCAGGAGCCAGCAGCATGCCCTGGCAGCAAAGATAGCAAACAACATTCTGGGCTGTGTGACCTGGAGCATAACCAGAGATTGAGCAAAATGACCACCTCCTTTAGTCAGCATTCATTAGACGGCATCTAGGGTATCACGTCCTGTTTAGGACCCCCAGTAAGGGAGAGAACAATAAACTGGAGTAATGTTCACAGAGAGTCCTTAAGATGGCTGGAGTACTTGCTCTGGAGGGGCTGAGGTACGAGGGCTGGTTCAGCCTGATGAAGACGCACCTTTGGGAGACCTAACAGCAGTTCCCCAGCACCTACAAGAAGGTAAGCAAGACGACAGAGGTGTGTTCTTCACAGTGGGGCAGGGTGGGAGGACTCAAGACAACAGACAATAGTTAAAATGCAAGAAGAGCAGACTGGATGTAAGGAAGCCATTTTTCCAGTGAAAACATTAATTTGGTGGGGTCTCTCTGTCCTTATAAGTTTTCAAGACCCAAATGGATAAAGCTCTGAACTCTCAGGTGAGCCTGCAGTGAAGAAGAGATCAGACCAGAGATGTACTGAAGTCCCTTCCAGCATGAATGACCCTGTGATCCTAAACTACACCTTCACTGTGTTGTTGATGGTCTGATACACTATCAGGTCCAAAATAAAACCGGTCAAATTCAAAACATTCCCTTTTAAGAAGGCCATGTTCTGCTCTTTTGTTTTCCTTCATCTGCAATCTACACAAAGCTTAATTTGCATGTAATCTCTTTTCTCTGCAAAATAAGTAGCATCAGATCTAATTGTACCTTCTGAGCTAATGCAGAAGTCCACATATTTGAAAAGAGGGGATGACATGCAAGATCTGGCCATCATTAAAAAGCAGAACAAAGAAATAATGAGAAAAAAGAGCACTGACAGTACAAAGAAGCACACAAGTGATCACAGCTGCTAAGCAGTGTCTCTTATATGGAGATGTCTTTCCTTAATTGGATCTGAAGTCACCAGTAGGTTACTGTGCTGTCTATGACTGCTACAAAGAAGTCACTTTGCAGCACTGAGACCTTGCGTTGTGTACTTGCTGGTATGTGATTTAGGTCCCCCTCAGAGCTGCCATCTGATGAAGGTTTCTACTGCTGTCTTCCTCAGATTTGAACAACTGACTACAAAATGAAATTCAGAGGAGAGTCCAGTATAGTTGTGGACACCAATGAAAGTGGACTAGGCTTCTCAGAAAAAGAAATGAAGGCGCAACTTTTTGTATGGAAACACATCCAAGCCCAAGCTTTTGCTGTGAGCAGAGGGATCAAATTCTCTGACTTAATGTAAATTTTCTGGCATGAATTAGGAACTCTGCACTCTCCTCTCAATCCAAACCTGTAAGACTGGAACAAAGCCCTTCATGTAGTCAGAAAAACTGATCCAGCTCATGAAATGAGCCCTGCAGCAGCCAGAACACGGGGGATGTCAAGCACTAAGATCTGTAGGGTACAGCTGAAAGCTTGAGAAGTGGAAGGCCTAGGTAGGCTGAAGATGAGGAGTTTGGGACTCAGAAGATGGAAATAGAGTAGGTGGAAAAAGAAGAATGAACCACAAGGATTGGGAGTATTGTTATGAGGTGCCAAAAGGGTGTTAGGAAGGGGAGGGTGGTGGATGCATTAGAGGAAGAAGAAATGGAGTCATAGAAAGAGGAACATTCTCTGACAGAGAACTGTCATTCCCACAGTGAATGCAGGAGAGGGCCCTCCAGCAGATGTAGGGCCTCTCAGACAGGTCTGCCCACAGGACAGGAGGGGTTCAGAGGGGCACCTCAAAAGCAGGGTACTATGAGATGTGCCTTCCTGCAGTTCCACAGCTCAGGTCCCCAGCACGGCAAGACCCAGGCTGGCAGCATATGACAGTGAGGTGACAGCAAAGGAGATGTGCTGGAGGGACATGAGAGCCAGAATTGCCTCTGCAGCCATGGGGGGTTGGAAAGATATGGTTATGGTCTCTGTGAAGCTGACAGTGCTCTGGCAGCAGGGAATGGCTGGTGAAAATGAAGATACGTGGTTCTTGTCCCAGCCTCTATGATGGGCAGGCAGGGGACAACACCATGGAGATCTGCAGGTGTGAGCTCAGGTCAGGAAGAACTGTCACAGAATCACACATATCCTGGCAGCCACAAGCTTGCACTTATTATTATCCGGACACTTCTTCATTCTGCTTCATGATGTTTTCCATGGTACTTGCTTAAGGCAGGGACTTCTCCCAGGTATCCAGCCCTAGGCATCGGACCTGAAAAATTACCCCGTTACCATGACCTGGCCACTGGAGCGATTGGCTGCTGGAGGAAATCAAAAAAAGGCCCACAACAGGAGCTCATGGAAGTTTGCCATTCTCACTCCAGATCTTCAACCTACATCAGTTTTGCAGCAAACGCACTGTAGCGTCTCTGGGGAGCAATTTGTGTAAACATTTTAGAAGGAACTTTTTTTTTTTTTTTAATGCTGACACGCTGCTAAGGTGGTTACCTGATTGCAAACTGTGAAAATGACTGCGTTAGCCTGCACTCACAAATCACAGCATACTGACCAAATTGCCCTATACTTATCTGTGCCAGGTCTGCAGCAAGACAGTATTTCCTTTCTCTTTTAAATGTCAGAGTATAATTTGGGGGGTTGTTATTTAAACACACTGACCTGCACAATAACCAGAAGTACTTTATTTAAATCTGTCTTGAGCTGGGACTAGCCTTAAGCACTTATAATTTGTCATACTTTGACACCAAATGGATTATTATAATGAGAGTAATTCAGGAGTGAGACCTGCAAATGCCTTCTCTCTGGAGAATTCACACATAAACACGTACATGCAGATACATATGCTCCTGTGTTACGGGTTTTCCTTAGTGGTATAACACTATGAGCTTCCCTGGAGAAATTGTTTCTGTCATCAGGGGACATGGGAGAACTGGAGGAGGGAGAAGAAAGCAAGGGAAAGTACACAGCAACATCACTTGTTTTGCTCTGATGGGAAGATCATCAGTGAGTCATCACTGTTAGCAAAGGCCAGTACACACAAAATCCAAATGCTGGCTTGAAAAACTATAAAAAGGCATTAAAGGCAATTCCCATGCAAATAACACAGATTCAAAATCACTATGTATGAAAGCAAAGTATCACCCTCACATGGTAGCTGCTGCTATAGATGCGCTAACCTGAATTTCCATTTCCTCCCTTTGTTGGGCAGGGAAGCTCACCATTCACAGTAACAAAGTTTTAGACAAGCAACCATGGTGATGTGGCAGGTGTTAGCTCTGTCATGAAGCCTTTGATGAAATCCATTTTTCAGAAGGAGAAAGAGAATGTTACACCTATGTGTGTGCACACGTGGGAAGAGAGGCCAAGGCTCTGCAATGCACATGATGCTGAAAAAAACCCATGAAACAAAAATGAAAAATCATCCAGATTTGCGGTCTGTGTGTGTGTCTGCTGACACTCAGCACACAGATTGAACACTGGACTGTTCTGTGCCTAAGAGGCAATGCTAAAATGGGGAATAATTTTCTAGCATCATAATTACATGATAGTGCTTGCAATCCACTGCAATCTGACCAAGTACACTGCCTGTTCTGTTGGTCTGACTGATCTAAAGATTATTATATGTCATACTTATTGGGAAGAAAAACAGAAATTGCTTTTCTAAATATACCCATTTTTCTTCTAATTACGTAAATACTTGTGCCTTTAGCACCATCACCATTACATATATTTTACTAAAAATCCACCAAGGAGGGAGGAGAAACTCAAAAGTTAACTGCTCCTATCAGACTGCTTATCTCCCAGAAAAGCAGCCACAAAACCTTATGCTATTATCATCACATTAAACATTTTTGCAATGAAAACATATGCCCGACACCAAACAGGGGAAGAGCAACATCAGAGGCATATGTAATTCATGAATGTTGGTGCTAATACAACACGGCCACACAACATCTGTACTGCTGAATGCAGGTTGAAATCATAATAAATGTCTCTATCCCATTTTTTAGATAACAAAAACTGAGGATGAAATCCAAGATCAGTACTGATCTAAAATAAGGCAAAAAGAATAATAAAGTAGTTGAATACAAGGAAGAAAACAGCACAGCACAAGCCTGCAGAAATAAATCCCTAACTTCATTCAGCAGGTCAAGGGAGGTGATCCTCCCCCTCTGCTCTGCCCTGGTGTAGCTGCAGTTAGAGTACTTTATTTAGTTCTGGGCTCCCCAGTTCAAAAAAGCAGAGATCTCCTAGGAGGAGTCCTGTGGAGGGGCACAAAGATGATAAAGGGCCTGGAGCATCTCCCATCTGAGGAAAAGCTGAGTATCCTGAGTCTGTTCAACCTGGGGAAAAGACTGAGAGGGGATCTGATAAATGTTTACAAATATCTAAAGGGAGGTGGTAGGCAAATGGATGACGCCAGGCTCTTCTTGGTGGTGTGTAGCAATAGGACAAAGTTGAACAGAGGAAGTTCTGTACTAACATGTGGAAGAACATCTTTACGGTAAGAGTGATGGAGCACAGGAACAGGTTGTCCAGAGGGATTGTGGAGTGTCCTTCTATGGAGACATTCAAGACCTGTCTGAACGCCTACCTGTGCAACCTATTGCAGGAAACCTGCTTTAGCAGGGGGGCTGGACTTGATGATCTCTTGAAGTCCCTTCCAACCCCTGCGATTCTGTGATCCTCTGATATGATCCCATACCCCATATTGGTGTGTGCCTGAAAGTCATGAAGGATATTAAGTGAAATACTGTAGTATTCTTTTTTTAAAATTATTTTTAATGTATCAGCTATTCCCATTTGTTTTTATAAAGCTCCTTCTGCATTAGTTAAAGTCTTTGTGGTCCAAATTTCACAGTGACCACAGCATTTGGTCACTAGTCTTCAAACCCAGAAGGATTCCCTGAAATGCTCTTGTTAGACAGTATTCTTAAAATTGCAGCCAGACCTCCACACTTGAATTTATTTGTATAAGAACAAATTAAGTCCTCTGTAGTCAGTGCAACCTGTGCTAGATAAATGCAATATAATCCTGTGTGACAGAAAACACAGGACTACTGCAAAGCGGGCAAAGTGAAATGGCTTGTAATCCCACTGAAGCTCTGACCTTAGTGATCCCTGCCTACCTGCCTGACAACGCAGATTTAAACAGCAGCTCTCAGGGCAGCAGCTGGCGTGCTGTCCCCATCAGATAGAATATCTCAGCACTAAAAAGAGATATGTTTCTGAGACCAAGAGGAGTGTGTGCTGGGTAAAAGAGGGATGTGTACAGCAAGCAAAAGCATGCATGAACTGGGTTGCTAGAAAAAAAATAAAATAAAATAATTGTCCTGTACAGCATAATGCAGCCAAGCTGAATGAGAGCACTGCAAAGGGTGCTTTAGCCTGGTGTGTCTTGATAGCAAAGTTAGGAATGACTCATATGACTCTCTCACTATGTACCTTCTATTTTTGTGCACGTTATAAATAGCTTTATTAAAAAGTCGGAAGGCCCTATGAACTCTCTCCTAGAATGATGACTTGAAAGTGGGTAAGTATGTTCCCAGTACACTCATAGCCCAGAGGTCACCAAAGCGTGGTGCTAAAAAGCTGCAGGAAGCTAAGGACACAGTGTGTATCTCATCGATCCAATTTCCTTGGGTGTGGCGTGACTCCAGTGCTCCCTGCTTTCATCTGGGGATGCAATTCTCTCACTGCCTCTCACCTCCCTCCTTGCAATGCTCAGTCACATTCTTGCACTGCTTTTGAGCACCACTCAGCTCCACTGAGCTCACTGTGCTGGCAATCAGCTGGAAATCTAATAAAATCCTGATCATTTCATGGCAGCTCCTCAATGTATCTTTTCATAGTAAATGTCATCTGGCTGACAGCATGCTGAACACAACTGTGCATGTGCAGCAGCATGGAGAGGAAGTTCTCCAAAGGGATTTCCCAGCAGACACATTTTCACTTACCTATCTTTGCCCAATAGCCTGGAGCTATTACATGTTTATCAGTATTATTACTACCACTATTACCGTCAGTCTCGGCATTTTGGCACTCCAGACAGTTTCACAGCAGCAGAGTGGTACATATGTCAGTATAGTTTCAGCTGGCTCTTTTCTTCATTTTTGGCTCAGAGATGCCTGAAACCTACCGTGACAACTGCAACAGGTATTTAATTAATGTGTTAGAGGCAGTGGTGGCTCTCATTAAAAAAAAAAAAACAACCCTTACTGCTGTTACTGTTTAAAATGACTCTTACAATGTTACTTGTATGTCCAGTTAGAACAGATGCTCCCATCTGAGCTCCATTACTAGAGTTAAGGGCTCTTCCCATTCACATTTCCCCACGCAACACTGCTAAAAATTATTTAATTTTCTCTCAACTATCACCACTGTAAAACAGCACAAAAGCTTAAAACTCTGTAAAACCCGAAATCTGCCTAACACTTTTTATGTCTCTCACTTTCACAAAAATCCAAGTCTGTTCAGTCACAGTCCTGTACTTGCACAATATACGAGCCAAATCACACACGGCGGTCATGGCATTGGCTTTCTTCATGAGTCCCATTAAACAGATGGCTATTCTCCTGTTTTCTTCTGACTACTTCAGCGATTTGAACTAGCAGATCTTCTGGCAAATAGACAAAAGTGAAAATCTGGCTTTTTAACCTTAAACATTTCTTGCCAGCCTAAAATGAGCACTCAATCTAAAGTCCTCCTTTATTTTTATATTGAAAAAAAACATCAATTAATGAAGTACTGCACTCTTAACACCTTAAAGATCACATTTTGAAGTTCAGAATTCCTATGTAGCATCTGATTCTAAGGCAGAATGTTAATAAACTACAGCACAATTTTGTTGCAAAATAGTACTTCTCCTTAGGAGAGCAATAGCTCTCCTAAATAACCAAATCAAGCCAAAAATAATCACGACACAATAATAATCAAATTAGAATAATCTTTAGATGACCAAAAATTCTCATTTGTGATTTTGAAAATCAGCCCTCCTTCCCAACACACTTCCACAGATTAAGAACTGTTACTTTCCAAGGGAGGAAAGGAATAGGACTTCAGGTCTCTGGTTAATCTCTAATGGCATGAACAGCATACAGCAGTCTACTTGATTGATGAGTAACCAAAAAAGAAAAAAAACATATCCCCAAATCACTGGTAGCCTGCATGAGCTCTGCAGCATGGTGACATCCAGGGCTCCAAAATGATGGATTTACCTTTTAGTGAAACAAAATTCCAGATAAAAACATATTTCTCTCAGTCTCCCACAAGAAACGGCTTTGGTGAGCTCAGCATGTAAAGATTCTTCCTATCCTTACAGAATTTCATCAGCAATTTTGAGCTGATCTACAAAATGCATCTCCATTAAAAAAAAAAAAAAATAGAGAAAGAGTGGTTTCCAGCTCTCCTTTTAATACAGCAAATGCATACAAGTTAAGTTGTACTTCACTCCTCCTAATACATTTCAGAAAAAAATCCAAACATGGGTCTGCTCTGAAAAGTAAAACATGAGGAAAAGAAGTCCCCTTTAAAAAAAAAAAGAATGAATAAAAAAAACAGCTTGATACAAATGACTATTTCTCATTATGAGGGAAGAGGCATGGGACCTTTTGAAGAAAAAATGTCAATACTGGTTAATAACCCCATTAGAAATTACAATTAAAGGAATCGTTGATATTTGGACTTTAACCTCTCAGATCTCAAACTTGGCACAGGAAGAAAATATTCCACTGGTTGCTGAAATGTAGCCAGCCTCAGGTGGTGTGAGCGCAGCATCTACGCAGAGCTCACAGCATCATCATGCAGTCACTTTGGCCAAGAAGCAATACTGCTTCATCCAACTGAAACTATACGGAGCCTTGTTTTTTTTTAATTTGGAAACCAAAATGTAGTTTCACCGAATGAAATTTATTGCTTGGGTATTCAAAAAGCACTACCAGAAAGCAAGGTGGGGCTCATTTCATTGCGACCTGTTAGGATTCCTAAAGGAAATCAGAGCTCTTTGGAAGAGTGAGATGTTGGGGGGAAATAACTCACATTTAGAGACTTGAGAATTGGGAACGGGCTGAATTTGAACAGGAGTGATTCCTTCTGGTAACTGTATACGAATGTTAAATAAAAGACTGGGCAGAAGGAGCCTTTCTGCTAGGGGCTTATTTCAAAGGCAACAGATAACTTACCCCAGCATTGGCTCCAATTATGCCTCCCAGTCCTATCTTAGCCTCGTTTACTTTGGGGATTTCACAGTTGGCAGCCTTTCATCTAGAAGTAGCCTGGTTTGAATAAGCAAAGAGACCTGAATGAGTACTTAACCTTCCTGCACTCCACTGCACTTCCCAGCAGAGAACAGCACCTCGGAGTTTAAGGGGAAGAGAGAAAACAATAGAAAATATATGCTCTCTCCAGGGATTAAAGACATGAAGTTTTACAGTAGCACTTCAAGTCTTCCTGCTACATAACTACAGCTTTTTAAAATCACAATTAGAATTTTAAACCCGAAGTATCAAGATCAAAAAGGCTAGACTGGAAAATGCTGCATAGGAGTTGACAGGATCTAGGATGTAAAATACCTGAAAGAGTTTGGTCTTTTATTTATATTATTATTCTTTTTTAAAAATTTATTCGCAATTTCTGCCTCGTTCTTTTTCCTTTTGACATTTTAATGCACCATGTCCATTACTATATTTCCTCACCACTACCTCCTAGTCCATCAGAAGTGCTGCATTACCCTGCTGTTGGAGAAAATAATATGGAAAAAGTGCTTTGCTGGCACCAGCAACATGGAGTATGAATTATACATACACAGCAGTAGAGAAATGCTGATGGAAGGTTAGTCTATGTATGCGCACAAGTGTGAATGCACATATGTACACACATACAGGCTAAAAAAGAAGATATAGAATATATGTTTTATCTCATTTATGCTCATTTTAAACGTTTTTCTCTACAACAGAAATCCTCTAATATCACCATAGCTTTTCAGATGAGTTTAGGGACAGAATGCAAACTTATCCATATTCTTTTCACTTCACTATGATGAGGCTCTCACTGACCTGAACATGTACTGGGAACCAGTCATTCACCAGCAAATGTAGACACTATGGGCTTAATTATCCATTTACAATGGACAAAACAGTGTACCTTTTCACTGGAGAAAAAATATCTCTAACTTAGTATACTTGATCTGTATATTGACCTGTAACTAGAATATTTTAAGATTTCATTTTATAAAAAGGTGGACGTAAAACCTATTCATACACAGCTGCACACACTCCTTATAAGTAAGCCCCAAATACCTCTTCCCTTATGATGTGAGCTCTCCACAGATTGTAGCTAGTATGATCCTAAAGCTTTTGTTCTTCCTGAATTCGGGAGAACAGCTCAACTCAGAGCCAGTACTGTGGCTCTGGAAGCCTTAGAGTAGCAGACTCTCCAGGCTTCTATATTCCTAAGGATTTGTCTGGGAAAGCAACAGGTGAACTAAAAATCTGAAAGTTATAAATTTTGCTTCCCTACAGCTACCCTGGAGCTTCAGAGTTTTTATGTTTAAGAATCACAGAAAGCACACACACGTACTTGTACTGCCTATGATTACTCACTCCTTTGTAACCCACTTTGCTCATATTATGCTGAAACAGCTGCTGAGCAGTTGAGACACAACCACATTTTAAAGTGCCTAAAAATATGTCAAAGCAATGTTACACCGTATGTTATTGCAGAAACTGAACACCATTTCTCAAGTGGCATAGGGAGCAGCAAACAATAATGTAAATATGTACCTCAGATTTAGCAGCTTGGAGGCCAGGATTTAAAATGGCCAGAGGTTGCAAATATCTAAGCTGGGTCCCAATTCCTCAGTTTAATAAACTATTCTGTCTAAATTGTATCCTCTAAATTCAATGAAATTGAATTCTAAATTCAATCTTTAAAAAAAAAATTGCTTTAATTTACAAAATTGGAATATGCAATCCCAAGAAACATATTAAGGCAGAGTACACTAAGTTCACAGACGCTGCATTCAAAGATAGGATTGCTCCTCTTGTAGGCACATCAAAACTTCATTTAGTTCAGGTACTGGTAACTGATAGTCGGACCAGCAAAAGGCTCACTTACCCATCCAGTTGAATGTGTAAGCTAGTATGGAACTAGGCCTCCCTAAAGCTGCACTGCTATTTCACAATTACGTTTTTGCATCTCCATATGCAACAGTCACATCTTCATGTGCTTAGAAAACATGCTCTGAATGACACTCCTCGCTGGCGAGAGATAGTGAAAATGATGGTGACAAGCACATAGCTCCAAAAATGTCTACTGACTTTAAGTGTCAACCTAATCATTCTCTGAAGTCTGCACTGTTGCAGTAAACACAAAAGCTCACAGACAGTGAACGCATAGTCCCCAGAAGTTTCAAGATGGGCATCCACAAAGTCAGGAACTCATAACTGCCTAGAATTTTTGAAGATATAGGCTAATTTTGCTGCCTTTCACATCCCCGTAAGAAGAGAAAATGCTATCTTGTTTGCTTAAAATTGCTTACTTTTACTGAAGACTCGCTGTGTTGCAGATCCATCCATACAAAAATACTTATCTATCACTACAAATACATCTATTGTTGTAAGAACTATAATGTGCTAACAGACGGTATTTTGATACCATCTAGCCTTCAGAGATCTCCACTGAGCTGTAACCTCCAGCAGCAGAACCAGCCCTGGTGTCCTGGGCAGCACTCACATAAGCTAACAAAAGCCCCTCCTTGGAGTTCAGTGGATGTATTATGCTTTCAGCATACAGTCCTTATCAGTCAACGGGTGTGTTGTGACTAAGACAGATACAATATGGAAAACACTGCCCTGCAGTTCTTTTAGACTGTCTTCTTCCAAATAAGAATTTAAACACAGCGTATTATTTATTTTGCGTTTCCTGATGTAAACTGTTATCCAGACTAAGCCTAAATATCTTTGGCAGCATGATGCCACAGATAGTACTGGTTCAACAAAGAGATTTCTGAAAGAAAAACTTCTCATTCTTTCAGCCTGATAAGTGAAATCTCATTTGGAAATGCTGGCCTGTGTATACTAGTACATCGTAAGATTTTAGGCTACAGGAAAGGTATTCTGTAGCTGTAGGAAGTAATCCAAGCTTAACATAGAACTGATCTCCTGATGAGGTTCAAAGGCTAACTCAAATGGTGTAAACCTACTATCTTCCACAGCCACTGCTTCTATTTTCATGTTTTTATCTTTCCTAATTAAATTGGTGGCAGCCTGCAGAGAATGATACCCTAGGTATAACCAGTTGACACACATCTTGACCATTTAGCCCTGGTTAAATAACAGTGATTTTCACCCCCAGTGAAAGCGCTTCCATTCTGATGCATGCCATTCTAATTCATTCTACACAGCTATTTAACGTGGCTTGGCAATGCAGAGGCAAACCAGCTTTCTGCGTCTACATGAGAATCCTGTCTTGGTAAAGGACAGATTTGTGGATTAGCAGCTGAAGATAAACTACTTTCCCTTATTGATACTTGGCTACTGATACAACAACTTAACCCTGAAGGGGATCACAACCAACTTGTACAGAAATACTGCTGTGTAACCATGACTCAGACACAACCATTTCATCTTCCCCTCCACTGTACATAGAGGGGTGTGTTTCATGGTAGTAACACCCCAACAGTTTGTGAATTTCACAGCTGAATCTTATCAACTCAAGACATAAAAAGGTTGGATGCAATTAATGTGTTCTGGCATATAAAAGTAGACATCTTTCCAATAAGAGAAAATAGCATGGTGCAAGTTTTCTCCCATTTCACTGATTTTTGCTTTTTAAACCAAAAGACAAGTAGACTTCTGTTCTATTTTTTTGTTTTGCTTTTCACTTTTTCACGCGCACATATATGAATAATGTTATTAATGAAAAAAATGTGACACAAACAAAAGCACCTATAAAACACTGGTGATTAAAACTTGTCGATAACTGTGAAGGCAGCAGTAGGTTGGATATTAGACATTCCCTCAGAAAGCAGTAACTGAAGTACCATGAGGATGGCAAAGCCCATGAAACCTGAATCTCAGGTGAAGCTACACTAGGTCATGAACAAGGAACAGGCCAGTGTAGTTACATTTTCCTAGTGATTTAACTTATAATACTGCTACAGATACAAGAGCGGGCAGGATACTGCTGAAAAAAAATGTAGTTACGTTTCAGGGAATTTTCTGGACTGAATATTTGGTGGTCCTAAAAATCCTTCTAGCGACTAACTGAAATATTTCAAACACAAATATGCTCAGTGTAAGAAAACTTCTCTGAAAATCCCACTAAGAAATCCCGTTATCACTTTGGCAGTAAATCACCTGTCAGAAAGGCATCACACTTTGGAGTGGCTCACTGAGGCCTCAATGACAATAGCAGGAGGAAAGTCAAAGAATGACATTGCTGCACAATGCGAGGCGAAAACATCAACAAGGGGAGAGAGACGTTGGGTGGAGGGGAGGATGAGGAGAGAAGGGCATCCCACTCTTTCTCAGTGACCAGCTTCTTCATTTCCCTCTCAGGCAAGAAACAAAGCCATGCCGAAAACCACGTACAACATGCGTGAGTAAGTGGCTTTAGGAAAAAGAAAACAAAAAATGAAAATCCCTTCTATAATGCAAGTATCTGTGTATCTTTCACACGGCTTTTATATTTCTTCAGCTGACAGACTGCATGCTCACAAATATTAAGAACATTGCCAAGGCTGCGTAGCAAGTCCAGTTTACATGACCACCTGTCTGTACCAGGCAGGCTGGTGCCTCAAGGGAATCTGATCATACTTATCGTTGGGGTGCTGTGAAGAAAACATGGGGCATCTGCCAGCCCCAGACTGGCTGTGGTAAGCAAGCAACCTAATGTATGGTGGCCTAAAGCACCAAAAAACATCCTCTTCGGATTTGCTCTGTATCAGAAATACAGATTGCTGTCAAGTACATTCCCTCCATAGACAATGGAAGGAGGACTTGCAGGAGCAGCTGAAAGCCTTTATTGCTTTCTCCCCTACATTTGACTAGACATCAAGGGCAAAACAGCGTGCCTACAACCTTGTGGCATCAGAGGGGCTTCACTCAATTTGCAGTTTACAAATAACCCTTTTGCCAGTATTTGCAATAGATATTTGATGACTGCAGTCCATTAACAAGTGCTGGATCACTGGAATGGGCGTTATGTGATGGCATGGCTTTGAAATGGTGTGTTTTTGCCCAGACAAAGCTAGAATCCAAAAGCATCTTTACAAAACTGACTCGGGATGAAGATGTGAGATCGGTGTGGTGATCTGTTAATTTAGTTTTTGATCGAACACCACACACTATGCTCAGGGTAAGCTGAATCACTGCTGAACACCTTACACTTAGAACAAACCAAGTCTTGTCAAGAAGTGTCCTTCTCCTTTCATTATGTGATTACAGAGAAAGTTTCCCTGCAGCTAAAGCAATGGCCCATTCATTCCTTCCTGCCTGACCTATCAGTATGCAACCTAATAGGCCGTCCAGAAGCAGAGTTCTGTAAACTCGACTAGAGTTTGGCTCTGACTGAAAGACCCAACACAAGCTAGAGATACCTTTTGCTTCACAGGTATCTACAGGCGCAGTGTCTGTTTTAAGGGAGTGTGACGCTTACTGAAGAAGAATACGAGGTACGCTGAATTTACTGTTAGCGCTTTAGAAGTTTGCTATTGCTTATCAGTGGAAGCCACCTGCCTTCCAAACTTACAAAACAAGAAAGCAACAGATAGAGGGACACATTAGCTTCCTATTTTTGTTTCTACATTGTGTCCTGGAATCACATAAATTCTTGTGTCCAGAAACAGTGGCCTTGATTGATAAATCACAGTATGGTTTGAGTTGGAAGGGACCTTTAAGCTCATCTAGTTCCAACCCTCTGCTATGGGCAGGGACACCTCCCAACAGACCAGGTTGCTCAGAGCCCCATTCAGTCTGACCTTGAATGCTTCCAGGGAGGGGGCATTCACAACCTCTCTAGGCAACCTGTTCCAGTGTCTCACCACCCTCACAGTAAAGAATTTCTTCCTAGTATCTATTCTAAATCTGCCTCTTCCATTTTAAAGCCATTTCCCCTCATCCTGTTGCTACTTCCAGAACTATAAAAAACCTTATGAAAAGCCTCTCCCCAGCTTTCCTGTGGGCCCCCTGTATCTGTATCCGTGTAACTGTACATGTATGCATAAATAAATGCAAGACGCTCAGTATACACACACACAAACTTGTTTACCAGAAAAATGGAACCAGCTTTGTGTAATCTCAAATGTAATGGAACTTCCCTTAACAGAAAAAAAAAAGATAATAAATACACCAGGAATTATTTCATTCCAGTGAAATGCGGAAGTTACTTCATCTGAAAAATTTCCCAGAAAATATGATTTCACAAGTATTCAGTATTTAGTCATCTTAAGAATAACCATGGATAGAAAAATGCTTTTGCCAAAATCCATGCACAAGTGGTAACATGCAGTTAATGCTGTGTGAAGGGGAGACAAGAAGCCAGAAGCGGCTCCAATCTCCATAAGATGAAATGTACAGGTTCTCTTTTATGGATGCATAGGTGGCAGTGACCAACTCCAGATAACTACAGAGGACATGCTGACCTCTCCCCACCAGAGATCAAATACAAATACACAGCTCATCAATTTCAGGTTGTACAGGACTTGTTTTCAACTCCTAATGTCACCACAACCTTGTGGGTTTTCTGTAAGCCTACTGTGCCAAGAACCAACATGGAAGTAGTTGTCATCTTCATTGTCACAGCTGTTTTTTGAGAAGGTAATTCAATTGCACAATAGTATGCTTTCCCCTTGCATTTAAAGAAAAGTATTCTTCCCATACACCTACTCCACCCAGAGATGGGCACAGACAGAATATCTTTAAATGCATATGCATGCACCACTACAGCAGTTACTTCAGAAATGGCAAGAAAAACGTTGCCATTCATTTCAGCTCCTTTCACATGGTTGCATACCTGCTCTGAGCGGAGTTTGCAGCAGCCTGCATCACTGCAGCAGCCGCCTCCTGTGCCTTACGGTTCACAGTTGGCATGGGTGGGCCCATCCCAGGGCCTCCCTGCTGAGACATGCCAGGAGAGTTGGGGGTCATACTGCTCATGTTTCCAGGAAATGGTCTGCTCTGCATCCCAGCTGATGGCATCCGTCCGAGGGGCATGGTACTGCAAGGCTGGCTTGGCCCCTGTCCATGCATCTGGCTGTTGGCATTTATACCCATGCCGGGTCCAGGGCCACTGTAGCTTGTGTTGGGCACACCACTGTATGTCGGTGGTCTGGAGTAGTTTCCTGAGCAAAATGATAAAAAGTACAGAAAATAGCATTAAACTTTTGAGCAACTGTTTCTATTTAGGAAGACAGTAGCTGTAAAAGTTACACACGTGAATTGAAGTGAACCACACAGGACAGCTTTTTCACTGTGAGGACAGGCACACAATGGAACAAGCAACCCAAAGAGGTTGTTCAGACTTCCTCCTTGATGGTTTTCAAGAGCAGGATAAAGCCCTGAGTAACCTGCTCTGATCTTATGTCTGACCCTAATTTGAATACAAGGTTGGCCTAGAAAATCTCCTGAGCACCCTTCCAATCTGAATTATCCCCTCACCCTGACTTTCACATACCCTCAAGCACTTTCTGCCTAATAAATGTCATGGGATAACAGCAAATACAGAAAACCACAGCCTCCAGAGGTTTAACAACACAGCACACAGTAAAAAATACTTTGTGCAGCAGAGATGTGTGGCTTGTAAGAACCCATTACAAAAGCTCAAGAAAGAACCTTATTTTTATAATTTCATGTTCTTATTCTTCATCTTCCTGCAGTTTCTGCAATGGGTTATTCTCACTGGATCCTTGCACCTAGTCATTTCTGCACTCTGTCCATTTCTGCCAGAGATGCTTCAGATTGACCACTTGCCAGGCCCCTAGGAACATTCCCTCTTCCTCCCTACCCCGCTAAGTGCAAAGCCTCGCTGTGCCAGCAGGAGGTGGGTTAGCTTACTGCGCACCTCTTCTGGGAAAGCCGGTGTTATAAAAGTAATCATCAATACCCCAAAGCTGCTAATATAAACAGGTGCTCCACTATGGAGGATGACATGAAAACCTGCCTGAGCCCAATCTCTGTTGTCACAGAAACAAACTGCGCCACTCGCAGCAGCAGCTTAAATAATGTGAGTACTGACTTTCCTATCATACTGAAAGCTAAGAAAAAGCAGTGTTTGGCATTCAGTTTTAGAAACAGACTCGAACAGCATGAGAAAGGAAAAAAAAAAAAAGGCAAAGATATGACAGAAAAGTATTTTAAGAAATGGATTGTATTACACTGCTTCAGTCATCAGTTCTGACTTGTCTTTATTTCCATCTCATCCAGCTTAGTGGAAACACGACCCATTCCCCCCTGCGGGATGCCACTGAGCAGTTTCCTGAGTGCTCCCAGCTATTCCCACGCTCATGTGAAGGCAGCAGGCAACAGACTTCCTGAGCGTGGAAATCAGCCTCATCTCTCCTCAGGCCTGAGCTACCAGGCAGAGGAGTTGCTGGCATGCAACTCCTGTTTATATTTAAAGTAAATATATGCATTTGGCATTTGAACACACGCATAATTAATTCATACGCTCCTGCTGCTGTGCTTTGGCGAATTCTCCCCACCCAGCAACTGACTCACTCTGGTACAAGTTCTCTTCAGCAAAAACATGTGTGACCTATGCTTTCCAAGGAAATGGAACAATACTTCACTTCTGTTTTAGAAACCTAAATTGCGCGTGTGGCTTTTTCACAGAAGGATCCCCGATACGTGGTTTAACAGGGATGAAAGGCTTCAGACTCAGCTGTTTGCTGCCTTCAGACCGCCCTGTCATTTCTCCTCCTCCTCCTCCGGGCTTGGAGGCTGCTGCCTACTGACCATTTTCCGTTCAGAGAGCCACCGCTCGCAGCCAGTTTTGTCTGCTGAGACCTACTCTAGCCACACCTCCAACCCAACAGCTGTGCCCACAAACTGAAGGGCTCATTGGTTTCATATTGCTCTGCTCAGTGTTAAACCTGCAACCCAGAACTCAGATGTTGCTTGTTTCCCAGTTCTTTCTGCAAGAAAAGGGCAATACAGTAAGATGGAATGTATGTGGGCTCAAGGACTGCACCCAGCCAGTTAGCACGTTTATGTACATGCTATTAGAAACACTGCTTCCAAAGTGAAGCAAATTCACTCCCTGCACTAGCAGACCTGATATCCATAATCACTGGGAGCTACTGTCAGTCCGATTTACATAAAGCCAATTTGTTTTGTCAGTTCGGCTCTACAAAGTATGGTTCAGCAGCACACTTGGAAGAGCAAACACCAATGCTAAATACTATTGCTGTTTTGATGCTATTTTGAATTGGGACAAAAAAATCTCTTCTTTCATGTTTTGGCTTCTCCAGCGTAAGCACAACACAGAAAAAAAAAGCAGTGGAATCTTCTCCACAAAAATATGTGGCTGAGTTAAAATAGCTCCTAATCATTCATCTCCAGGGATAAACGTTCAAGAGCACAGGGAAGTGCTATTTTCTCAGTATGGAAAACAAGTTCCAATGTTTTTCCATGTATCCATGTACTTTTTTCCTAAGCGTTTCCTCAATACCTCAAGTACTAGCTATTCATATACCTTTCCCAGATCACAAAAAAAGGCAAAATAAAAGCCAAGCGAAACACAAGAGGAATTGCCAGGAATGAGGAGTGCAATCTTATTTCCGTGTTTCTCTAATAGATTAGTAATTTGTTGGCACTGGCTTTGACAGAAAACAGATGGATGCAGCATTAAACACAATGAATGCAGCAGATGCTAGGCCAGCCCACATCAGCTGGACGTGTCAGGCAGCCAAGTCCAAGAGCCCACACTTTTCAAGTGGGTACAGGCCTGGCAGCAGCGGCTGCACAATACCGCTGAACAACTCCTCCCCTCCGTATCCAAGGGATTTTTCATTCCAGCTCCCCTAAGCCAGAGCAGAATTGTGCCCACAGACACAGCGTCTCAAATGCGTTAGAAAAAAAACAATGTGGTAACTAGAATCAGGAAAAAAAAAAAGAAGCATAGCAAGGATATAATATAAAAAGCCTACTAACAACCTGCCAAAGACAGATGTTCATGCTTACTGCTGAACTTCAGTCCACTTTGTCCAGGTTTGCTGAACAAAGTGCTCTGATGCTTTGCCATTTCTAGGCAAGCCAAAAAGAAGGAAATGTGAGAGCTGCCTGCTAGTTTTACTCTCTGCTTTAGGGACATAGGTCAGATTTGTGGTATTAAAAATAGTATCTTAAAGACATTTTAAAATTGTTTATATGTTCACTTAACCATTAAGTCATCTCCCCCCTCCCCCCCCGCAGATACAGACAATTTAAATACATTGTAGTGAATTCCTCTGAAACTCTTTCACTTAGTAGGTATTTAAGTCTTCACATCTTCATCCCACATACCGTAGGTGGGACTGGACTCTGAGGCCCAGACTCTCAGGACACTTAGGGGAGCCCATCCTTATGGCGCTGCCATTTAAAACCTAGGCTCCTGAAATCAGGGGAGCAAGACACCAAAGTGCTTCTGTGAAACAAGTTTAATTCCAACATTAAGGGTTATTAAGCACAAATACTACATCTCTACTACAAACATGAGGGGGTTTAACTTTTTGTGAAGTTTTGGGGTTGGGTTCAAATGCATTCAGTAGCAGTTCATCTCTCTGTTATACTCAAACAGAAGTGTTACTGCTGAATTCAGTAGGAAAAGTTAGGGAGCTACGATGTGTTTCTGACACCTTTCACTGATTTGCAGTGAGTTTTTTTCTGCCCCAGTCTTAAAAGACCCAACTGACTGCAGTGCCTGACTGCTCTCCAGAGAGAGAGCTTAAGGGCCATTCTGCAGTTCGATGCTTGGGTCATAGACCAGAGCTTCTTTGTTAGCTCACCAGCTAGATGTTTCCCAAATACAAAACAGAAAGACTGCTTCAAAAACAACTCCCAAGCTCACTCTGTTTCTCTTTATTCTTGTGGACAGGAAAATGCCAGGGGTTAACAAAAAATTAAAATTAACGTTCTGTACTGTATGCTCCTGGTTTATATCACAGACATACAGAAATGCGCAGCCAACATCATTTTTTATTTTTCTGGGAAATGCTTTCACAGCATCGCCCTAGGTCCCCAGTATGGAATTGTTTCCTGGACAAATACGTTTTTCTCTTACAGATCTGCAAGTGTCACGTAAACACATGAAAAACAAATCAACTATATGCATTTGATGGATCGTTCTGTTCCCGCAAACTGTGGGCTAATTCCTCCAGCCCAAACTTACTGGTGTAATCTTTACCACAGCGAGTAGTTCCACTGCAGAGAAAGACACTACCAGCATTGAGCAAAGGCTTACAGCACTGAGCATGCAGGGAAACGTAATATTTAGGCTATGTTTAAACTCAACATGTAAGCTTAATGTCATAGAATAATTCAACAAATACAAAAATGCAAGTGGTCCTGTCCACTGTAGCCACTGCTTAACAATATTCTAGAGGAAGGCTTATGTGAACAAAATGAGAAAAGCAAACGAATCCTTGACAATTACTGTAGTTTAATAATGTAAGAACTAGTTTGCATCCCAGGTGATTTTTAATATATTTGTTATTTCGGCAATAAAAAGCAAATGGAGTAACATTATTATATATTCATCATTACTGGCATGTAATTGTGCTTTGTAAGACGTTATGTTAAGAGATGCAATTACAGATTACTTTCATAAAAAATGAAAAACGCTATTAAAATCTTAAATCCAAGTAAATACACGACTTTGAAATATCACCATATTCATCCCAGTATGTTATTAATGGTCACATTAGCCCAGTGAAAAAGCAGTATCCTTCTGCTCTATTTGTTACCTGTGGAGCTTAAATACTGCAGGGTGCTAATTTTATCATGACCAGTGCATGGGATCACCAGTAGTCTCCGAGATCTGGCAGAAGAACATGCTTTTCATCCATCACACTATTCAGCAGACCCCTCTGAAATGGCCTGCTAATGACAACGATGCTCATTTTCTTCCTGCCCCTCAAGTTCACTTTTTAATAGCTGTTTCTTCCTGACCGCGACCCATAAAATCATTACATAGGCACTTTCATCTACAGTGAGAGGGAAAGAACTGCTGAACTCAAACAAAAAATAAAGTAGTATTCGGCGTGTTACTTAAATGCATTGATTTAGTACAAAAACTTCTCCACTCAATCAGCGTGGATGGCTAATGTTTTACTGCACTTGACACCCACTATTCCCATGGTTTGGAATCTCAGCAGCAGCAGTATAGCTGGAAGTCAGGATAGCACATCATAAATCCACTGGATTTTTACCAGTTAAGCTAGTTGCTCTCTGTGCAGATAAAAATAAGTACTTGGACAGCATTTTATGGCCACAAAATGCTTTTCAAATAAAAGGAAAGCGCCAGTCAACTGGAGTTAGGTAATTAATCTTCACACATGGCTATAAGGCATTACTAGCTCCATCTTACAGTTAAGGAAAGCAAAGCAGAGAAACGAATCTACTTGCCTAAGCTGAAAGACGGAGTAAAAAGGCAGAGCCAAAATTACAAAGCAGGAGATCTTGGCTTGTAGCCCTGTGCACAGACAACTAAAACAAATGCGACCCAGAGATGAAAAAGAAAGGAACACTGCATAGGGCAGCAAGACTCCCTTCAAACAAACAACAGAACTAGTTCTCAGAAACCCTGGAGACTAAAATAACCATCCTCGCTAGCGTGTGCAAGCCAATGAGCCCTTACAGAATTTCTCACAGCTGGCTCCAATCCTTTTTGAGGATTTTAAGTAAGAAAGCATTAGTAGGCAGTGCTGAAATAGAAGAGGTTATTGATGTATGTTTAAAGAAATACTGTCCCTCATCTACCCTGACTTTAAGTTCATTAAACCCCTAAACACATGCATGCTTTACAAACGTTATCCATTAAGGACAAAACAATGGACAAGTTCAAGGTTGTAAGCACTGAATATCCAGGGGCAGAAACTGTTACTTCTATTTTTGTTTTAGTTCTCCAACAATTCTGTCAAACGGCATAATAAAAGGAACTGTCTTTCTCAGTCTGAAAGGTTGGTTAAAATTCACAAACCGTACGCATGAGTGCTCAATATTATATTCCCATAGTAGCCACTGTATTATTATGCTCGTTAGGAGACTTTAACCCTCGCAGTCACTATGCAATCTCACATTGGCTTTGGGATTCCATCTAAGAATGTAAGTCCTATTTTGGGATCGGTGTTGTGACCCTCCTTCCATGCTTGGCCAAACTCAACCTCACTGCAGATATGACATCCTTGGCCTCCGGAACAATGGTCCTGGCAATCCAACAGATTCGTCATTTCCTTGCCCAATTTATGATTGTTATTTTTACACAAAAGTGCCAATAATAAAAACAACCTCTTCCACAAGGTATAGTTCCACCTCTGAATTAGTTTCATCTGTGATTTTTTTTAGAGGAGGACAAGAGGGTGTTTGTGTGTGGGTTTTCTATGTCTTTTTTATTTCAAGAAGTCACACATCTGCCTATTTGCCTATTTACATATGTAATACATATATTTTTTAAAAATTTACATATATGTATGTGGGTGTGTATATATATACAGATGTATTAACAAGAATTTTACCTTGTGGTCCATACTGGCTCATCTGAGGCCCATAAGTACCACTTGAATTACTCTGCTGAAAGCTACCAATTCCAGGATGCACTTGACCACCAGGTGAGGGGTGTGGTGACATGGAAGGTCCAGTTTGTTGAGGTCCATACTGTGACATTTGAGGGTTCCTCTGTATGCCTGCCATAAAACCTAAAGGGAAAAAAGCACCAAAGTAAAATTTATATTCAGATGACTGTTCTTTATTTAAGAAATCTCTGACATCCCCCCAAAAAACCAAACCAAACCTTCTTTAGCTTTTTGCAGACTAAAGATACCCAGAAAACTGGTATTGTTCACATAAGAGAAGTAAAAGCACCTTAAAGTCAGCAAAGCTGTATCAAAATCCACAACCTGTATGGAAGGTTCAAAGGCTTTCATTTGTAAAAGAAAGATGGGGAGTCATGCTTAGTTACAAATGGCTGATGATTTTAAAACTAAAATGATCTTTAGAAAAAAAACATTAATGGCAATCATCTGGACTAACTAAAAAATAGTAGTGAATTTGCCTGATGCTTGATGGTAGGAGTATTGCAACTTCCAAAATTATAGGTTGCTACCAAAATGTACACATTTGGCATATAAAAGTCCACTGTAAATACTCCTTTAGTCTGCACACTCTCAGGAGCTAAAATTTCCCTTTACATTTAGACTAGCCAAACAAGCCAGAAAAAAAAGGTCACTTTGGTCTGTATCTGTGCTCTAGGTCCTCCTACCACTCTGTCACTCTGACTTCTTTTTCCCCTTTCATAAATGTATTAATTAATCTCAATTTAACGTAAGGTTCAAAAGCTGCAGCAGAGATCTAGTAAAATGCTATAAAATCTGGAAGCTTCATATAAAGGAACAGAACTAAGCCTATTAAATGGGAAGTAAAAGAAAGATTTTGTGGTTTTTTGTTTTTTGTTTTTTTTTTTTTAAAGCTTTCATAAAATGAGAAAAATGCTGCAAAATCCTGCCCACTAACCATGTATGGAGGGATGCTGGTTTTGTAATATTTTGCTCTGAAATGTTTTAGTACTGCTTTCAGTGTAGAAGAAGATGTACTAAAAAGACAGCAAATTATTTTCTGATTTGAGGAAAACTGCTTTCTTTTCTGTTCTATACCCACGTTAAATTTCATCTATTTCTGTGGAGCAAAACGTGGTTGTACTGCGGGACAATATCAAGGCTGCAGGTGGCTCCACAACAGCCTCTTGACAGTGGGTGCAGCAGCCAGCGGCTCACCCTTGCCTGGGGCTGCGTGAGATATGATGTGCTGCTGCCAGGCAGGAAAATGTGCAGGAGCAAATCTGCCTTTTGGCTGCCTCCTGGCTTGTCCAGGCATGCTGCTTTGCGACCGTGGAGGGCTGAAATGTATTTTCCCTGATTTCTCCACATCGCCTCTTCCCTGTTTGTAAACCAGCGACAAAGCGCTTTACGGGAGAGGACAGACAGTATCTCCAAATTGTACAAATGAAAAGCGGTGAGTGCATGACTAGGAATTAGGCTTTGAGTCCAAAGAAATATAAAAAGCTTTTGAGCCCTCCATAAATCTTTGTTCCGTAACATATTTATCCACCAAAACCCCATCGAAGAGACAATAAACTCAATGCTGCAGGTTGTAAAGAAAAAAACAAGCACTGAGATGGTCTCACACTCCCTTGTGCCCAGTTCTTTCAAACTATAAACAGTTCAACTCTTAACATGCTAAAACTCTAACAACTGTATGCTTTAGCAGAATATGCACAGAGTTATCCTGACCCTTGTGGAGGCCCTAAGACAGCTGACTTGATCACACTTGAACTGTGAAGTCCTTGCTTGACACCTGCTCTGGAGGAAGCCCAACCACATGCACTGGGATGCAGCAAGCCAAGTAAGTGAATGAGGAATGGTGGCTTGAGAGCTGGCAAATATTGGCTGGGAAACCCAACCTTCCGCAAGAAAACCTCGTAAGAAATTCTCCGTTTAGCTTGATTTTGAGACAGACCCCTCTATTTTTAAACTAGTTCCACTCTCACACAAATCTTATTACAAAGTCAATGTCTGCTTCTGACAGTACTGTAACTAATTTAAAAACCTAATACAATCGTATGTCTGTGTGAAATAAATGCTCGCATTCCAGACGCGCACACATACACCCATATATATCACACTCATGGGATCCATTTAAACGAAACATTTTGTACCGGTCACACGAAGTTTTTTATTGTAAAGATGGCAAACTCAGTCCTGTATCTAGTGACAAGTTGAGGGTTTCCTGTTCACCTTTTAATCTATATGGGATAACTTTGCAAACATTGTTCTAGGCACAAAGGGTTTTCAGCCCAGCTGTTATCACAGGCAGTAGTTTCCTTAACACCACAAGGGTAGACGACATGTTAACAAGCTGCTGCTTGCATGAGCTGTAATGATTTCCAGTTGTGATGCTGAGGAATTGCTGGTTATTGAGTCTAGTAGAGAACATGGACAACAGTTTTGGCCAGATCTGCTGTTGTCAGAGCAGCTCCTAAGGGGACTGGAGCAATAAGTGAAATAAATATTTCCACTCAAATGACCTCTTCTTCAGGAAACTTCTGATCTGTTTCTGATGCTGTGGAATGAACTGTCTGGTCACATGTACAGTCATGAATAAAATATGTCAGGACCACTCCCTGGCATAGAATGGTGTGGGACACTTGTGTCCATCCAGCTAACCCTTCCCACTCAGTTCTGGCAGTCTTATCCACATCTCTTGTAGCATTCCGTTGTCATGCCTCATCCACGCCTGGGCTGTGGCTCATTGGAGCGCTCATCAGCACTGGACAAAACCATGCCCTGGATCATGTCAGAAATTACACAGCAAAGATAAATGTGTGACAGTAGCTGAACTCATCCTCTGACTTCAGTTTACACAGACGTTGCAATAGATGTGCAGCAGGTAAGCTCTGGGACTTGGATTAACACAAGAACAGAACAGACTCCTTAACAGCTTTTGACATGAAGCACCAGTGCCATTTCCCCAAGGGGTGTCAGATCGCTCCCAAATACGTTGGCTTTGCCATATTCTGAGCATGAACAAGGAAAGAATTAAGGAAAAAGGAAGCCCGATATGCAGGAAGAGTATCTGTGCCATATACTATCTTCTATTATTGTCTGTATGATGTGTTGAAACACAGCCTTAAAATAGGATACGTTCCAACTTCTTTCCAGAAAGGAAATGGGTCATTTCAGTTACAGATGTGATATGGAGAAGAAGGTGAGATCGGGTCTTAATGCAATCGAAATTCCCTAAAAACAAAGATATGTCTATCCTTATCTATTTCAGTGAGAGCAGCTTGCATCTTCAGAGGTCAGTGCATAAGTCTGAAGTGCTTCAAGCATTTGCAGAACGCTCAGATGTCTTAGAGAGGAAGAGGGTTCCTGGTCAAGACATTAACATGCTTTCGTCAGAAAGAGAAAACAACATCAATTCAATAAATTTGATCAGAAATGAAAGGGAGCAGCTGGCATACATTCATTTTTCTTTATTTACACACGTTTTCCCCAGTGTTCAACTTCATTTTATAACCGATACAAACAGAAATAAATTTTCTTTCCAGAAAATTAGATGTAAGATAAAGCTTGCTTTTGTAAAAAAGGGAAGTAGGATTGCATTAGAAATGCACTGGAGTAAAGGCAGTGGAATGATTAAACAGCCAGTCTGTGTCTGACATGTCAGCCCCTGTGACTACAGGGTGGTTTTTCGTCGTTGCTTTTTTCTAAATAAATTGCCAGGAAACAGCCGTGAGTTAAGACTTTAAAAATTGCAATGACAACATGCTCATCACTGAACAAACCTACACCCTTCCTCTAATATTAGTGATAAAAGAGGTAGAGATGATGCTTTACTTGCCATCACAACAAGAGATTACTTACTGAGAAAACACTTGAGCAGAATTCAGCAAACTAAGCTATTTCAGGAATAGATGAATATACTGAGCCTTCCAAAATTACTCTCGTGTTTTAGCTATTTTTATACTATATTTATACAGCTAAAGAGTGATCTCTTTTATTGAAACCCAACTGAAACTGTAAAGTCATCTTCGTATTTTTTTTAGTGACAGCAGCATACTATTAACAATTAGCTCACTACTACAACGACCACGTGTTCCCACATTCAAACAGAACACACACGCAAATTTTCATAAAAGTCAGGCAGCATCATGTTTTTCTTTCTTTTTTAGCAAAACACTGGGATATAGTACAAAATAAGTAACAATTATTCTATTTATGATGGAAGTGTTTTTTCTCCTTTGATAAAAAGACAAACAAGAACTTCCCATTGTAACTTATATTACTAACATCTTGTAGCATACATCTTACAGCTAATATAATATATGATGCCCTTGTAAAACACCAAAAATCTTGTTTTTTTCCTTATGCATACGCATACTTAAAAGAGAATTATGTACCAAAGCTCTCAATTCCATCTGCACAATGACCAATACAAAATAATTTGCTGAATACTATCTCTTTGGCTTTAACCACAATAAAACCCTATGCAACGGGCTGGCTGTTGCTGTAAAGTCTGAAATGGATTCTCCTGATATTTTCATCTTGGTTTAAATATGAAAAAGCCCGACCAGGAAAGCAGGAGCTCAAATACAAAGGGAGTGACTGCAAAGTAAGGAGTTATTGCATATCAGCTGATAGACAGTAACTATCTACTGGCACACACTTAACCCACAGTCAATGAGAGGTCTTTTGATTTAGCCAGGAGTACTTCATTGATTTTTATGAATGAATCAAACCTGAAAACACACAGAACGCTTACTTATTTTAAGCTCAAGAAAACTTTGGTGTTTACAGCAACAGCAGATCATCATTAAATTACACATCTGATAAATAAAAAATAAGGAAAGATACAACTTGCCATGGTTCTTTGCAAAAAAAAGAGCTTATGTGAGAAAAAAAATACTTCAGGCTAATGCTCTTTTTAGAAAGGAACGGCTGGTGGAAGAGTATTGGACCACAAAACTCAGTAGTTCTTCAGGGTAGGGAACAGGAAAGCTCCTCTTGTTTAAGGGCAGACACTAAAGAAGGAGCTAGACCTGCTTATCACTCTGGAAATCATGGAGTGAGAAAAGAAGAAACATACTGTATGTATTTTCCATTCATCAATATTCCTACAAGACAGCTCAGAAGAACTAAGTGTAAAAAGAGAGCTGTTTTCTGCTATCTATAAGGAAAAACTTTCGGGAAGCGTAGGGAGGAAATCACACAAATTTCCAGTGCTTGACACGTTAGCAAGGTACAGTCCAGTACCCTGGAGAAAAAGAGAGTAAATGTTTGCACACCCATGACACAGTTTCTGGCAGACATTCGTTCCTCAGGCAGCCATATGGGCTGTATTCACTATCCCAGGATTTCCATTAGAGACTACAACAGAATTGAGATGATCTAAAGCAGCAACTCCTAAATGCGGACTGTCCATAGGTAAACAACTCTGTGTTGGAAGTAGCAGGACAGAGCTGAACAAACAAGAAAGACTATTCTGTGCAATGAATATAATAAAATGCAACAAGCTGTCAACACAGCAGGATGTTCAGGAATATATACCTAGCTTGAAACTCTCCCTAATGTGCCCACCTCAGATGGCATCCCAGCTGAGGAGTTCTTTGGACTGGTGAACCACATCTGGGTTAGCACTCAGCCAAACAGGTCCACACCTGAGAGCACCATGAAGAAACATCCAATAGTCTAAGTTTCTAACACTAACAAAGAGTTTCAGTAACTAAAAGAATTTGTTACAGAGATATCAGGACCCTGAGTATGAAACCAGTTGTCTGTGCAAACGAGCGATGGCACCGCAATGAGTGTATGGTCACTGGAAAGGACGCAGCAAGGGATGCTTAGACTTTGGAAAAAAAATCTGAGCAGTCAAAAGCCGTGTGCAAGTCTTAACAAATAACAGCAATGAAAAAAACTGGGAAAAGTTTGACCAATATACCAGAATTCAGCCCAAGTAAATCCAGTGTAATCATGTGGGTGGCATAAGAAAACTGGCCTCCAGAGCAAGCAGGCAAAAAATTTCTTCACATTAAACATGATGTTCTTTTCTCAGCTCTTACTCTCACTTTCTTGAAGATAGCTTATTAAAATAAGGGTCTGGCAATGCCACATATGAAACCTACACTTGTCATGCCTGGAACCTACAGCTTAGTAATATGCGCAACAGGGTGGTGGCATGAATAGATTAGCTTGTGTAGTGGAAACCTCATTTAGATGATGTAAATACTAAATCACAGTATTTCTGTCCACTTAATAGGCTGGTTAAAAAAAAACAAACAACAATAAAACACCTTCACAAACAGATGGCAAACAAGACTTTGACCCTATTTAGCACAGCTAAGTTACAGCTCTCCGCCAATAAAATATCTTTGGATGGCTCTGGTATGGGACTGTTAGACAAGCTCCAAGCAGCAACACTGACACGGGTAATACACAGGTAATGACTACACTACCCCTCTGCTAGTACCCCAGCTACTGAGCGAACACTTCTGGTGAGAAGCAACTCATTCAACTGAAGGGCAGCAGTATTAAAGAATGTATGGAGACCACTGACACAGGAGAAATTTAAACGCTTATTCTTTAGCCTCTAATAATAAGGCTATCAACCTTCTTGGTTGTTTTTTTTTTTTTTTTTTTTTTTTTTTTACTTTCATAAAAGCTAGAAAAGATTTTAAAATCCCCACATCTTTCTCCAATCACAATCTACTTTATAAAGAACGCCAAACATCTTTTCATTGTGATTTCCTGATTTACTGCGAAAAAAAATCTTGATTTCCACACTGAGCAATTTCTTCAGGAAACTTAACGCCTTTCCTCCTCATAAAAACATCTGAAGTTCTCCGGACCAGAGTAACAGCTATGCGGATTCTCTCCGGTACCTGGACACGTTGGCATCAGCCAGTATCTGCAGAATGACTGCCACGTTTCTTCCCTACTGTTCCACAAAGATGTTTTTTTGCGTACATATTATGGAAAGCATCACTTTAGCAAAACCAGTGCTTCCCACAAAGAGCACTGAGGTTATTTCTCCTTTTCAAAAAGGATTGATATTCTATTTAAGAAAACGCACTGGCTTGGCTTTACTTATTTTAAAATATTTTCTTATTATGCTATACTATCTATCTCACAGTCTCTTTACTGTTTATTTGTCTGACTGTTTCTCTTCACGATGTGAATAGCTTTGGGGAAGATGGAAACTAATGACCTAGCTAAGGTTTTAACCCAGACCCCCTAGTGTTTTACCAGCTGTGCTATTAGGTTAACTGGCTGAATCTCTCCTCTCTCTCTCTCTCTGATATTACAAAACCCTATGTATAGCTTGCAATAATGTTTAAATTTTTCCCACCCCTAAACCTCCCTCAGCTACTGCCTAGCCTTGAAATTCATATAATCTATCACTGATAAATTAGAATCTGGGGAAGAATCAGACAGATTACCCATATGGTAGCTATAGAAGAAATATCTAACCTTTCCTAATGCAAACCTTGCCTTAATGTTCTCTGATGTAAATTTTAAGTGCAGAGAAGGAAATACATTTGTGGAGAAGTTGATAAACAGAGCAAAGACACACTGCTCATCTACTATCTTACACATTATTTATTACTGTAGTATGTCTTACACAAGATGCTTTTACTATGGTGCTTGCAAAATCAGGGTAATGGTGAACTGCAGTACAAAAGCACCCTTCCAGCTCCCTCTGCACCCCCATCCGAACTTGACGCAAATCCTCAATTTCACTGGGTAGCTTGGGCTGCTGGAATTAATCTGAGCAGCAACGTGAAAAACCTGAGGAGCCTGCCTGCTTTGTACAATCAACATTTGTCTAAGTTTCCCTAATAACATGCATACTTATGAAAATCATGGAGGAGAGCAAAGAAGGAACAGCATTTTTCAACGCATAATGCGCAAGGCCTGCAGGCTTAATGGTCTAAATTTCAGGTTTGAAAAATTTAACCTCCCCTGAGACTCCTGTTCAAAGGTTCCACAGCTCAACTCAGATCTTCCTTTTCTTTCATGAAGTAAATACACTGAATACCACGGGATATATATGGATGTTGTGGACAGAACTAAAATATACACAATGTCTCATTTCTGTCTTGTATGCTAGGAAAATAAATCATAATATTTTTCAGAAATACAAAATCAGCATGTTGTCCTCAGTCCCAAATGTCTTTGTCTCAGTTTTATTTTACCATGAGTTATGATTCGACTGATTCTTCCCTGCCTTGATTTGCAGCTGTTCCCTGATGAGTGTTTATTCTGCAGCTTTTTGGGATCCTTTGGGATGGAAAGAACTATCTAGTGCCAGCTATTAATACACACATTATTATATAGATTTCAGCTCACTGCCCTACATGTGTCCTTTAAAAGGCGTAAAGGACCTTAGACCAGAAGTTCTTTATTTTTAGAGAAGCTTCATAAAAAGGTTAACTTAGGTGTTGAGGGAGCAGAGCATCCTTTAAGTGATGATGACGCCACTGAGCAGGCTGAGCTTGGAGTTTATATGCCGTGATGGGAAGCTGTTCCTAGGACAGGGACTGCACTCACAACTTTACAGTGAACCTGGTGACAGGAACATTGAGTGACACTTTGTCAAGTCCTCCATCAATGACTCCTTGCAGCTTATTTCAGTCCCTGAGCCCAGAGGCAGGGAATCTGAACTCTATCAAATGAAGTCAGTGGAAACTTTTCTATTGAGAAGTCTCTGCGCCAGCAACTGTATAAACTCTCTCAGAATGATTCAATTCTACTCCCTAAACTCAAAAAGAGGATCTCCAATTTAGTTTAAAAAATGAAATAAAGATCATCTCCAAGTATAACAAGATTTAACATCAGCAAGAAGAAAGCAATGACCAGCTGCTAGTATACAAAATTTACTTCAGGGACCTGACTCCGGGTTTTGATTGTACAGATATTATCTTCGAATACTACTTCTGCAGTTTTGCTTTCTCCCAGAGTGGCCTATCACATGTAAATCATACCCATCCTCTTGCAGCTCTTCGTGCAGATGGCTAACACTGCTGTATATTTAGTGCACGCCACAACTAATCAGATCAACCTCAAGCTGACTCTGGCTGGTGTACATCTGAAATCCAAGTACAGACTACAACCAACATCCTCAAATGGCAAGTGATTCCTTTAAGAATTAACCTAGTTTGGCACATACATATAATTTGTATAATTTCAAATACTTTCAAAGCAAGAAATGCATGGCTTTCTTCAGTGCACGCCAGACAAACTGGCACTAAACTATTCTCTCCCACAGCTCAGTGTGAGAATCAGTAACCTTTTATTTGAAAGATCTCCATTACTCATCGTAAGGCAGATGCATTATAAGCTTTCTGCTGCGCGTTGGTACATGGCATAGTACATTAAAACAGGTACAAAAATGGGGCTCCTGGGTGCTACTGCAACAAAAATAGCAAAGAAGAATAGTGTGTTTACAGGTAAAAAAAAAAAACAAACAACAAAAACACAAAACCCTGCTCATCAGACCAACACAACTTTTTGAATCAAAGGCAAATTAAATGACATTTTTATATCCAACTTAAGGCATCAAGATGTTTACAATCAAATTAAAAAATAAAAAACAGCAATAAAAGAACCATGGTGACCAGATCCTTTTAAAGACTGATGATAAATTTAGTGCTCACTGAACTGAGAACATAACTTTTTGAGACACTGAAGCTCATGGCTCAGTGCATGGCTCTGGCTTCACAGACAGATCTACTCTGTATGTTTCTGTGCATCCTTCAGCAGAAGTGGGGATGGGAGTGCTGATTTGGTCTGTCACGTCACTTGCGATTAAAGAGATGTTTTACACAGCTAACCTTGTAATGAAATAATTCCTTCTAAAGACGTCTGACAGCTTCAACTGCAGCCTGCTTTTTCTCCTTATATGATGCACTCTTCTGGCTGTTCAGGGCACAATTCACATAGCTCTAGTTTTATGGGCATGAGATTTTCTCCCAGTCTGCCACGATACCAGCTGGAGCACAGCTTCCCTGCACTGACCCACTTGGAGAACACTACGTGCAAAAGAGGCACTCAAACATACCTGTGGCTTTGCACTCAGTGCATGTCTCAAGCACCTTTCTTTAAGAGCCTGAAACACTTCAGTCTACATCAAGTAAACTTATTACCAAGTCTGATTTAACCTTAAGTGGTGTCATCGTTAACATGGCAAGCAGAAGAATTTTAATGACAAGAATCATTTTATTCTCTACCTCCTCAGTGCTCTGAATAGATCCCAAATCCCCAGATGAGAGCAAAAAATGTGTTCTTAGGGAAAAAGTCTTCTTAAGATCTAAAAGCAATTTGCAGTAACTTTTCTGTTGTAATAATAATAGTTTGATCTGTTTTCTTCCTTCCAGTTTCTTTTTTAAAGAAGAAAATAGATTTCAGGGAAAAGAATCTCTATATCAAATGTCAGTATTAAAATGTAAATCTGATCAGGAACTGGGGCAAAATACCAGATTGGTATTCTGTGTCCTCCATGCAAGCAAAAACATTTATATTTTGTTAGAAGAAAATACATGATGGTGGAATTTACGTGATGACGACGTACAAATAAGCATGCCCACAAAACAGTTAAAAGGGATAAAAATACCTATATGAAATCTAATGGGCAAATTAGGAAATTGTAGTTACAGAAATTCAGTTGCCACTTAGCGTTTATAGGGAAGCACAAAGAGAACATAAAATGCCTGATCACATCCCATCTGTTACTACCTCTTCCTGGATAACATCTTAGCTGCCAAAAAAGCTATTTAAATTTACTACATTGTAGCTACTGATAAATATCACTTCTGTGAAGATCTAATACTAAATAAGGTCTAGATCTAAGGATAAAGCTTACAAGCACTTGTATCAAAAAGATTCTACTTTTGCTTAGTATAACACTTGCGCTCCTACAAGCCTGTAGTTTCTTACTCCCCATCCATGTTTGTGATAGATTTTTAATAGAGCATTTAACTGTACAACAATCCTCATAAGCTGCATCATGTCAACAACAGAAAGAAGGAATGGAAAGAATGACAAAAAAAATTTTAAAAAGGAAGACAAAAAGAATTAAAAAAAAGGAACTGTGAGAAGGTGATGGAGTGGAGGAAGGCTACTATTCAACAATTTTGGAGGTGCTTACTCGGAGCACTTTCCACACAGATCTGACAAGCACAGAATGGTGCCATGAAACTGCCTCCAGCAATGGAATACATTTTCCAGCACATCACAGCAGCTGCAACGGCATCAATTCTGCTTGCAATCCATGTCCAAACAGAAAAGTTCTCAGTGGTCCTATTTCAGCATATCTCAAGGACTAATTAAATCCTCATTACTATCTTCTAATTATTCCAGTGCTCTGGGATTTCACTGAGCAAGTCCCCAATGGTGCATTAGATGAAAAGGGTTAAATAACCTGTGTTGATTTTGAGGCTCCAGATCTATTTCAGACCTTTAGCATATCATCAGCATTATCATGAATATTTAACTACATACCGCTGTGAAAATTATAAGGGGAAAACAATTAAAGATTTTTTAAAAATTAATTCTGACCCATATACATTTGCACTAATAAATAAGGCTTCTTTAAGTATCCCCATTATGAGAGTGCTTGCCGGAGTAATAACATGAAATCATTAACTGTTTCCATTAAATTCAATGGTTTTCAGGAGCTCCCAATTCACTATTTTAATATAAGACTGAAACATGACGTGTACACATGCAAGTATGAAAAATGTTACTTTAAATTGGTACATTTTTGAAGCTTTTTCTAAACTAGGTACGGAACCATTCAGTCCTCCAGGAGTGAAAGTGTCTGTTTCAACACTATTGTGACATGTTTTCTTCTGTTAGTGTTTACATATGTGACTACCAACATGCATCTCCATTGGCCTGCAAACATAGGAGTGGGAGTAGAAGCTAATGGTCAGGATAGAAGAATTCTTTTTCACCTAAGAGCTTCGGGAAAAAACTAGTTCAGCGGCGTAATTTAGAAATGCTAGTTTCAATTTCTTCCATAGAGATGTTTTTTGGCCCATAAAGCAGTTTTGGCTACTGAGCACATTGTCAAACTGTAGCTTCTAAAACTCAAACAGATGACGTAGGTTGGTACAGTCAACAAGGAACTCAAGTGACTACTTATGAGGGTCGCTCCAGAAGTAATGCCTCCTGTTTTTCTTTTGTTGGCTCAGGATGTCAGGAGTGGATGTTGGTGATATGGCAGTAGAGGTGGAACCTTCCCACCAATATTCCATCACATTTTGTTGCTGTGCAACAGATGGCAGTTTCCTGGATTGCATCATTACCGGTGATGAGATGTGGTGTCACCACTATGAGCCAGAGTCAAAACAGCAGTCCATGGAGTGGTGACGTGAATTCCATACCAAAATAAAAGTTCAAGATGTAGCTTTCAGCGGTTAAAGTGACGAGTGCTGTTTTTTGGGATAGGAAGGGGCTGACTATTCTGGATTTCTTGGAACCTGGACAAACCATCAACTCTCAGTGCTGCATCATGAGACCAACTAAGCCGAAGGCTCAAACTTCCAGAGTCAGGACAGAGAAGGAGACAAAGGAGACAACCTTTCTCTTGTGACACAGTAACAACAAGCCCTCATGCTAGTTTGAAGACTGTGGAGCACACCGGCAATCTTGACTGGACTATCCTACCACACCTACCACATAGTCCAGATATGGCACCTTTTGACTTCCATCTGTTTAGGCTGATGGAAGATAGACTGTGTGGGTAACATTTTCTTAGCAACAATGCCACCACAGCAGCTGTGAAACAGTAGGTCACCTCCGCTGGTGCAGATTATTACAAGTGCAGCATGCAAGCTCTTGTTTATTGCTGGCAAAAATGCATGGCTAATGATAGTGACTACGCCGAAAAACAGTGTTTTGTAGCTGAGAATTTGCTCTATCAAACAGTGTTCCTGTGCTCTTTGCATCTGCGGTAGTTTCCATGGAAATAAATAGGAAGCATTACTTTTGGAGTGACCTACATACTTCAACAATTCTCCAAGTTGATATGACAGCTGAGGTATCACTGCTTCCGTGATAGGTAGTTTCCGTAACTAAAGGTTATAAAGAGCTTCAACTTCAAGAAATTAAAAAAATAAAAACTCTGCTTTTGATCAGATTTTCATGTGTTATCCCTAAGTAATGGTAGCTGCTGGGATTCAGAAGCAGTTAAATGCACAAGTAGGTGAGCTGGCATGGCTCACCAGCTTCTCCAAGAGACATCTGACTCCCATCCAGCACAGCCTGCTCCCTCCATCTCCACAGCTCTCCAACTCCCAACAGGTAAGTTATATGGGACTTACTTCAAGTATCAGTCCATTCAAAGACTCATGAGCTGAGACACAGGTTATACAAAAAACACGAAGAATTTCTTACTGCCCACATAGATAAAGCACACTGGTAGAAATGAAAAAGTTTTGTTTACTGGACATCAAATATCAGTGACTGGAAAGTGCTACTGTCATGAGAAGTGGGATTCCTACAGCAGCACATTCCAGACCTAAATGTACTAGTTCAACATGAAAAAAATGTAAATTATTTTTTATATGTAAGCATTTTTATGTTATCATTATGAAAAGCATGCTACAAGCTATATAAGAAATAAGCAGAAGAGAACAGAAAATCCAGTCCAGACTCCCAAGAAATTCCTATTACTATACATATATATGTATGTTACCACTCCTCCTCCTCCTCTCACACAGAATGCACATGTAAAAATATATTCACTGATTCATACTGCACTGTATGACAGGGATGTATACCCTTAGGCAGGCAAACATAAAAGATCCCAGCTGGGTGCTGAGTAACCATAGAAAGTAGGACAAAACATAATCAAATACTTAAATAATAAAGGTGTGTAAACCTAGTGGTTCAAAGTAGTGGTTTAGCATCTGGAAGTGCTACAGCTCAGACTCCACCTGATAATCAAATTTCACAATAGCCGATAAATAAGATAAGTATTGAGAGCAAAGGATTCTATTCAGGAAACGATTAGCAGCCTGCTCATTCAGTTATCTCTCTAAATAAAGAAAGAAATGTTATACAAAGTACTAAATCAAATGACTTTACCTTATCATATGGAGGGTCTCTAGGCTTTTTGTTTTCATTTTCTTTTCTTTTTTTTTTCTTTTTTTTTTTGGTAGAAAGTATATCAGTAAGCCACGAGTTTAAATTACTGTAACAGATGCCTATGGATCAGATGTCCTTAGCAGAAACGATTTTCTGCTCAGGTTTTTATCAGTAAATGACAAGCACCTTTCCTTTGAGTCTCCATCACTCCCCCTCCTTCCTTTCTTCAAGTTCAGTGGAAACCAGTTCAAGCAAGCAAAGGAATCAACTAATGTAACAGCCTTTTTAAAAGGTGAAGTTTTCCATTTCAAAGGAGCCTCTAATCAATGACAGGGCGCAAAAGGGAATGCACGCATGTTTATGCGCGTACAGCACAGACTTTAGAGAAAGAAGCTTTGGGGAACACGTTCTGCAAAATCAATATGACCTAGCTAGTTACAAATTTCATATCTTTTGCATGAAACAAATAGATTTATTGTACAAGCTGGGTCACAAGGATCGTGTGTATTACACCAGATTTTACATATGAAAGGTGCAAAAATTGTAATAACATTCCTAAATACATTTCCTCTAAGGACATACCCAGAATCCTTCCCCCCAAAGATGATTGATACAAGACTGTATCAACCTGTAAATTTTATTTTCCATCACTGTTATTTACTTGATTGACTTCCCAGTTATGGTAGCTATCTTCTCTGTCTTCTCCAACCGTATAACCAACACCCAGTTTTGTTCTGTAACAGTAATCAAAAGGTTCAGCCAAACTTTACAGCTTTGTCAGATACACCTAACTCATCCTCCCAAAGCCAGGTGAAGAACACAACACTGCTCCTCACTATCACTGAGCAGTGACACATTTTGTGCCAAGACCCAATCATGCCAAGAAATGCACGCATCTTTCTGAAGTGCTTGGGTCTTCAAAGCCTCAAGCTGATCCACTCCCACTGTCTTGTGACATTCTGTCCTACAAAACATAACACATTTGCATCGAGTACTGAGGTCATTCTATTTCCACAAAGCGTACACATTACTCTAAAACAATTTTAAAGGGAAAACCAGTTCCTGCACTAATAACCGTGTATGAAGAATGAGCTGAAAATGAAATAAAACAAATGAGTTGAGTGTGGAATTTTCTATTTAATGTTCTCATTAATCAGCATTCCTGGAGGAGGTGACATCCAACACAGAAAAACAGCAAAAATCAGGACTCTTTCCTCCTCTCTGTGAATCCTCTTAGTTCTTCCTGGATGCTGTCCCAGAAATTTGTCATTCTGCGAGTTCAACTTGTTTCACTGTGAGAAAACTTCTAGTATTTATGGTATCCCCATATGGTGCTACTTGGAATATTTCTGGTAGCAAGACATTTTAGGAGGGGCATTTCATAAATAACTCCATGTTTATCACAGTTATCATGTGTCTGTTTTGCAAGCTTGTTGCTGGCACATGTTAACCACTGCATATACAGGATGCCCAGTTTACAGCAGTTAATCATATGGCCATGTGAGAAAGTTGTGATAGTTCTCTTTTTGTGAGCTAGGAAGGAGGAGGCAAAAGGAAAAAGGTTTGAAGTTTATAAACAGTAATATTAAGAGAAAACAACCCTCTGTTTATTTTGGTGAGCACTTGCTAGGAAGTAACATTTCAGAACAGTGCTGTTGCTTGCAAGGTTTTTCTTTGGAAATTCCAAATCTTTGAACCATTTGACCTAAATAGCTGATTTCCCTTTACGTTTAAAGATATTTTTATTTCTAGAACTGGCCTAGAGGACTAGCTATCATGTCCATGCGAAGACATTAGAGAATTGTAAGAACAGGATCAAACTGCAGTGCTTGCAGCTACTACTATTTCGGTGCTTGCAGCTACTACGATTTCTACAATGCTTTCTATAGATCTCAATTCCAAGACAGACAACAAAAAGGTGAATTTTCTAGGACATAACTCAAGCATCTACAGCAAACTGTTTTTATACTCCTAAGTATTCGCTATATTTTAAGAAAGCCTTGTTTCCAATTTTGTTTTGGTAAAACCTGATATTCAATTGCTCTTTGCCCATTGAAGAAAGCACTCAGACAATAAGGATTGTCATTATTTTCTCTGGGAAAACGAACATAAATACCAGCAAATCTCATATTGTTAATACGCAACTTGAAATGAAGGCTACATTTGGCACCGACTATAAAAAAAGACCCAAACACCTAACAAACCTCGGTCCTGTGGCATTGGTGACTGGCTCAAAGCAGGGTGGGAGCTGGATTCTGACTGGCTGCCAGGAGGCTGCGGTGGCATCTGACTGCCTGTAACACACAGAGAAAAAAAGGGAAAACAGACTTGCTTTTAACATTACAGTGCACAAAACGAAGCCTAGCTGCATTTTGAACCACTCAACAACAAGGAAATACCAACTGTATAAGTTGAAGACAGAGTCCTACAGGTCTAGCTTTTTTCAGGATACTTTACTCTTTCTTTCTTTTAGAAACCCAAGGAGGAAACACGCATAAACATATTTAGCAACAGGCATGGTGAAATGTACAATTTTGTATTGAGCAAGTTCCCAACCTCGCCGACATGATCCAATTTATAGCTGCAAATCTCCTGACACATATTTCTGTTAGAGAGTTAACAAAATTCAAGTCTGCTGAACAATAGGGCTCATCCTGCCGAGCTTAAACTGGCCAACTGCCAGGCAGACGTGGCCTGCCTCCAACAATATTACCAACCAAAAATTCAGTCAATACAAAAATGACTAACAACAACAGTTTAAAAAGAATTTCAATGAATCAGTGGTTTTAATATTATTTGAACGTCCATGTAGAACTTGGGAATAAAGAGTAATACACAGGTGTATACGGTAAACGTGAAACATATTTGAAAGGGATCAGACAGAAAAGGGGCGTCTTATTATTCAAGTAAAGGCAAAGGAAAGATATTTGCTTACTGAAATATCCACCCAGAACAGACAGATTCATTTCTACGGCCTCATTCAGAAGACACTCACAGTTTATCCACGGACGTCCATCCACCCACAGAGGAAGAATGGCACCCATAACACTGACTGTGAGGCGTAGGACACTAAATCTCTCCTTTCAATATGGCTACATGGTGCTTAATGCTGGTGCTCATTGCACTGGTGAAGGAGACCACACAGTCACCTCTCTTTGTCTCCATCCAACCCTGCGTCTGTGCTCCCACCCTGGCAGCGCTATCATGCCCAGCATCCAGCCTGCTGCAGCCTGGGCAGGGGGAGGACTGGGAGCAGGACGGCTCCTGGGCTCCTGCTTTGAGATGTGGCTGCTTTCAATAGCCGAAGCCACTTGAAGACCACCTCAGGTTAGGCAACAAATATATATTTTAAGCACTTAGCCACTGCAGTGACAAGCACGTTATAAATAGCAGCAGACAGATTTATATCCCTCATCCTCAGAAACTGCTCAGATTGTTTTCCGTTTAAAAGAAATGGAAAGAATAAAAACACATGAAATAGATTTGTGCCTGCTGAGAATCATTTCCTCGTGCTTAGCAGCCACCCTTTTTTAATGGCTGAGGCGAGGTTCCTGTGGTTATTTCTGGAGCTGGGAGCCCAGCTGAAGAAGAGCCAGCAGGGGTTGCTCTTTCTTTAGAGCTATGAAGGCCCGAAGCTGGAAGTGAACTGAGGAAAGGGGCCGTGCCTGCGCTACCGGGCTTGCTTCCCAGCGTCCTGGCCACCACCTATGGCCAGCCTGCACACTGACACCAAAGAAAAGAGAGAAGCGTAGTGAACAAAAGGAAAACCCATGAAACGTGGTTGTGTAACCACTGCCCAGCTGACGTGTCTGTGCACCAATAAATGCACTACTGCGGCCATGCCTGTGGCACTGCTACCAGTCAGAATGCTTCGAGAAAATCTCAACTATGTTTTTTTCATCTTTTTTTTCCTGAGAACCATTGAAGATTTTTAAAATACTAAATACTACTGGTAGAGGCAGAGGTACTTCTGACTGCACCCCACAGCTGCCAGTGGGATCCTGTCTGGTGGTGGCTTGGCCAACCTTAGGAGGCATTAATATAATGCAGAAGATCTATAATAGGCAACATACTCCAAATACATTTATAGCAAGTCTTTAATTTTTTACATTGGTAATAAGTTCAATTACCTGGCAGGAGCCCTATCCTACACAGGCAGATGTGCAAGCACAGACAGGGAAGTCAAGCTCCAGAGCTGAGCATATATGACATGTTACAGAGAAATCATTTCCATCTGCAACCCTTGGAATACACACTCAGTTGTTCTACAAATTCACTGAAATTGTCTACAGCCTCTGTAAATATTCATCCTCCTTTTCAGTTCACTTTTTAAAGTTTGCATTCTGATCTCAGTTTTTTTAATTGAAAGAAACCGGAGGCCAAAGTTTTTATTTCACAAAAGAAAACGTTTTCATAAACAAGACAATCACCTCCACGTATACTCTAGCAAGGAATTAACTTGCAGCAGAAGTGGCCATTATGCTAACAATCAGAGGGTGCTACAAATTATCCAGATGCTGGACATGCCAAGTATTGCACAAAAATATTTTCAGAGGACCTGCCATTTTATCCTTAGAAGTGATGTGAAAGGTAAAAGGATGTTAAGCACCTAAATACCTTTGAAGGCTTGAACTGAACTCTTAATTTGGGTATCTAACTCCTATTGATTGGAAGAGGATGACAGGACTTTAAAAACCTTTGAAGATCCTGTCTGCCACGCTTTTTAAGTTTCTTTGTCAAGAAAAGAAATGACCTTAAAGATTTTTCATTTCTTTCCTTTAAATGATATTAATCCTCCTCCCTTTCAACCAGTATTGTAGTTGGTATCCTTGAAAGTCGCTTTAAATAATACATGAACAGACTTTGGTATTTTATTAGGGAAGGAAAACTTCTACAAAGAAAACAACCTCTTTTCTTTTTAAACATGAATTCTACAGCTTTTTAAGAGAATTAAAAAACAATACCTTTTTTTTTCACCGAATGACTACTGCCTCCTTTGACCCCAGGACACACAGATGGAAGTTTAAACAGGAAAGACCTTTTCCCATTTTTTGTATAGTATTGTTGCCGCACTGGTGAAATAATCTACCTGCTAAAACTTATACAAAGCGAACACTACAGATATTTCACAGTATCTTCATTATGCAAAATCACAGTAAATGCATGTTAAAAAGATACGTAATGCCACACTTGGTCATTTACCTAGATTTAACATATGAGCAGTGATAAATGATTTCTGAATGTATATAGCTATCTCAAAATTAGTTGTTAAAGCCAGGAGCTTATCTTATATCATACATCTGTTTTTTTTTTTAAAACAAGATCAGTTAAAGAGGTGAGAGAATCTAAACTACTTAATAACCCAGTTATAAGCTCTTTTTCTGTTTTTGATTTTACATTAGAAATGCTTTTAAGAATTTGTATGAGACTTAAAATCTATGCTTGAAATAGAAGAGACTGCATTGTACTTCTGGAAAAAGGTGGTCTGTGAAAAGTACCAAATGGTGATTGCATTATGACTATAGCCATGAAATCTGCAGTTAAAAGTGTAAAAAGTAAATTCCTTAGAGCCAACATAGAAAGAAAGAGCAGACCTTTGATATCCTGCTGAGGAGGGGTCCTTGTGATGAATTACTGCCCAAATCAGTAACGTTTTGAAACATGCTGAGGGCTCTCTGCTTCCATCAATGTAATGACACTGGAGGATGCTCAGCAGCAGTACTCTGTACTGCTCTGGACAATACCTCACGGAATTGTGCCTGAACAATTGAATCAAGAAAGCACTTCAGTGATAACAGGCTCCCCCTGGGAAATTACTGGTTAAGGAGGAAAGGATGGATATCAGTACAGGAATTTCAACATGCGTGAGGAACTGGGAAACGGGGATCAGGGGGACTGATCACAGAAACAGACTGTGCTGAAAGGGGAACAACAGGCTCAGGCTGCAGGAAAGTCAGTAGTTAAAGGTCTTGTGGGCCGTCTTTGGGGCAATTCTCAATCTAATTTAGGAATTAAGCCCTAGAACTGTATTAATGACGTTGGTTAACTACAAAATAGGCAAGTATAGTCAATACAATAGATGGTCAAAATACTACCTAGGAAACTGGAACAAGTTTGATGTTGGTGTAACAAAAATGCAAAAATCTGTACTTACGGATCAGAAAGAGGCACTTTCTAACTGAAAAGCTATAGGATTATCAATTATAAATAGGAAAAGGCAAACAGAAAAAACCTGAGCACATTTGTTGATGATTACAACTAAACATTTGCTGTGACCCTGAATCAAACAAATATATTATTAGGATGAATTAGGAGAATAATTTCCAGTAGAGGTAAGGAAACTGATGTGCTGCTAACGAGCCTTCAAGCACACAAAACTTGGACTAGATGATCTTGGAGGTCTTTTCCAACCCTGGTGATTCTGTGATTCTATGAAAACCAAAAGGGCCTAATGCTAACTGGAATGGGAACTGAGAATGTTTATGTGCATGACAGGAGGCCAAAGAAATGCATATTATTTAGCATGGCAAAAAGTAAAGCTGCAATTTTGTGACTTTGTTTTAAAAATATATCTGTGGCTAAATACCAGGGAGGAAAAAGAGCACAGTGTTTAGGATGATAATCAGACCATTATTGGAATTTGAAACAACTTCCTCTTAGGAATAATGAGGTCCAGGAAACCTAGCAAGTACTAAGATGAAATCTGATAAAATAATGGGATTATATCACAGTTAATGTGACAGTAGAGGCTCACAGGCCGGAAGGGACACTCGGTTTCAGATCCCTACATCAGAATTGAAAGATCATAAATAGGCTTCAGTATGGGATTGTTTTAAATGGGCTTTTCAGGAAATTGGAAGTGAGGTGCAAATGACCCCAAAGGAAAGAAGTTCTTCTACAGGCAGCATAAAGGCAGGCTGGTCATGTGGTTTGTGTTATCTCTTTCATTTTACAAAGTCTATGACCTCTAAAGAAGAAAGATTATTTTCTTCCTTAATTTATGCATTGTAACCAAGCTTCCTGTTGCACCAGCAGTATTTTTAAAGCAACTTACTCATCTGAGTAATAAACAATGGTTGTCTGAATATCCCTGAAATTAAGATGCACAAAACATTAATACCCTCCTCATTTCCACACGGTAAGAGATACTTCAGAAAGCCAGCAGCATGGGGACCCATTCAGATTTCCAGGCCCATACTCTGGCTACCCAAGCAGCTGGGGCATTGCTGACCACCTCAGAGGTCAATGCAGGCACCTGTGCCCGAACCAGGCCTCCAGGCCCTGCTCAGTACCGCACTGCAGCTAACAGCCCTTACAAGCAATAGCAGCTCCGGCAATTCTCTACTGGCTTCTCACTCAGGCATTTTCTGAGACCTGGGAGTTCAGATAAGCCCAGGGCCCTCCAGCCTTGGGATGGCTTTGGCCACAGGATGCACTGCTTTCTAAAAGTGAGACCACAAGCAGTTGCTTTGTTCTTCTGCAGCGATGAAAAGATGCTTTCAGTGTGAGGACTGTCAAGCCAAATCTACGGATGCTCTGCACTGCAAAGTTATTGAAGATGCTGTTAGGCCAGGTCCTGATTTGCCATAGTGTCTCTTAACAAATGCAACAAAGACACGGGATTGGCTAACATACACCAGTATCACACACAAGCCATGCAAAATAAAAATCACCAAAAAGTCCTGTTCTCTAAGTGCACAATTTTCTGACTGCTATTCTTAGAGTTTACACTGTACATTATTTTGCTTATTTGTATTATATTCAACATATCAAGAACTGGGTTCTGAGCAAGTTCCACAAGGTCACCGTAACCAAAGTGCTAAATTCTTCTAAAATCTGCATTGAAAAATGTGCAACACTGAGTTAAGGCGGCCTACAGAACCTCAGATCCAATTTTTCTTTGCATATATGCAACAGCATAAACATCCTTATTTCAATATCAGAAGCTACTTGTTTGACACGATATAACATTCAATTCTAAAACAAAGATGACACTGACAGGATGAGGTAGCTATTTGATATCTTGTTTCATCCTCATTATTCAGCGTGTGGTCCCAAGATATTACTTATGGAACACCATCCAAACGTCACCCTCACTACAGAATAATTCATTGTATTATGGATCTTTGTGTTTTTGTGTTTTATTTAAGAAAAAGGGGAAAAAAAAAAAAAAAAAAAAGGAGAGAGAAGTAGGTGGCTGAAAATGGCATTTGGCAAATTGGACATCCAAATTCTATTCCCAGGCTGTGTAACCTCCGAGTAAGGTATGAAGACTTGTAAGAAACACCCTAGTATGAAGTGAAATAATTGTTAGCACTACCTGAGCTAACAACGGGCTGAGTGTCAAGCTGCAGGAAAGCAAGTACTGCCCTGCAAGCAAAGGCATCTTTTGCCTGGGAGGGAAGGGAGCAGCAGCAGTGGTGGCAAGAGGCCCCATTTCATCTGTGTCCCGTCAAGGAGCCACCTCGGCGTTTGGACCGGAGCACCGCGCTGTTGCATCACAGATTCTTTTTCCCTGAGATTCTGGCAAGAAGCCCAAAGTTGGCTGTCAACGGAAATTTTCAAAAGAGCGCGATTCATCCAAACACAAACGGATTTTCAGTAGGCCGCAGAGAGCACCTGTCTGCCCAACAACAAGGATTCCTCTCCAACAAATTTCAAAATCCTGCTGCAAACCAGGAAGGCACTAGAGCCCCGCAAAATTAAGGATGCCGCATTTATTTATTTATATAAGTGAAGGCATAAGGCAGCCTAAACCCAGGGATCACGGCTTCCCTATCCTCAATAACACCCACCCTCGCCTTTTAATTTCACTTTACAGTTATGAGAAGTTTCATTTCAGGGGATCAAATTCTTTCGGCTCTCACCTTTCTGCCTAACTCCACACTCATTTGATGCATTATTTCCATTAAGCTCAGGAGAGCTCGCAGCACACGATGTTTCTGCTGGAGGCCAATCCAGAACCGCACAGCCCAGGTTAGCAACCAGTTAAGTCTTCCCTAATCCCTGCATTCAGAAATGGTGGCTGATGGAGGCTGGGGCGCGGGAGCTGAATAGAAGCAGCAAACTCCTATTTCTCTCACTAGGCCAAATTAATAAAAACAAAACCTGATTTCTCCTCCTCGTTTCCCTATTCTTCCACCTCCCCAATATTTTTCCTCTTTCAAACACTTTTTTTGTTTGAGAAGCTTAATGTTTGGCTGCCTTCTGAAGAAACGGGCACAGTGACAGATGAAAGACTGTATTCATCGTATAATTCAGAATAGGAAAAAATCGACTGCTGTGCATTTAAGATTCTAACAACCTTGCAATTTTGTATAGCCGTTTTCCCCAACCCTTTCTTTTGAAGAAATCTGCTTTTATTCTGTTAATAACTAACCACAGTTGCAGCAGCATGGATCCGATTAGCAGTTCTTACGGTACAAAGGAGAGAGGGGGAGGGTTGCGAACAGGGTTGCCAATTTGTCCACCTGGGTCCCCATGAGAAAGATTAGATGAGGCGCTCGCTCCTTTTTTCCCCACTCACTCACTGCTCCTCACTAGAGAAACCTCTTCAAAGCTCAGCTACCGACTTCATTTTTTTCCCCAAGTCTCATTCAACCGCCCCGCCACATGTTTTGCACTCTGTGCCACCACCTCCCTCCCGAGCACGGAGCAAATTGGGGCAGGAGGGGCCGCAGGGGCCTAGGCAGCAGCTTGCCCAGCGCATTCTCTCTCATCTCTGTAGACCCCAGGCTTTCTTTGGGGTCCCATTCTCTGAAATTTGTGTAAAACATCAAGAAAAATTGCTTATGTTCTTTAGCGAATGATCCAAATCCTGTAAACATACTGTATTTTTTACGCTGCCCCTTTAAGCCTTTCACAAAAATGATAGCTTAGCTTGCATTTAGACTGAACGACTGCTTGGATTTAGTCATTCGTAATTACTCGGGACGTGACATTACATGTTTGTTAATGCAAAAAGCATATGCTTCAGCTAGAGAAAAAACACTCTCAATTTCTTTATAAAATGTCAATTAACCAGAATATTAAATTGTTATTGATACAAGTGCTAAATAACCAAAAGCTCTCAACAAAGGACAGGGTACATTTTCTCACTATATTTTGCTCATTTCTTCCAGAAATGAAACCTATCTTGTCATGCACCTGAAACTTAAAAACATAATAATTCAATTTAGGAAATAAATCCAAGTTCCCAAAGAAATAATTTTCCATTATCAGTGTTGATTCTCTGCACTGCAGTCATAACTACAAAGAGAATTTTTCTCCAAACCATTCCTCGTGGTGTCTGCTTCTTGCAGAGCCTGAGAAGCATGGGAAATGTAGCAGACATACACTTCCAGTATCTGCCATCTGATAGAAACCTTCAGCCCTAATTTTAAAATCGCCAAATTTTAACAGAACTGTTTCTCAACTTTCATTTATAGCATTTCCAGTGTAAAATCATGCAAGATACCAAAGAAAAGGTAAATAGGAAATGAAAGTGCTGTTTCTTATCTGTATTTCTTTTTCCTTGACCCAGCTCCGTGTAAGAATTGTTCAAGATCAATATTAATCATCTGGTGGCTTTGGCTCTGGTGCGTTTCACTCCTCCCTGCTCCCAAGCCTCTCAAGTTCAGGCAGGTAGGTGGAAAGTGGAGCAGAGCTGGTATGTGGCAATGAGCTATTTTGCTAGGCCTGCCTGCTACCTCTTGTAACTACTCCATCACCTGTGATTAACAGGCATTTTAGTAGTAAAATGCATGTGCTCTCATTAATGCTATCCTCGAAAGGAAAAAACCCTCCTCAGCTGATCCGCACTTCTTCTTTCTGCATTAAAATGCACACTGCACAGCCAGCGCTGCTCTTGGGGAAGAAAATGGCGACGTGCATGCACAAAGGCTGAAGGCACCTGGAGGCAACCTGCCTCCACCAGTGCTGGGGCTGCTCTTCCCACAGACAAGATCCATCCTGCCACACTTTGGCCTGCCCAGCAGCAAGGAGCTCCGCATACCGGTGTGGAAGCGACTCCTCAAGCATTTCAACAGCTCACGACTTCTCTGTGGTTCTGCAAGGTCAGGTGGGCAGCTGGCAGCCAAGCACCCAGCCCGCAGCCACCGCTGCTGTGTCACTTTCTGTTTGGAAGGAGGACGATCAGCATTAGCAACCCCTGGTTCTATCATTTATAAACATGCAGATGTGGATTATTAAAGATTAATGCATTTTGGGATTGGTGTCGGCATTCCGTTTGTCTCATGCCGAAACCAATTCTGTTCTTCATTAGTCAACGACAACCCACATCACCCTGTTGTGGAAGAGAAATCAAAGGTGCAAGTGTGAATTGAGAATAAGTGATGAAACTGATTACTAAGAAACTTAACTGCTGTAATCAATCAACACATCACAATAATTTGAGTCCACTGCTATCCGGAGATGGGGAGCAAACAGGAATGTTTGCAGTCACAGACTGCTGATGTTCTCTGTTTACTTTCTGAAGGCACACTTGGCATCTCGAGCTCAGTATCTACCTGCAGGGTGGAGCTGTTACAGAGCTGTTCGAAGCTCTCCACAGCTCAACCTGCACAAACTCTGTCCCCAGAGAGAGAATGCCTTGCTTTTCATTAATCTTTTTAAAATATTACCTGGAAGTATTGGAAATGTTCTGTTTTTGAAGCTAAACGTCTCTTATGTAGCTGGGAGTAACTCAAGCTGCCCTTGCAGTTGCTGAGGTTCCTTCTCTAAGGAGGGCTGTGCCACGTACCTGTCCAGGCAGTTCTGACACTGACTCTGAGGTATAAAGGCTGCTGTACATATGTCTGAGGGCAGTGATACACAGTCCCCACCAATACCAAAAGCTCTAAAAACCCACCTCATCACAGGGCAGACTGCATTTATGCCGCATTTTGCCTGGGCATAACAACTATAACATGAACAAAATGTGAGAGGTTTTACCCATTTGTTCATCAGTCGCTGCTTAATATCACAGTGGGTGAGGGAGTGAGACAGCTTGTTCACTTATGATAGTACTCAATGCACTATCTGCAACACAGGAAAAGAGGTAAAGAGGATCTATGTATAGTCAAATAACAACCACAGGAAAAGAAAAAATTCAAATTTTAAGAAACCAATATACATTATCTTAAATTTCTTGACAAAAATCTAAGCGAGTCTCACAAAAAAAGAAATGAATGTACACGAAATGCAAACAACAATAAACCAATGATGGCCTTAAAGTACACATCTAAAACTAAAACCAAATATACCTGTCAAATCCTGACAGCTCTGCTAAGTATGGTTGAATTTTACTGTGTGAACCAGAGCACGCGCATAATTATGCAAAGATTTTAATTGGATTTCAACAACCACCTTGCTCCAGGTGGACGTGCACAGGCGCAGGGCGAGTGGGGCTGCAGGAGGCAGCCCGCCCCGTGCATGCTGCCGGGGCACGTGGCCATGGTGGTAGAAACAGCCCCAGTAGGGACAAAGGAGACAAACAGTGCAAGGGACAAAGCATGGCCATGGGATGTGTGTCCCTCCGGGACACGTTCACATGAAGGGTTTTGCACGGTGCTGGATGCCATGCCCCGTGGGTCTGCAGGATGATCCGTCAACGGGGCATTGGTTCATCATCACTCTCTTGCACGGCAATTACAACCCAACACTGAAACGTCTGACTATGAAATACAAACGCTGATAGATCAGGTATTAAGCAAATGAAAACATCACGAACTAAAAAATAAAAGCTATCCCTAAAAACCACCACCCAGGGCACACTGGGTTTGGTGATCTTTTTGTTTGTTGCTTTTCTATCTGAAGCTTAACTCCAAGATGATGAAAAACAGCAGGCTGGTGGTTCTGGAATATGAAACCTTCTGTTGTAAAGAAAATACAACAGGAGGAACTTGAACAGCATGTCTGTGTCTCGTTTCATTTCCTGCACCTGTTCTGGGAAGAACACCTCTGCAGAGAGGCCCCCCTCCCTCCCTGATCTCTCTGGCCAGGCTGCAGCAGGAGAGGAGCTCTCACAGCGCCTTCTGGACACAGGCTCTCCTCAGGAAACTCGACTGAGACTATTTGCTTATTTCACAATGCCTTGGGACAACAGATTGTTAATCAGTGGTTACCCAGGCTGAATTCTAATAGACAACGTAAGTCAGCTGCTTCACATCCCAGAATCAAAATTTCCTCCAGAAAGAGGGCCTACAATTTACTTATTTTACTTCCTCTTAGAAAAAAAGAAAAATAAGAAATGTTGTTCAAACTTTTCAAAGAAAGAGGTTTAAGTGATTGTTATGTGAAACATTCATGTATTTCATTCGTAAGCATTTTAGATTTGCAAAACTGCTGAATAGATATTTTGTGCAGTAGCAGTGATTAAGAACACAGCTACGTCAATGGCATTTTGTGTTTTGTATTTTGTCTGGTGTGGATGCCAATGAACAGCATGCATCTTCCTTGCAACAGCTTGTTGCAAGGTTTTTGCCTCCGGAGAAGCCGAGGGGGAAAATATTGACGTATGTGTTAAAATAATCTTTCTAGACAGGGGGACCATGTCCATTTCAAAAGGATATAATCCTCTTTCTTGTTTTGCAATTATGTGGCGGAATCTGTAAAACTTCAGCAAAGAATACAGCATTACAAATTCACTTTTGTATGGTACTCTCTCTCAATGGTTGAAAAGGGTCCGCGCTCTATAATATACCAGTAGTGGCGGTCAATGGAGCAAGCATGTGGAATAGCTCCATGCCAAGAAAAAAATTTCCAAATTCTTGTTTAAAGCACAGCCAGTGTCATCAGCTTGTCTTGCTGCAGCCACTTCTGCAAACAGTACAAATCTAGGATCTCTCCTTTTATACAGCATGAAACAAACCACTGCCCCACTCCGATTTTAGCACTAACTTTAAGGCTGCGATCGATTAACCATTACTCTTTTCTTTTTTTTCCTTCTGTCACTGTTTACACCATTACTGTCCACACACTGACTTACACGTGCACTGAAGGAAGAATTCTCGTTACAGCACTCTCTGGGCACCCCCATTTCCCTTTTCCTCCATTTTTTCCTGTAGTGTTATTGTAATTCTGACCGCTTTAGGAAGAAAAGATCCCCGGTTTGAAGAGAGCAGAGCTGATCACAGAATGGAACACACCCACTGCCTCATACAATTACCAGAATTAAGGATCTGGGGTAATTTTAATCAGAGGAGGGTGCTGACCAATGGTCAGCATAAATTAACAGAGTGACAACGGCATTCCTAAGCGAGAGTATCCACACATGGATTTCTTCCTGATAATGCTAACTCCTTTATGAAAAGGCAGACTCCTTTATAAAAGAAGACATTGAGATAATCGTAACAGTAAAAACTACAGTGCAGCTTATGCTTTACAGAGTGAAAATAAGCTTGTTTGTTCAGAGAGTAACCTAAAATATATAAAAAGTGTAGGTCAAAATACTGATGTATGTGAAAAAATACTTCTAGCTGTAATTTCTGAAGGCAGCATTTGTTGTTAATTATTAGTATAGCATACTCTTATTTTCTATACAAATAAAAATTACTGCAGAGGTTTAAAAATAACGCAGTCTATTAACTCATACAATATCTGCTCATCCATCACATGTTAAGCGATCCCTGGCTTATCAGCAATCTTCAACACAACTCTTAATATTAAAAATTTTTGCTGTTACACCACAAGGGAGAAAGAGCTGACAAAAGCCTTTGGCCACCGAGATCAAAACTGGGGATGTGGGAGGGGGAGAAAGTAGAGTTTAGCGTATTTACATTTTTGCTTTGTTGGTAAACCGGAATGGTTGGGCAGGAAGCTAAAAAAAAATGAAGTGAAATTAACATCCACTAGGTCCTCTGGCAACAGCGGTGCATTTTGATGATGTGCTGTGTCAGCTTCCACTAATGGTTTAGGGTTGAATCAGGCACGGCTAAAGACCTAAAGCAGTGCAGGGCATCGCATCTCATTTTTTGGAAGAACATGAACCCTAATTACGAAGATGGCTACAAAATAAAGAGATCAGGAATTCTGGCAAAGTAGAATAGCGAATCACATATTAGGACATCAGAATACCATCTTACATCATTAAAAATTGTGAAAGAGTAAGATTTCAGTCCAGTAACAAAAGTGTGTCAGAAAGAGAAGTGTTAACCCTTCTGAGATATAACCCTCTCAAAACAAAACAGGCCAAAGTTGCTTTTCCTGCTCTTAGAGATTAATCTCCCTGATCTATTCCAGTAATGTAAATGGAGACAAAGGCTGTATATGTGTGCCACTTGCTGCACAAAATATCTGTCCAGTATCTCAGAGTACAGGAAGGAAATGCCCACTGAGCTAGGGATGTGCCAATGCCAGTGTTGCCTGTGCCAGACCATTCCCATGAAATTCACAACGTGACAGAAAGCAATACGGCAAGACAGATTTGCAGTGGGGTGGGGAAGCAGCTTAAACACGCAGTGGAACCGAATCAGCCATTTGGGAGGTTTAATAGGGGGCTGTCTGTTTTCCTGCCCTTTTGATGTTAAATTAGTCGTCAATTTTGTTGCAATGAAGGAGGCATCAGGAAAAGGATGCTTCTCTTCCAGTAAACCCTGGGAAAGCAACACCTTTATTTTAAAGGCCTTCCCACCAAGAACCCCCCACAACATTTTGGCTTTCCCTAGCCGTAGCTATCAGCAACACAACAGCTGCTCATTTTACAATGACTTGCTGGAGAGAGAATGATTGAAAGAGCCAATCTATGTCACATGGAGAAGCTGTGGCACAACATTGCAGGAGGTAATAGGAGAGGAATGAGGTCAGAACAAACAAGGGTAGGGTGAGAAGAAAGAGGAAAATAGGAGTGGAACAAAATTATTAAAGGAGAGATGGCTAGACTATACAGTATATGTTCAAAAACAGCCACAACCTGAACGCTGCAAGCAGCCCAGAGAAATGCAAACAAGCTCTGTATTACTTTTTGCCAGTGTCCTGTGAATACAGCAGATGAAGAAGCCTATAAAATCCTAGTAATGAAGCACAACGGTGGGAAAGCAGTTAGGTGAATGGGGAGAAACGATGAGCACAGTGGAGTCCACATGGCCTGGAAACCCGAGCATCCAACAGCGTCCCACTAATCACTGGGTTTTAAATAGCAGTTTTACTCATTCCATTTTGTAGCTTGAGTAAAGCAACAGCAGCAGCAGAGTTAATGAAGCTGCCTGGTTTTCCTCAGAAGACAGCAGTGCACTGGCTCACAACTGAGAGCTCACCTTTATCAAAACAGAGAGAGAAAGGTTGCCCAAGCCAGGGAATCAGTGGCAGGCAAATCTGATTTAGTGCCGTTCATAAAAATGCTTCCTAAGATGCCTTTTGTGCGACCACAACAGACTAGAAAATTTGCATTCAAACTGGTGACACAGTTTCTATGAAGACCTAACACTTTTCATTAGGTCAGCAACAGAAACAAAAGTTTGGGCTCAGCTGAAGAGAAGTGACTTTGATTCTGACCTTTCAGCCCACACCTCTTCTATTTTTACCCCAAAGAAATTAACTGGTTTGGTAAAAGTTATTACTTTTCCCTACAAATCATCCTGCTCACACCCTTTCCTGTCATGGCTACAATAAAGCTATTTTCACCTTCACAACACTCCTCCTCTACTCAGCAACCAGGCAGCTAAAATATCAATCAATTTATTTGCCCAAATCTGACTGTTTAGAGATAGTCAAAACTGAATCAAGCTGAGAGCTTTCCAAGAAATCAGAACCTCAGTTCACAAACTAAGACAAGACAGGAAGGAAGTCAAGATTTCCTGTAAAGCCACCAAATTGGGTCCAGATTGCAAAGTGCAAGGATTCGCTTAGACTGTGGGAACAGCTACCTTTCCAGCTAGGTGGACTGTTTGACTTCACTCAATAACAGGGAAGGGTTTCTACACTGCGCAGTGGGAGATGCACAGCAAATACAAGGTCACCATCCTGCCTGTAATGCAGAGGCTCCTGTTCGTCACTTTTCCTGCTGTTCCTGCCCCACCTGAGCACATGCTGCCAGCTAGACAGGCTGGAGGGAAAAAGAAATGACTATGGGGCATGCATGCTGCATCAGGGCTTGACACTCTCATTTCAGATGCAACCAGCATGAGTGCACTGAGCTTACTCACCTTTGCTTATCTAGTTTGACCTCTGTATACAGATAGGCATGTACATTTCCCTGGTTTAATTTTTGTATGGAATACCAAAACACATACTGCTCACTGCATCTTAACTTGCATTTGGTCTACAGCACATCTAACAATAAAACACTGCAATTTCTCTTCCTTTTAACTGAGCTTCATGCTGATTTGTTGTGCTTTTGTCAGCAACTGATGTCACCTCAGAGTAATGCCAGTGCTGTCCAACTACTTGGTGTTTCTCTAGCATTCAAAATGTCAGAAAACAATAAAAGAACTGAGCATCAGAAAGAGAACAAACTCGTGTGAAATACCAAATATCCTTTTTTTTTTTTTTTTCTGAGTACCTTAAAAGATTTTCACAAATTTCTGAATATACATGGATAACATTGTACCAACACTGTCAAAGAAGAGCGAGTGGCAAACATAACACTGCTGTTTAAAATACTACTGGGGCTGGATTCCTAGTAATGTGTTGATCTTTGCAAACATTAATTAAGATCTCATAAGAAATTTCACACTCGCTTCCTAAATTCCATTTTTATAACACAAAGCTGAAACATCTATGCCTTGTGCTAAGGGTCACAAGTCGCCACACAACTCCAAGAGCCAAAGACAACAAAAATACACAGTAAAAATAGAAAAGAGATCCTGTAAATATGTGATAGGTAGATTATACATGAACCAAACACATAAAAATAGTATTGGTTGTCTGAACTGGGCCATGAAAAAGACGCTGAACAAATACACTCGTGGAGTCAAGTTCAGAATTTTGAGAGCTCTGAGGACAGACTTGGAAACTGAAATTATCCCTGCTTCATTTATGCATTTCTTAAGAGAAGATGACACTAAAAACGCAGAATTCTCCTAGAATAATGAATTATCCATCTAGAAGTATTTTTAATATAGAATTATAAATCTATTAATTGTATTTGTTGGAACAAGCTTACCTGGAATACTTGCTGGAGAAATGGGACCAGACCTAGACTGGTTGCTTCCAACAGGAGAGCCTACAGGGGAAGGCGATGGGCCCCCGGGGATGCCAGAGAGATGTGGTGAAGCATGAGGGGAGAATGGAGACTGTGCAGGGTTGCTCTGCTCCCCTTGGCTGCTTGTAGAGCCTGATGCGCTAACAGCTGAGCTCAGCGTTGCTTCAGTTCCAGTCGGCAAATCATCAATGGATCCAGACAAATCCTGAGGAAAAAGGAAAACGTATGTTAGTTGCAAGTACTAATACATGAGCCATAAGACATAAAAACTGGCATGGTGACCACGTCTCCTTGTTTACTTCCTACAGCAGATAACTAAGAGGTTTTCTTTAATGCTAGTTCATGTAGTTAAATTATGACAATAAATGAGGATAGCATGCACAATTCTCCACTTAATCTCTAATTCTTTTGAGAAAAAGAACAAGCAACAGTAACAAATAAATTGGAACCAAATTCTCTCAGCATTGAATTTAACCTTTTCCATCTGGATTAAGCTTTCAGAATTAATCCCACAAATTCTACCTGAGCATATGAAAGCTAATAAAAATGAGTTATCAATTTCACTTCCACACAGTATTTCATTTTTGGGATTGTTCCCGTTAGAATCACAGCTTATATACTTCATTCTTTAAACCATCATCAAAATGACAGAAGAAGAGTGTAAAATACGCAGCCCTCATAATATTTGCGTTCAGCTCCTTCACCTTGCAGGAGAGGGAAAACAACAATGCCTTGTCCTCACCAGCAATCCAAAACCCATTGGCCACCTGAGAGTAAGGAAGGCTGCTTCTGTATTTCCATCCAACACCAGTTTGACCAAGCACCCAATTCACAGTTTCTCTTCAATTTTATCTGAATATACTGCAAAACAGCTGCTCCATTTCACTTCAGAACTGCTGCATTTTTCAATGTTTTCAATGAGGAATTTCCTCCACTGGTCAACGCACTTCCAAATTCTAACTACAATTTCCCGGGCATATCTCATAAAGCTAGTTACATCGATCTTTGGGTCTGTGGGAGTAGTTTGGTTTTAAATCACTATAAAATCAGATGTGAAAAAATAGGAATGTTGTGACGTGCCCTCTAACTTCTGGGAAAAAATGTTAATTCCTAAGCATGACCAGAAGATCGCACTATAAAAGAAAAGAGAAAGGTAGCTGCGCTTCCGTCACTATTTGGCAAGACGCAAGCCAAGGAGCACGCTGCTATTTCTATTAGTGAATTAAGGCAGAGAGCTATTTCACATATAAAACAAGTCATGAATTGACCTTTGGGGCTTCAAATAATTGGGATGACACAGAGCATGCTACTCTGGTTGACAGTGATTTCATTTGTCTGACTCATGCCAGCAGTTCCTCTGGAGACAACGGGGCCAGGCATCTGAGGAACACAAAGACAGCTGGGCTCTGCCTGGGCAAAGAGCTCAAGAAGCAAGGACTAACTGCTGTCTAATTTTCATAACAAAAATAAAGTTATTTTTAGAAATTACAGAACTTGGACAAAATTCAAAGTGGTGCATTCAGACTAAGAATGCTGCCTGATCTCCAACACAAGAGGCTCACAGCTAGCCTCCCCTAATAGACAGTCAGTCTTCCAAGGCACGGAAATAGTAGGATTAGCACTTCAAGCACCAGTAACATTCATAAAAAAGCTACCTAGAATGTTATGTGTTATTCCTCCTCATGCATAAAGGCGTACGTAAATACAACCGGCCCAACTTAGCTCTCTACAGGACAGCCGCACAGCCCCTACTCCCAAACGTGCATTAAACACAATACTCCAGGCACAACTCTTACTACAGGTTAATTTTGCTTTTTCTGACAAGCACAAAATTGTATTTTTATTTCATTAGGCGTATGGAAAACAAAGATTGAAGTTTTCAAACTTAATTTATGTGTGAACTCAGCATTCACCAGAGAATAGTTCCAAGTCCCTATAAATGGAAATTTAATTGTGATGTGATGCTGGCAATAAACTATTTTCATTGCTTCTTTTTTGAAACTGTTTACTGTAGAGAAATAACACTGCTCGATACTACATAGAGTAACGCCGGAAGTGTTCACAGTAGAATGCATCTGACAAACAGGTAAGCAATTACTGCTTTTCCATACATCATACGGTATTCTTTTAAACGGAATCAAATCTCTGCTGTCGTAATGCGTAACGAATGCTGCAGTAAGTGCTGATAAAACAAATGCTGCTGAAAAGCATATAATCAAACTCCAAAAGCCGAATGCAGCAGAAAAGGGCCTATTCGAAACGAATACAAATTCTGTGTAAAAAAGTAGATAGGCACCCAGCTGATAAAAGATACAGAAAACACATGGCTTTGTGTTCAGAATAACTACATTTTTGAAATGGTGTTTGGATTAAAGCTTTCATTTGCTTCGGTAAGCCGCAAAGTACTTGAAAAACAAACAAACCAAAATGAGAAAAAACACAAAGCGGTTAGCAGCGTCCGTGATGAAATTATCGGTCGTTCAGAGATCAAGGCACAACTTGACAGTTCCCCCCAGCACCTCCCTGACATGCTGAGCGTGTGTGTGGAAGAACGTGGGGACAAGAAGTAAGTTCATTTTTCCATCAGGTCGCATTATGACTTCTCATTTTGCTAATCTCCCGTGGGGGTGGAGTGACTGACACATCCCAGGCGTTTCCTCAAGTGCATGCCTTCAAGGGATTTCCTCGCAAATCTGATGCAACTCATTCATAAAAGCAGAAAAGAAAGAAGGAAGCTCACAGGACGCCAGCACGGGGCTGTGCCACCCTCCTGCAATGAACACAGGCCCTATTGTGCTGCACGCATGCGTGCAGCAGGATGTCCTTTTGAGGCTGGGGAGAGCACATCAACACGGCCAGCCATCCAGCTCCTCTGCCGAGGAGGTTATCATAGCAACGGTATTGATCACATCAACTGTGACAGCTGATAATAAGGTCGCTCCCAGGACTGTACGAAAGGTCTGCTGTCCATTTAGGTGCCTGGGCTATACTATACAACGTTTACTTTGTGTTGCCATGGGGTAAATGAGAATTATCAGCCATTCTGTCCAAGGTGGTTTGCAAACCATTATTGTCTACCCTTCACAAACAGGCACTTCATGGACTTACTTCATTTTTCTTTAGTGTAGCAGAACAGTAATGAAATCATGCGATTTCCACTTCACCAACTTTTATTTACATAGAAGGCATTGTACATGTACACATCATATGCATAAATTATATGGATATACCTGCATTTACTTAGCATATCCGTATGTAAAGCTATTAAAAAGCCTGCTAATAAGAGAAATTCACAGTGGTTTAAGCATACAGCCTAGTTAACAAAGAAGCTCTGTAACTAATACTCCTCTAGAGGACAATTTAGTCAGCAGGGCACCAACTCTATTCTTCTTTTATAAGTACTATCAGATCTATGATTCCTGTAAAGAACAGAGAGACCTTACTTACTGCATCTCATTCAAACCAAGGCACCTTCAAGCTACAGTGCCTCCATTTATCTTGTTGGAAAGTTGGCAGGTTAGGTAATTGCAGGGATTCTTTTAAGGGGCTGAAGTCCCCGTACCCTAAGGCACATCTTAAATTTTCCTCTTTTTAGAGGTTCTATCTGGAAAGCACCAGTTTCTTTAAGTAAAATATAGCAAGTCTGGAATTACCAGAAATCTCTTGTTATACAGACCTATTTCTTGTAGAATAATCTTAGTACTTTTGCCTGTTGATACGACTGTATTTTCAAACGTGATACCAAATCTAAGGAAAAATAGAGGACGTATATTTTTCCCCTGCTCTGTCATGAACCCTTACCAACATTCTGTACTCTCAGTCAGTGTTATGCTCTGTATTATTCAGGACATCCCAACCAGCTTTCAAAGTTCATTTCTAGATAATACTTTGATTAGAAACCAAAATGTCCCAGAGCAGGATTTCTCTCTTTCAGCTAAGTGTTTTATCTTCTACTATCTTCACTTCTAGCTTCACCTTCCACCCATCCACAACCTTTATTCTTTATTCTTACTTCAAAGTGTACTTGTCACTTGTCTGTGACAAGTACAAGAGCTAAAATGAACAGGATCGCATTGTGCTCAGGATTATAATGTTATGCCTTCCTGGTGGCGTGATCTTATCAGCCTGACGAGAGCCACTTGCAACAGCACACCAATTTACTTACTGGCAATGCAGCCAGTAGGGAGTAGAAGGAAGTTAACTGCACAGTCACAAAACCCAAAGTCACTGACAAGCAGAGCACAAGGAAAACACAGAAACTTCCACATAATAACACAATACAGTAACTTACCCAAGAAACAGTCCTAGATTCAGGACATAAACAGCAAAAAGGAGACTACAGTAAGAAGGAACAACACCATGATTTTACACAGCGCGATGGGAAAAGAGCACTCACTGTGAAGCAAAAATGTACACTGCAAACACCTTGTGCAGCTGCTGGTTTTGCTCAAGAGTGTCCCAGCAGCCATAAAACATAAATGAGACTTTACTAAAGGAATTCCCTGCTTGATACCTACAGCTGAAAAATGATGAGAACCTTCTGTGAGGTCAGCAAAACAGAGAAGTGCACAACAGATCCAGCAGACACCCAGCACCTCACTAAATAAGGTCCTATGTTGCTAAATGATAGCTAAATTCACTGACAGGTTGCTATGGTCTGGGGGCTTCTACATGGTGTGTACAATCTGGGAATTACCTCAACTTCCTGGCTATTGCCTATCAGTCTCTTTTTGCTCAGGGAGCAGAAGGAAAGCCAAGGTGTTCTGCAGATACTACAAGTAAAAACACACAGCCCCCCTGGTCTCAAATAAGCTGAGGACCACGGCCTGCCAGCCCTCAGCTTTATAGCAGCACAGATCCCAGCACAGAACTGTACCGGAGGGCTGCCTGTGGGGTCAGAGCTGCTGCCACTTGGCTCAGGCCTCCATGCAGGATTGTTGGGATGGAGGACGGTACTGCTTACAAGACAGAATCCCGCATGAAATATCCATCTCCTCAAAACGAATCACCACTTTGACGGTGAAATTATATATACACACCAACATATTTTACATTTAAGTATGTAAATATACATTCAAGTAGACATCCACTCTGCTATTGTTTTGGGACCGTGGGGGATTATGAACAATACACTCTGTAATTGAGATTAACTTTGAACAAATGATTTGGCTGACAAACACACACCCGCACACAAAGAAAAATCCCACAATGGCGCTGCTTAAATTTGAAGATATTTGTAAGACCTCTTTTCATCACAAAGCGGCCTATAATAGCACGTTTCAAGAAGCCTTCCAAAGGCCCTGCTGGTCACATTGTCTAGAAGGCACTGAGCTAACAGCCTCCATTTCCCGCACCACTGGGAGAAGGCACAGGCACCGGGGCCACGGGGAGTGCCAGGGAAACCCCTTCGTGCCCAGCAGCCCCCGCTGCCTCCTCCTACACTGAGATGCTGCAGACCTCAGCCAGGCATGGCAGTCCTGCTTCATGCACATCCTCCAACATTCGTGCTTACTAAGACACTGGTAAGGAAAGGACCTCACGCGCTTCTTCAAAACATCCCAGGTACTGACGTTTGTGGAAAGGGCTACTATCAGCACCCAATAACTCCTCTGAGAAGTGACAAAATCTCTCCCAAAAGCCCAATATTCACTTAAGCAACTGAGAAGAAGTATAAGCAAATAATGCAGTGCCAGTGCTCTGCCGTCTCAACCTGCGGGATTCTGGAATCACATCAGTATTCAAGAAATTATCCACAAAAAGACAACCTGAAAAACCAGATTCAAGTCACAGCTCACTAATCACTTTGCTAATCACTAAGCAAGTGACTGCTTTGGACAGTTCTTACTTTTCATTTGGATATGAAATTAATTCCCAGCCTTAAAAAAAACGTCTCTGATTAAAGCTGTAACAAAAACACTGTTTTTAGGAAAAGCATTAAGATTTCAAAAAGCCCATTATTTTTCTAGGAATTAATCCTAGCATAACACCGTGTATATTCAGGACATTGATTACGTTTGTGTATTTTAAGCTATTTTAAACTACACTGATAATTTCTCTCAATTTTTTCGGATGACATATGACTGGCTTATATCCTCGTGGTTCGAGCATATCCAAACCCATATAAATCGATCAAGTACCACACCACAGCAATCTAATCAGATAAATCCAGATCTGTCAGACACGAGATTAGAAGTTACTTAGACAGATATAGTCATACTTGTGCGCTTGCACTTGCTCCACAATGGGATCTTACTTGCCTGTCCAGACAAGACTTCTACAGCAGAAACAACTTAGGAGAATTAGCAATTCAAAACTGATGCAGTAGCCTCAAAAAACACGTGAAAACATCAACAGCTCCGCTCCTCGCTGACAGAGTTGAGTGCCAGTCATTATGTGGCCTGTAATTCCCTGACAGGTAATGGGAAGGGGAGTCCCGGGTCTCTAGCTGCATCAAGAAATCTCCTAACGGCATAAAAAAGTTGATACTTCACAAACATCGACTCCCGTGCATAAAACAATAAATACTAATGACCCATGTGCTATCAGAGCAAATTGATAAAGTCTAGCAAAGACTGTAAACAGGTAAGACACAGAGCTCGTCTGGCAGCAATACTTTTTTATGTCAGAAGTAAACAGTAAATCTCCAGAACAGGAAAACAGTAACACTGCATCTCTCAGGATACAAACTTCACTGTTTACCTCCGAAGCAGAATGCTTAGCACGTAGAATTTCTGGGAATAAAATTTAAAAAACAGAAAGCCAGGAACCCTTAGGAGCCATTTGTTTCCTCAGTATTGTAGCAAAGAAAAATTCTCTGCCAACAACTCTTGCAGCTACAGCAAATAAATTATCAACATTTAAAACAACCAAATCAATGGAAAACACAACAAATTGCCCCCAAGACTGGGAAAGAAAAGTTGTATTTGCCTAACAGCAACCAAAGAAAATCTAGTCATACTCATACTGCTCATTCAGTTTCCTCAGTGTCAACAGTAACACAAACGTGAAACCCCCTCCACTAAAGCTAAGTTTTCTCATTTAGAGAGCAATGAAATAAGAGAAAAGAACCTCCTTCTATGGGACCTCTTTGGAATACAACCATTTTCCAGACCATGTACTACTTCCCTAGGGAGAAGATAGACTAAGTTGGCAGCATAAAACAGAAAGAAAGAAGATTGAAGGTAAATATGCACTAGTCTAGAACCTTTCAAGCTCTCAAGAGCTTACTATTTTGGAGACCACCATCCTTCTTCCTTTCTGCAGTAGGCTTAGAATTTGCACGGCCATCAGACAACTCACTGCTGGCCAGTCCAATCTGCTTCTCTAGATGTGTTTCTGACTGCAACGGTCACTCTACACTGAACTGAGCACCACAAAGCCTCAAGGAAAACACAACACACCCCCCTCTTCCTCTCACATTGCCTGCTTTTTCTGTTTTTGTAAATAGTTTTGAAAGAAATCTGAACAAGTTCGCAAGAGGAGGAGTACTGAATCACAAGATGGACAAATACAAATTTGCACAAAAGGGTAAGAGAAGAACAAGACATTCCAAAAAGAATGTACGGGTCAGTAGATTTGAAAAACACCTAAAACTTCAGCAGAAGCAGTATGAACTAGAAATTGCTGCTTACTCCCTTTACTGCATTTACTTTGGCTTCCATACTTGTGGAAATGCAGCGCACACGCAGTCAGAAACAGGCCATCTACCCTGAGGTACATATTAAAAAACCTGAGATTTCGCAGGTGCAGCTCAAGCAAGAAGCAAACATCTCTTCAGGATACTATGAAACGAAATGTGATAAAATTCACAATATGCCTATGATGCAGTACGTCTACGCTTGATTGCAATGCAGAGGTTCTCAACTGGTCTATGAAGAGTAGCTCATGTAGGAGAAGCTCTTTAATTATAGCCACACAATCTCACACAGTTCAACGTACCTTACTGTTTACTACTACTGTTTCCTACTGAGTCTCAACACACCCATCTTGCAATTAAAAGCTAATGGCTTTCCATATGCTCTTCTCAGATTACCCCATACTGCATTCAGAAGGCATCAGCCAGGATGCTAAAAAAAGTTTACATCTACAATGCTATTTGATTTGGAGCCTGGAGTCGAGAAAACAGAAAAAGTGTTGGTCCAACAACCAATAGCCTTCTCATCAATGAAAATGGATCTTTTTCTTCCCACAGTATATTAGGCAAGTTGATAACCAGTTGTTCTGATAGCCCAAAGCTACACGCGGACCACAATAAAGGGCAAAACCAACCGATGAATCAGTACACCTAAGCTTTCAAAGTTCTTGTTCTACAGTGCTTGGCATTTTAATACCCTCTGTAGCAGGCATGGTTTGATAAAGGAGATGTCCCAGCAGGTTAGCGTGAGAATAAAGACCTACAAAACAGTTTTTCATTAGCTCAGGGAGTGCGCAAGCATCATATTGTGCTGCTTCTCTCTCTCCCCCACAAATCTTTGTAACCAAATACCACAATTACATGAGATGGTAAACAAGCCACAGACACATCTTAAACTTCAAAAACACAGGTGCCCCAATAACTTTCCATCTCTTCCTCTTTAACCATATGCTGAAAGTAAGAGAAAAATGTATATGCCCAGAATAGTGGCATATGTTAGAAATACGTGTTTTGTAAGAGATCGAATAAGGAGACTTGCCCCAGAGAACAGTATTAACAAAGTCTTATTTAAGAAACCCAGATATGCTGTTATACTGGGGGACCAGGCAGGAATGAGTGCCACAACGTTTGCTGCAATAAATTCAGCTACATTTGCCACTCCAGAATCACGCAGGACTCTCATCCTCCTCCCTCTTGGGTTTTCTTTCATTTTTTTGAACCTAGCACGACTCCAGCAGTGCATAGTTCAACATCCAGTAAAGCACAAACAAACAAGGCTGTGATTATTCTGACTGCTTTGCTTCGCCCACACCCATACGTACACAAACTGCTTTCTCCTTTCTGAGGTTTATGGGCCATAGCAGCAAAATCAAATGATTATGCTTCAAGAGCTGTTCACTCACCCCTCCTACCTTTTCATTTCCAAGTAACCTGGGAAAAGGATGGGAAATGAAATCCAAGGCAGTAATAAAGCAGGAAATAAACTTTCAGTTCTTTTCTCACACACTCTAGCTAGAACCAGATTCCCTAATCACCCCAAATTCCAGAGTTCACATCTCCTCACAGTAATTCAGTACTGGCTGGGCACACTATTGTGCAAAATAATTGAGCTGCAAGGGAACATGATATTTTGAGATGATATGGTTTTAACAGACTTGGGTAAAACTTCTGTTTCAGAAACCTCTGTATAAATTTCAAAAGGCTTTTGAAATCTAAGAAAGGTGTCTCGGCCTCAGATTTCTTTTGAAATAGTATCCTGATTACACTAGTAGGAAGGATAGCTTGTCATGCTTCCTTCAATTAAGCTTTAAGAAAAAAAATCTCAAATGCCAGTACCCCTCTCTTACTCCTGTTAAGCATGCTGTCCGAGCCATGGAGTACAAATTTTGTTTCTGGGGTGAAAAGGCTTTTCTTGAGGCTAAGATAACACAATCATTGTCCTGATCTTTGAGTGCAGTAAGCTAACCCTTATCCAGCAGGTTTGTAAATTCCAACAACTGAGGAGAAAAATGGAAAGTCCCCACAGATGCCTTAAACCATATAGACTGCAGTCTACAGAAAAAGCCATATACCAATTACTACAGTTTCTTAATTAGTAGATTACAGAAAGAAAAGACTTCCACAGTGAATTGTGGAAGACAGGTTTTTGTGAGTTTTTGATTGTCTCAGCACGCTTGAAAGTTGCAGCTCGTTCTCCTCATAGGAAATACAGGGGGCCCCAGATCTAGATAAAGCTTTCAAATAGATTGCTCCTCCAGAATTTCTGCTGGTGTGAGGGAGGAGTATTGTAGTTCTAATAAACATGCTATGAAAACATTCCAAGAAATCAAGAGTAGTGTGTACATTGTATCGCATCAGCCGAAACGTGGCTGCTGCTCCATGGACTGCCATGAGTGGATACTGCATGTTACCTAGCCCTTGACCTGATGTGCCAGTTCTCCTTCCCCAACACATCTGCCAGGCTGTGGACCTGCAGACCTGTGGTTTCCTCCAGCAAGCACCACTGTAGTACCACAAAGCCCACATCTGCAAGTTACTAGTATGAAATATTTTCAAACAGAGTAACAGAGGACTTTTTCCCCATCCGATCTCTATTCTAGCCCCACTGAATTTTGAAGGTGTTCATACACAGGAAATAACATGCCAGCTAATGTGTCAAAGTGGAAATAACAGGCTGCATTGGAAACTCTTCTGAAAGGCGGCCTACCAGGGCCTTGCAAGGCAGCGGTCATTTCCCTTCCTCTGTTGGTGTTTCCACTTGGAAACCCCCATGTTGCATACAGAAAACCACTGAACCACTGTTCTTGTCCACAACCACATGACGAAGGAAGGTCAGACTTCATTCAGCCCTGCAAGAACTTCAGGTGCTGCCGCCCTATCTCTTGCTGATGCTCTAACTTCCAAATCTGTTTGAGCAATATAACACAGCTTAGGGAGCAGGGCTGAGTGGTCGATGGGGGCACGTGTGTGACAGGAAGATGAGGAAAGAGCCAAGTGCATCATGTCATGGTCTGAGAAGAGTATGGTTCTTAGTTTTCCATGTGGCTTGTGAGGTCCGTGCTGCTTAGTTGCAGCACTCACTCCAGTACTCCGTTCATGTTCTTCCATATAGTAAAGATTATAGGTAGAGGCATCATTTCTACACTGTTGTCTTTCTGTAAAAACAAAACACACCACCATCTATCTCATGACTTCTGAGATCTAGCTGATGAACTATCAAGTTTTTCATCTTCTGAGCTATTCAGTAGACGAACCACCAAAAATGGGGAAAAAACCCACATCAGTAATTTGAGATCTTCACAAAGTCCTGAAATAATTCTGAATGGGTTTGTCAGAATAAACAAATGTTCTAAAGGAAAAAACAATTTTATGAATTAAGTAAAGAAATAAATAAAGAAAAAAAATGTATAAAAATTTCAACCATCGTGCCAATCTGTTAGGATCTGTACCACTGCCAGTTAGTGGGCCTCAGGGCTCCGTAGGATTTCTCAGCACAGTGCCAAACTCCAGCAATATTGTTATGGTTAGAAAGGAATTTCTCACAAGAGCTAACAAAGGCAGAAGGTCATAAATAAACACAGCAGGATTGCCTTGTCAGTTCTCATTATTAGCGCTGCAGGCACTTGCTTTTCTATGGGCTGCTCACAGGTTCATTTAAGTGTAATAGCTCCTCCTCAGAATTTCACATACTCATAAATAATGAAAACATTTCTTAACTCATGAAAGAATAACAAAACCAAGTTGGTTTTTATTTTATTACTATTTTTCAGACGCATACAGGCACAAATGCCTGAGCTTCCTATAGCCACGCTGTCCATACACCCATACGCGTGCTTCCCAAACTGACTGAAAGCTAACATAGTCAGCCCAGAAGTGCAGCATCCTTTCAGACTGGCCTTCCTTACATCACCCAGGCATTCCTCTGACTTCAGCCATAATGAACGAGAAGAACGTTCTTACTGTAATAATGGTCACTCGAATTACGTCTGGGCAGGAAATGAGGCTGAGCTCCTAAACTGATCCTGACGTGCATTATAAAATGAGGAAAGCACAGCTGTGTGATCATTATTGCAATTATAAAATGACATTTAGTGTTAACTTTCTTTTGTTGCTCAATTTTAAAGCAGAGAGAGGACAGCATCCGTAATTCTAGGGTTATGAACATGCAAAGAGGGAAGCTAAAAGTTCTTAATGTTTCAAATGCTATTCCTTTATCTCCTGTCAGAAGGCAGCAAAGAACCAGGTGAAAGCATCTTACCTCTTCCATATACGTACATACATACCTGTCTGTATATATATACACTTACAAGGCTGAACAGTGAGATGTGTGTAAAAACTAGATATAATTTAAATAAATTAACACTATAATGTAACGCATACTGATTTCAAGATGCATACTTAGGGCTTTTCAGAATATTAAATGTGGATGTCTGCAATGCCATCTTGAGAATATTTATTTTCTATTTATTATGCTGGGATATAATTTTAAAGATGTGAAGAAAGCCCAAAAGGTTCACAACTTTGGAAATATCACAATTATGTAAAATAACAGGCCGTATGTACAGCCTGTCTGCTCAAGGGTTATGGAATAGGTAGCTCGGGACACCTGACAACAGGCAGAGCTCCTCTGGGTCACAGTCCCTTCCAGCACAGGAAGTGGTAGAGGACGTAATTACCCACCTGCTGGGGAAACTAAAGCACTGCTTCCTCTGTGTGTGGTACCAAACACTAACGTGTGCTTCATCTTCCCTGGACATAATGAAACAGCCACAACTATCATACCAGAGGGCTAAAATTTGACCAACGTGACTGATACTACCTGTGCTATCTCAAATCCTCACCTTTCAAAATAAATTGCACGACTGACAAGATAAAGGCCTGATGCTCTGTACACTATCTGAGAGGAGCTGAGGAAAATAATTTTCCTTCCAGCTTGCTTCCTGCCCCACCGTCTCCTATCAAAAGAAGCCGGGCTGTTAGTACTGATGCGTTACAACAGAGAAGCCGTGTTCAAAGAGCTGCTCCTCTCAGCTGTGCGGCCGTTCATTACACACCATTCATCATCATAAACATCAAAAGCCAGAGCAGCTCCTGCAAGTGGAAATTCTCCATATTTACTTTCACAGCCTGCCGGGAGGCCGTCCTCCTCCCACCAGTGCTCCAAGCAGCTCGGCGCTCCCCCAGCAGCCGCTCCAGCCCACCCGAGCGGGGCAGGCCTCGCCCTCCCACACGCTGTGGCGCGAGGAGCTATTTTCCAGATTGCTTACCCTTTAAAGCTGGCTTCCACCAGACACAATACCGGAGGTGTTACAACAGCAGATTTCTTTCTGCACACCGGCAATTGTGTACTCTCAGCTCTAGTCTGCTGGAGAGGAGAGAGCTGCTGGAAGTGAAAGAAGCTGGAATAAAAGATAATTGATTCCAGCTGGTTATTTCTCAGCCTCCCTCTATCACCAGACAAGGTGCAGCCAGAGCACAGGATGCACTGTAATCCTTTCTGCAAGCATGGAAACAGAGATATTTTTTTATTCCCAGTCTCTTCTCTTCAAAGCTGCTCTCAGGTTCCCGGACTCCCCAGCACCCTGCCCCAGGCCCTCCAGCACCGCCCTCCTCCCAGGGCACAGCTTCCTACAGCACCGCTGGCTGCAGGCCTGGCCTAGCCAGGGCTGGGAGCCCACAATCTCCCACAGTCACTCAGATTTTCTCTTTGCCTTCTTAATGATTAGCCATAACTGCAAGAACCCTCCATGTAACAAAAGATGAATGTGTAATCTAAGGAAAAAAAAAAGCCCATAATATTCAAAGGCACTAGCCTTAACGAGGAGCCCTCACTGAGAGGACAGCCCTGCTGTGAAGGCACACGGCATGAACGTATGGCCAGGAGTAGCACGGCCACAGCTGAGCCCTGCATCTCTCTGGCTTGCGGGTCTCAAGCACGTGCATCTCAGGGCAGGGCGGGATACCCTAATCAAACAGCACCTACATGTTTTCCCCTTGATTTTTTCCTCATTAATATTTTAAAGCATTCACCTGTCAGTCATGCTGCAAGTAATTCATCTCCTCTGATCAAGACATGTTTACTTCTCTAGAAATCAGTCTGCCACTGATTTCAACACAAGAGCTAGGTTTTGGCCCACTAACTCAAATGTGCGGTAGCGCTAATTCTTTCCTGCCTTATACATTATTCCAGAAGGGAACAACCCCGTACACAAGAAGTATGGGAGCGGCTTCAGCCTCCCAAGTCTGGAGCATAAGTGCAGGATCTCTTCACCCGGTAATTGCAGGCACACGGGGACCAGTTTCTAATCAGCAGAGGGAAATTTCCCCTCCGCAGGAGCTATTGAAGGCAGGAACCCAGTGCGGGCTCTGAATCATCCTGCACAGCAGCTTGTAGCTGCAGAGAGAGAGCTTTGAAGTCAGTGAAAAGAACTTCAGGTCTTACAGATTAATCTTTTTTTTATTCCTTTCTTTCCTTTTTTTTCTTTATCCCCAGTACAAACTGTTTTGTTCTTCAGTGTTTGTGGTCATATTTCAGTGGTATGACACTTAGAGCTTTTTGGCATTTTTGGTTTTTTATGCTTATTTTACTTTTAAGTTCACCACACTTTGAATTTTCCTCTTAGAAAAAAAAACACATTTCAAGGGCTACAGATTTATAAACGAAATCATTAAATACTTTCTCATGTTAAATGTTATATTTCATTGCCATATACGCTCTGCTGGGGAGTTTTTCCTCTAGAAGCAGGAAATATTTATTACGTACGCTCTGAAAAAGGTCGTTTTACATTCCTGTTGGGTTTAAGAGTGAAAAAATTATGCAAAGAACAATTGAGGAAGTGAAAAAAGAGCAGAGGTATATTTCTCATAAAAATTATGGAGGTATTTTCTTGTTACCAAATATCATTTGTTATTTTTCCATCAAAGAAAACTGCAAGGACAGACTAAAAAGGTGAACCAACCACTCTAAGAAATTATGAATGTGCCAAAAGATCACAAACAGCACATTAGTGTCACAGCGTGGGCTCCTGTTGAATTCTCAGGAATTTAATTCTACTTTTTAAAGGGCAGAAAGAGGAGAGAAGCTGAGGTCTGTCTCACCTACCTTAATTTTTTAAGCTTAAAAAAAAAAAAAAAAAAAAAGGCTGAGCTGTATCCATGATCTGTATTGGTTTGTACCTGACCACTCCAGCTGTCCCTGACACTTGACCTGCTTCAGAAAAGCAAGAAGTCCAATTTAAAGTCGACGGTCCTGCGGGGAGGTAATGGTTTGACCCTTGGTCCCTCCACCACAACCATTCCAATTCTCTAATGATTTTCCTGCAGGGTTCATTTACCAGTTCTGGGTCAAAGACCAGCGCATTCATGAAGACAAGGGGCAGCACAAGCACTGCATGATGGATTTGAGAATAAGTGCATCGTAAAGGAAACCTCCATCAATTAGGGGTGGCCTTTGAATTCAAAACAAAAGGAAGTAAAGTGCAAATCATAATGTCTACCCTGCTCACTTCAGCAGCACACAGATACGAACGTTAGAGATTTATTTTAGCCTAGGTGCAGAACCAGCAATCATCCCAGAACAAACAATCCCAGCTCATTCTCAGATGAGATGGCCTTTCTATCACTTTTAGCAACCGGGAAGTGGAAAGGATTCACTACTTGATTTCTAACAAGCTTTTGCTGTATCTCAGAACTCCAATATTACACACCTGGTGATTCTTGCTGGAAATATTAAGACTTGCTACACTAAAAAGTGAAAGATCATCCAGATGTCATTCCACTTTTACTGTTCTGAATCTGTGCCCTAATTTACCTTTATAGGAAGGAACAAAATTATCACTTGCAAGTACTGCTGCTTTATCCATCCATTTCCTGGCAGACATTAAAACAGATGCACATTAAAAATATTTCTTCCAGTGGCCCTCAACAGTGAAATTCACAATGTGTTGTTTTGTTTTTTTTTTTATATAAGAAATGCATGAGGAAGTAGATTTAGCAGTACAAGAGGAGATGCAATAAAGACACAGAAATATGAACACTGAAGAATATCAAAGATAATTTGTGTTTGTTCCTAATGAAAGATGAAGAAGCAAAGAGAATTATGCCCCTTCCTAACACCAAACATGCGAGCTAAAATAAATATAAGAACAATAAAAATGACTCTTAGGAAGATCTTCACTATCCAGAAGCCTGCATGAAGCAATCAGGCAAGGCCGCAGTACCAGCTTGGTTGATACCAATCTTCAGAAGCTATGGCCACGGCTAGTGTGCACTGAGCTTTGATCTAGTAAGCGCAGATCACATGTAACAACAAGAAAGGGTAGCTGAAGCCGCACATACAACTCATTCAGTATTACAGTTACAAGAACAAAAAATAAAGACATGGAAGAATCTCCATAGTGACAAGATGTCTTCTTTTGTTATACCAGTCTTTTAACACATTTACATTTTCCTTCCCTGTCCATTTATCCAGTGTTCAAGATTAAGTGTTTGGTAACCGTGCTTCTTGCTAAGACTTTTCAAACTGAATGGTGATTGAGATCCTAAGAAACCTTTGACTTTCCAAGAAGGCTGAAAACAAAGGGCTTACCCACAGACTTTCAGAAGCTGAAAATCAAAATTTGTTGTTAACATTCTCCTTGTGTATAAGTATTACTCTCTCCACTATTTTGCCCAGTACTAGTATCTGCCTATTATCTTCTAGCACAAGAAGCATATAAATTTGTGACTAACACAGAAAGAGAAAAAAAACCAAACAACACCTTTCTAATGCGCCTCTCTCTAACACTACGTGTCTGGAAACAACAACAACAAAAATAAGATCAGGAAGAGTAAATACTAAATTCAGACTGGGAGCAAAGAGATAATGAAAACAACACAACATCCCAACTTCCCAAAGCACCTTCTGTTCACATATAAAAAACTTAAAAGTCATGTAAAAGCCCTGGTACTGAGCCTGCCCATCAGGCTTGCTGACCTTGAATCTCATGAATTATCTCCTTAATCTGTAGCATTTTCACTCTTGTTTTGGCAAAACTGAGGAATGGGCAACAAACCCTGGAATCTAATTGAATGGGTTTTGTATATGTGACTGGGCTGGCTGAGAATAAGGCCTTGCTGCCAACCATTCCATATGTGACAGGAAACCTTCTGTTAATAAAAGCCATACTGATGTACTTGTTAACGATTTGAACGTGGTGATTGAATTTAAACCAGGTAACTACATACTTTGCTCTATCAACCCACCTCCTCCATCTCCTCCACCCCTGCACTATTTAAAAGCAGTTGGAATAGTTATACACCACCACTCCTCCCATCACAACCCTTTCACATCACATGAGCTTGAGGAGCCTAGCATTTGAGCAACTCATCTGAAGTGCTCTTAACTACTTCTCTGAAAGAACAAAGCAGCTTTATAACTCTTCTCTATAAAAACAGAAAGCATTCATCTGATGCCTTCCCTTATTTTCAGTCCAACAGTAAGTGACACCAGCAAGCTACAACCTCCGGAGTCTGCCCAACCCTGATCTCACAGGAATCAAGTACATTAATATCTCTACGTCGGTTTTGTTTTTTTTTTCCTTTATTTTTAAATTAACAAAGATCAATAAATCACCTCCCTAAACCACTCAAGCCCCGGTGCAAAACCTGTTTTAACACAAATTTTTTAAATTTCCTTTATCAGCGACATTATTTGAAAGCTGAATTATCAGAAGGACACAATTAGAGAAAGACAAGTTTTCAGTAATTTATTAACACTTTAATTTTTTCCTATTAATTGATTTTCCTGTGAGCCAACACAAGGTATTTGAGAACAGAAGCCTAATACAATACTTGTCTGTAGGCCCCTAAGCCAAGCAATTGCAGCTTACAATCAGGATACAACCTGTATTTACAAACACCCTTACTGTCATTTCTGCTCCTAAGTGTGGTTTTGTGTTATTTCCTGGGGGCTGGTAACATTTTGCTTTTGTAGTTGCATGCAAAGAATGGCACGCTACAAGCATTATCGAAAGAAATGACCTAATTTGTTTGTTTTTACTGGAATTAAATTACTGTGTGTGCACCTTGTTTATCTCACGCAGACGACAATTTACTATAGCCATTTATTTAAACAAATTGTGCACCTGATGAACCATATCGTTGAGCGCACGCAACAGAGAAACCAAAGACCTTGCCCTCATACAAGTCCCCCTTGATTCTTCAGCTGAGGTGGGAAGAGAATAGCAAATTGTTTCCTTTTTCTCCACACCAGGTCTGAGGCCATGCAGCAATCATACGCGTTACAACAGGCTTGTACAGCATTTGGGCATCTTCTCTGTGGATTGACAGCTTGTCTGTGGAGATGTGAACTTATCATGGCTCTCCTTAGCGTAGACATCCGGACAAACAGTTGGCAGCAAGGTTTCTTCTGCACTAATTACATTCTTTTCCAAAAGTTCACCCTGCCTGGGTGTCCAGGTAATTGCAATTAAGGCAGGAATCTGGTAATTAGAAATTCAAGCGCCCTGCCAAGAACAATACACTTCCTTTTAACGTGCTGCCCAAAGAACTAATTCACTTGGAAAGAACAGAAGCTGATGTGAAGTGGCAGAATAGATGTTGATTAAGCAACAACCACAGAAATAAATTCCCTTCCCCCTAAAATCAAATTCATTATGTCTCATTTAGACTCCTAGAAAGTGTTTTATTACCAATGAAACATTTAAAATAAATGAGAACTCAGAATTTCAGACCTCCAAACAATAGCATTTTCTGCTCACTAGCTCCAGAGGCTGTCTGGTGAGAATTGCAGGAACATTTTTTTTCCAAGCTGCAAATACAGCACGTTCATACTCCCCCTTCTATCTCCCACCAAAATACCAACTTCGTACCGTGACTCAGCAACTACTTCTGAAAAACATTATTCAGTACATACCAAATCACTGAGTAACCTCTGAAGTATGCTTAACACAGAACTTTTTTTTTTTTTTTGAGTATGAAGTAAAGCCAGCCAATATAGCTCTCTCATTGGACAGGAAGATGCTACATCGTTCTCTACGTTCAGAATTTCAAATAAGTACTGTCTGCCAGAGACAAACGGTAATTCTTCACTCTCCCTGTACATCAATTCCTAATTCATAGCTGTTCTTATCCATTCAGAATAACATATCTGTCCCAAACGTTGGATTTAGTGTCTTACACAGTATACTAGTTTTCTCTTTCTGTAAACACAAAAGCCTTTTTCCATTGTAGATACGGAAACCTTCAGTTTTCACTTGTATACTTTCCACTGCATTACATTAACAAAACCATAAATTCTAGACTAATGTCATATTAACATTTGGTTATCCTTGGTTAGTAATGAGAAGAGGGAAACACTGGCTTCTAATCTCCAGTAGAATTCTAGTTCGCTTTAACAAGAAATAAAGAATAAAAAAACAGCTGGACACTAACATGAGAAAGTATTACTGTGCTTAAAATCTAAACTTTCACATTATATGCTTTAAAATCCATAAAAAAACCTTTACCTACTGAAATTACTTTCATTACAGTTTGTAATCTACGTTACATGGTAAACATGGTTGGAACTATCCGAAAGGATCAACAGAACCACATAGGAGAAGGGGTCCAAAATGCAGTGCTCCTGTTTTTCTGCAAACCAAGGATCTGGAATCACGAGTCTGGCTTTGGACACAGCCCTGTCCATTTTAATATAGCTAAATAATTTCAAATTCAAATTAGGAGGGATCTGAGCCAAAGCTTTTCAGAATTATTAAAAAAATGGGTGGGTGAGGAATTCCCTCTCTCTCTTGAAAGAAAAACCTACACGAGGCCCATGTTTGTTAGATGACTCAAGGAAAGTGCTCTCCCCAGTCTCGTACCCAGTGGTTCCTACATAACTTCTTCAGGATGACACTGCTACCTCTTCTAATTAGCTACCTAGGCATAATCAAAGCAGCTTCAGCTTCCTTGTCCTGCATTTCACCCACTAGAGGCTTGAATAAACTCCCACAACTGGGATTGATCTAGGGATCAAAAACCAACGCAAGTATAACTCACATAATTCGGAATGCACTTCACAAATGGAGCCTACAGCCGTGCCATAAAACGTATATAGAGCCCTGGCGGAAAACGATGAAAAGGAAAGGATGCTTTGAAATTCTCAAGACTTGTTGTTGGTTTGCTTTTATAAAGTATTATAAGATCAGTCCCACTCCCTCCCCATTCCCCCAATGTTTTTAAGCCTAAAAAATTACTCAGTTCTCTCATGACCTCTGTTTCTTATTGCCTTAGTGGGTTTTGAAGATTCCTTAGATCATACCCAGACATAACTACTAAAGGAACAAGCTGAGATCATCAAAACCTTATGACTGAAACACTGAAAACAAAATAAAATGTACAGCTTTCACCGCCCACCCCAGAAGTATATCTAGTGCACAGTAAGAAAAGCGTACTGTAAGAAATTATCTCTCACGCACTGCAGCAAAGCCCTGGGAGCTAATAACACAAGAAATAAAACCACTGTTTTGATTGATAGAACTGTTAAAAGTTTCTTATTGCTTACTTCTAACGTCAGTCAAACATGTTTCATCTTCTAGCAGAAATAAAGTTATTTTTGCCATGAAATCTAAATTATAGACACTTAAATGTAGAGAAATAACATTATGCCAAGCAACAACTGAGGACTAATGTTTTCCAACTGACCTAATAATGTATTGTAAAAACAAAACAACAAAGACTATTATGAACATCGTGTTCTTTCCGAAAATTAATTTCAGCTGATCACAAGCAAGGTGTTTAGTTCAAGTATTTTGTTCTTTGTTTCAAGTTTATTTTCCCATCCGTACTTGTGGTAGGTACCTCACAATAGCACTACTTGATAGAGCAAATTTCAGCTACAAAATGCTATTTTTCCAACAGTCATCACCATTAGCTGTGCATTTTTGCCAGTGATGAACAAGAGCCTGCATGCTACACTCAAAAATCTTCATGGCCCTCTGGAACATGGCTTGTCTTTCATGTTGCCTGCAGCCACCACTGAAATGCATCCCCCACTGCCTCACTGTGCTCACATCCACTGTTTGGTCTCCATCAGCGTTCAGCAAGTGTCAACGAATGCCATTTTTTCTTCAAGGAGAAATTCCGTTCCACACCTCTACTTCATACACATTTCCATGTCAGTTGCCATTTGCTAGACTACCCTTCTGCTTCCATCTCACCAAAACCTGCCTCTGACATCACGGGCCAACATAATAACGTAAGAGTCATTACTTTCAGAGCAGCCCACATATGTAACAGTGACAAATCTTTTAATTGGCATAGCTGGGTACTGAAAAATGTGTCATTTGCAGCTTTGCTGTTGTACCATGATTTTTGTTTTATTGGGTAAAGTTAAAAGTTATTGTTCAATCAGTATGAAAATCCTTTGTAGCGCATGCTGACTTCATAGTTATAACACGCTGCAAGTCCTCTGACGCTTTGAACACAGTATAATGCAGCAAGTGAAAATAATGCTTCCCACCAAATTTGGGGTAGATGGACAAAGAAAGTTAGAAGTCCCTGCCCTATTATATCTCCACGCACTGATGGGGAAGCACACAAACGGACAAGGTCACCTCAGGGGTTGCAGGCGCAACTGATAGGGGAGCAGTACGAGGCCCCACACCCCCCCACTGCAGGGGGGCATGACTACCCAGGCTGCTACAGCGAACGTGAAAGATCACAAACCCACAAAAAGGGCAAAAGGATTCACCCCACCCGCAAAGTGATATTTGCTGCGTTAGAAGCTGCCAGATCCCGAGCAGGCCCTGCTTTCAGACAGCTCTGCTGCCTCACTCCCTACGGCTGGGCACTGTGCCTCAGGCAACGCTTTCTGGATGAAAAAGGCCCTGCTTACATTACACATGCTATTACAAACCAAGTCATGTAGAATAAACTTTCTCTTATAACATCTTTAAAAATGGCTAATAAGGGATTTTAAAAAGTTAGATTTTTCTATATAACACTCCATAAAACAATAACATTAGAACGTTTTACTACTTCTTTCTTCAAAGATACACAGCTTTCCTGAGAGCTGCATCCATTCAACTAATGGAAAGGAGCCAAGGCGCAACCAGAAGCACTCGCATTTTGAAATCCGAGTGGTCATTTTACAAAAATTATATTAAGCAGCACATAGCAATATAAATCGCTCCATAAAAGCGGCATACTGCCTTATAAACTGCTCTTTTAAAACCAACTTAACAAAAAAAAATTAAGTTAACAATAGGCTCCACAGCTGTAAAATAAGTTGCCAATCCCTGACTAAGATGATGAAAAGCAGCCATAAAGGAATTTCGGTGAATTGTAGAAAGTAGAAGACAAGGTGATGATTGTATCCGGAGGAGGGGAGGGGTGACCAGGCCCTGTATTCTCTACCTCAGCAGCAGAGCAATAAGTCCATCTAACGCTGGCACCCAGCTCCACGGGCACGATACTCCACTCAAATCCATTATCATTCAGTAACAATGGTTTGAGAGAGGTTATTTTCTGAAAAAATGTACTACAGTGGGCAAGTAGCAGCTTCACGGCAGTTCCATTGGCTCAGCCACCATTCCCTCCATTTTATGAAGTTTCATATGCCTTAATTTTCCTAGGACATCACTACTGAAATACAATGGGTTAATCATGGAGTTACATTCTCCATGAATATGCTTTTTTAGATTTTTTTTTTTCCCCAATGATAGTACTGGAAGCCTCACTGCTTCTACAGAGCCTGCATTTATGCATCCATCTTCATGGAACTTAGGAGGTCATTCTTCTGACTGCATTTTGGATGATGATGACAAAGTGTCTGCTAACAGGATGCGCGCACAAGGCTGCAAATTTGAAGCCCTTCTCAAAACCCTGTACTGCACCGCATGTGTTCATAGAATGGACTACAAATGTTTTCCTAAATCATGAGCCTGTGTCCTGGCCTTATACCTGGAAAGAACACCACAAACAAAAAATTGCTACAGTTCCCTTCACTGTTTTTCACAAGGTAATTTTTTAAGAGGAAGATTCGGTTCCTAATGACCTTCCCACCCAAAGGGTAAGAGCTTTATCACTCGTAAGTTATTTGTATGCTCTTGCTAATTGTATTGCTGCACTCCTCCAATCATTATGAATATTCATTTTATCTCACTCCTCTGTGTGTGCACTTATTAACTGCATAACACACATACCCAAGAGATTTTACATGTGCACATACATATATATGTGCGTGATGTTATTTATTTATGTAAATCTGCCTCAGACCTGTGCACACAAAACACGGTATTCAGCAGTGGTATGGCAGCCCTCAGAAATAAGGAACCGCGAGAGAAATTGAAATGGTTCCAAATTACAAAAATCACCTCAGATAAAAACAGCTCTTTCAACAACAATTTTTTTTCTTTTTTTCTTTTTTTTTTTTTTTTTTTTTGCAAGGATATGAACTCACAAAGCATTTCTAATCATTACTGCTAATATTACTTACTGAACACTAACTGCGCTTTGTCTTATATATTTAAATGAAGGGAGTAAGCTGGGTGGAAGATCTCGTCTTGTTGTTTTTCCTTCTATCTGCTGCTACAGTTTTAAAGCACATTTTCCTTTATTTCACTTTTCCACAAGCCATAAAAAACCTCATTTCTAATTCATCCGTTCGTTCAGCTTAACCTCTCTTCTCAGCAATTAAAGCACTCTGCGCATCCCTCATCTATCACACAGCCAGCTAAATAATGCATTGCGTCCTCCGCTCATCTTTTATCATCCCAAATGACAGGTATTAGCATATCTCCCCAGTCAATTACAGTGCAGCGGAATAATCACAGCATAATTGGGCGAAAGCCACTCTAATCACCAACCCTGCAAACTCGCAGAATAAAAACTGAGTGGCAGTTCAGACAGGCCTTGCTCTTGTCCATGACTCCAGCCAACAAGCCTGGCAGGTCTCCATTTCCTTCTGCCTTTTAAAACTTATTTTTCAGGGCTAAACTTCGCAGCGCATACACACACAGCTCATTTGGTTTCCCTTAAAGGAGGGCCACGCAGGTTGATAAAAATTACCAAAACGCTGTTTGCTAACAAATGCAAGCTTGTAACGCAGAGCGCCTATTTTCTGCCCTTCAGATCATCCAGGCGGGCTCTGCTTTACAGACTAGCTTTGACAGATGGGTTTGTTGCTTGAGGTGGAAACTTTTACATTTCATGTTAGAGCAAGCAGCATTTCTTTTCCTTTAAGTATAAAGGTTTTAGTAGATCTAACACAGTTAGGCACTGCTTTAGATGGCACTGCTTACTGCAGACAGTAGCCTCCTGTTTTCCTGCGCTAGCAAGATGCCCACAAAGCATCATTTTTATTTGCTGCCTGTTTAAAACATCTAGCTTAAAATCCAGCACACATATATTTGAACATAAAACAAATGCTTTGTTTGTTAAACAAATAAGCATGAGTAAATTAACATCAAATTGCTGTCTCCTGTGTTCAGTGTGAGCCAATAGGTGCATCAGCACTCATAGCCGTGGCGGTGGGGTGGCACTGCCTAAGCCCCATGCATGCTCCTTGACACTGCAAACTGCCAGCCCCACATGGCCCAGGGTCCCCTGGGTGGAAGGAAACTCAGGGAAATCAGGGCATGCATTCAGAAGAGTTTTTGATAACACTTCCTCAGGACAGTTGAAATTTTCAGATGTGTTGCAAAGGTGAGGAAAGCTGTCTGGAATCCAATGACCAAATTCTCTTCTTTGAAATTCCAAGTGAGATTTATTAAATGCACGCTGCTGGCATCAGTGGTGGCACATTTTGATTGTGCATATTTAGATGATTTATCTGTCATTTACCAAATACAGAATGAAATGCTACTGAAAAAAAAAAAAAGCCAAGGAGACTTACAGCCATCAGTGCAGTGCAGTGTGCTCCTGCTGCCTGTATGAGACTATGTGGAACCACCAATTCTACTCACTATAATGTTAAGCGGGCTCTAAACAAGGAAAAGACTTTCTGGAAGCAAGGTTTAGGCAAGTCATGTACCTGTTTCATAGAATCACAGAACGGTTTGAGATGGAAGAGACCTTAAAAATCATACAGTTCCAACCCACTGCACTGCTGTGGGCAGGGTTGCCACCCACTACATCAGGCGGCCCAGGGTTGTTTCAGTTTCAGGTGCTTCCACCTTCTTGCACTAAATGGTTCAGCTAGAGCACAACACTATAATAGGAACATAGCTTTTACTGCTTCATTTTCTTCCCCTAGTTATGGGGGGAGAAGAAGAGGTTAAAAATAACATTCAGAACTCCCCCTTACCTTGTTGCAACTTCTTTGTAACCAACAGAACTGCAGCAAATACATTTGATCAGCAGTGACAGTCCCATTGCTGCTTCCCAAAATAGAGCTGAACAAGACAAGGACTTTTTTTTTTTAAAGAACATCTCATCTTGTGCAGTGTCTCATCATACAGCTCTGTGTGCCAGCACTGCCATGCAGTGAAGCCAGGCAAACGGTTTGGTACTGAACTACTGCTGCAGTACCAGGGAGCAAACAACAAAAGCTTGTGTATTTATAGGACAAAGACCCTCCTTACCACACACACATCTTCCATAAAGCCCAACCTACAGAGCAACACCTTGCCATGCACAGCCTGCTGCAGCTACAGTGCACAGCAAGCGGAGGGGAAGAGGCTTGCAGCTGTCTGACATTATGGAAATGCTGGTGGAGGATTCTTGGATTCCTCCCCCTCAATGGAGATGAGCTTCCATGAAGATGAGGCAATTACTCAGCTTTCAGAACTGCTTCTTTCTTTTGTGCCACCGAGGAGCCTCCCAGGGCCAATGCCTGTCTCTTCCGCTAAGTGCTGGAGAGCAAAAGGCATACAAGCTGTACCGTTCCAACTCCTATCATCTCAAGTTTTTCTCATTCTCATTTTTGCTTAAAAATAAGCATAGAGTAGCTATACAAACACAATTTTCACTGTTTTTTTGAAGTCCCAGTGTTACTCTGTTACATCTCCAACTCTGCTTACTTCATACAAACAGGGAGATGATTCTTTCAGACTCCAACTTATTACCCCTTATGTCAGGCACTATGCTACTCCAACAGATTCACTGAAAATGATGAGACCTGGGGAGAAGCCAATCAATGAAAAAAAAAAAAAGCCATTAAATTGGCTTTGAATCTTGGCTTTGAACTGATAGAAAACTTAAAACATTTTTTCCCCTCCTGTGATCGCTGATTTCACTCCTCTTCTGTACAAAACCCAGTGAACTAGTTCATAACAGGTTACGTCAAGAACACCAACCCACCTAAGTTAGATGCTGTTACAGGAACCTTTATAAAGGCACAGACATTGCTTTTTATTTCTATGGTGTATTTACCGCTCATAAAATGTGTTCAATTGGTACCGAGGTCTCTCCATTTCTCTCATGTAAGAAAAGCACAGCATCACCCAACAAGCTTTACCAACACCGCCCTTCATATCTCTCTGTGTGAAGAAAGGCACCTTCTCTGTTCCTGTTTTTCCTTTCATCTTTCTGTTACCCTGAAGATCATCAAGTAGTTTTATGAAATTAACAACTTCTCTGTGAAGAAACCCACTAAGAGACCAAATACAATTTTGCAGAAGTGTGTCAGAAGAATTTCTAAATAGATGTATGTGGAAAAAAAAACAACCAAGAATTGTGGGATTAGGTAGCTTGCGACAGTAAGTTTTCCCATGAGCTGATGAGGTATTTTGAGGTACAAGCAGCCCTGTTCCCGTGCCTCCCAAAAATTATAACAGATCTAGCTGGGACAGTTCTGGGCAGTTCCACCTATCTACCTCACCACTTTGCTGCTTTTACAGAAAAATCATTAGAAGAGAATGAAAACGTGCCCCTAATGTGCTTGAGCACGAACAGAAACCATGCTTCAAGCTATGATTTGAGATTCTCTGGACTACTGCAGCATATTTCCATCTGTCATAAGTTTGGCAGCCTCTGCCGTCAGTAGCTAGGGGTGGTAACACCCTGCACTTGTGCCATAACATTTGTCAAAACACCTCCCTGTAGGCACCTGATCTAAAAAACGCAAAGATCCTCAAAACCACAGAACTCGCATTCACCAACACTGCGTTACACTGACTGATGTTGGCTCACCGTAAGAGGCACACAAAAGGAGGCTCATTACACGGTGTCATCACCATGTTAGCCTAAGCTCTGTGCGTTACCTACTTAACAGCATGATCGTATGTCTTATTTCTGATAAAGGGAGAATTCATCTCATAACAACTTCCAAAACCATGGGCAAATAAAGGCTCTGGAATAATAAAGGCTCTGGGAATGGTAGCTTCTAAGACAAGATTCCAGAACGTCAGACGGACAGCAAACATGCTACAGAAATCCTCCCAACAACATCTAGAATGAAAAACTGCTTAAAAATAAGTTTCCAAATCTCTATTGTTTGGACAACCAACAACTGAACTTTGGAAGCAACATTTCCTTTCATCCAAGACCGTGATTCCGTAAGCAACAAATAGATCAAGTTCCACCTCCATTTCCTAGAGACGCAGCATTTTAATGCCTTCAAGATGCATGCAAATTTCTATCCAGCAAGGGAATTTCTGTGTTGAGGTTTAGAAAGTGCAAATGTGACATGTTGCAGCTGCCTTGCACATTATGAGATACATCCTCGTACTTTTGGACAATGCCTGTCTGCCAGACTATAAAAACAGAGAGACATAAGCTATGCAGCATTGCAGTCAGAGAAGCAAGCTTGGGGGGAAAAAAAAGAGCATATCACCCGTCTCAGCTCTGCAGCAGCACCAGGGAATTCTGTATACGAGTCTTTGCTTCTCAGAACACTGTTCTGGTAATAAGCACCACTACGGTGTTTGAGTGCCAAAGACTGGTCTGCAGAGAAGGCAAGCAAGATGAATCCAAGAGCTGATGGGAAGACGTATTCTTTGAAGTGTTTAGTAGAGAACCATAACCCATGATTCACACTAGAACTTAAAGACTAGTAAAGCCTATGGATTTGCAAAGGTGTTTAATAACAGAGCAATTCTCTCCCAGGTGCAAACTCTTCGTGTCCTCACTATGGATGGTCCTAAAGAAACACAAAGACACACGCTCCCTGCTTCACAATAGCACTGGCTTACGTATAACAAGCGAGGCAGCAGTATCTCTTTATCACTGAACTTTTATGATCGTTGTAGTGCTATAATTTACTTGAAAGTCAGGTTTGCATTTGTTTCATAGACTTGAGAAATGTTAAAATACTGACATTTTTATTAAAATACTTTTCTTCCTTTTATTCTAACAGATTTTACAACCCTAACGCTTATTTATCTTTTTCAAGAATGCTCTAATAGTGTAATAATTATGACCTATGTTCAATTGACTTGACAACTAATGAGCCTTCTGTAACCCAAGTAAAATTCCCATAAGCTTTGATAAATTGCATAGATGTAATGTCGTCGCAACACTCAGCCACTACTTTCCTGGAGTGAAACAGAACCAGCGAGGCAAAGCTGGGAGTATAAATTCCTTTGCTAGGATTTTGTTTTCCCACTGTGAATTAAACAAACGTTCCTGCTCCTTCTTTCTCTGGGAGGAGAGAGGGGCAGAGCAGGCAAAATACGCATTTCTGTTCCAGCCCCCAAATCCTCAAATATGAGAAGGTTGGAAACAACAGGATCCTCCTGCTATTTAGAAGGACTTCTGTGCTAGCTGTATTCTACCATTACCAGGAAAGAGGCCTCATTTTTTCCATAGCTCTCTCTTTCAGCACAACCACACCTATGACACGGGGATACCAACGCCTCAAAAGTAACAGCATTTTCCATCCGAGACAAAATAAAGTTGTTTTGAGGTCTTACTGAAGAATGAAATACTCCATGTTTTAGTTACAGCTTGCAAGATTTTCAGAAAAACTTTGATGGTCTCCAAAACAGGATTAGAGTCCCCATATCACAAGAACTGCTCTAAATATGTGCCAAGTGATCAATTCCACACATAGCTCTTCTCATCCCCTTTCTACATGTGCATGAATGAAATGGGAAAGCAGACACATGGTTATTTCATTATCAAGGAAATGATATAATCTTTGGTTATCTAGAGCTTTCAAAATTCATATTATTTAATAACTCATATAACCTTAAAGAAAGGTTAGCAAAATTGTTATTGTTTTCTTGATAACAATATTAAAGAAATAGGAAAATCAATACGGTAACTGAATTTGGGGAACGGTCACAACACACGCTTTCTCTGGATGGAACTGTTAAAAACTGCCCATGAACTCTTCTCTGGAAAACATCCCAAAGGCCCGATGATGTCGGGACAATATTTTGCAATTAGATGCCTGCTCATCACACGAGTTACCTTATAATTTCCTTGCAGGCTGGTTCCAGGTGTAATCAAATGTTTTTGAGTTAGTGAAGATGACATACAGCCACGGAATAAAAACAGTAACACAGGCCCCTTTTAAAACCTCTTCTTAAAATATTGCTTGCTTTCTGATTTGCAAGATCATATTCATTTAATAACATAAACCATTTATAATCCCTTTAATAGTACTCCCTTGATGGGAATGTATTAGAGATATTTATAATAACAAAGTAAAGTATTTTGAAACCCAGAAATACCATGTGCTGATTTTGAATATACTCCAAATATCAAACCTGCATTCAAACTGCACTTAAAATAAGCTATCTTTCTGCCGTTGCACAATGCCTCATAACAGGGAGCTTTTCTTCTCTGTTGCTCTATGGCAAGTGCCAGATCTGAGATCAAGACACGCACCAAAACATTGCGCGGCCCTTCTCAAACTCTCAGGACTGGCACCCGAAATACTCCTCCTAAACTGATTATGCTCTTTGTTTGAGCTCAGCAATCACACATAAGCAACAAGCAGTGCTGTAGGCAATCTACAGCGACAATCTCAGGAGCTTCTTTATTTTCACTTTAGAATTTACTACTACTGCCATCCACAGTACCAGTAGGTACAAAATGGACCCAAATATACAAAAATCTTTGATCGTGTTACTTTAGGTTGCACACATGCAGCTCTACAGATACTCATGAAGAACTTCATACACCTAAGCCTTTTCTAAGATCTTCTCAGTGAAAGCGTGAAAACTCGGAAAATATGTATAACGAAGTCAGAAAATTGACAGAAACTAACTCAGCTTTCCCATGCACTACAGCATACAGTGGAGAGCTCTAACTTTGAAACGCTAATAGACAACGCTGATTTCAAGCTGTTTTTCTTGTTATTTGGAGGTGCCTCTTCCTTTTTTTATACATTGTTTTTGACAATAAAACGATAAGGGGGCAAGAACAATTATAGAAACAAGGCAACCTGCTCTTAAATTGATTAGCCCAGATGTCAAAACAGTCACATTCACTTTCACTGAATGTCTTTCCAGCAAAGCAAATCCACTCTCTCTTTTAGTCCAAGTGTCACATACAAGTGTACATATGCAAATACGTACACTTCAATCCGCTGACTGGTGTTTGATCAATTTACATAGGCAAGTGGCTCACTCAAACTCTCTGTGATTGAGGTTGCGTGTCCCAGAATGTACAAAGCTTGCTGGCATTTGAAAAATTAAATTTAGGAAAACATATTATTTCACAGCTCTTTCCTTTAAATCAGTATCAATGCATAAGAAATACTACACCTAGATAAGGGCATAAATCAAAGATCAAGACAACAAACTTGCTACAAACATCAGCCCTTTTCTGTACCTCGCATCTCCTTACCAAAACCTGGAGAAGAGATGAGGCTTAAGGGAAGCAAGCCCTGAGTGAGACCGACCAAGCCTGCTGAGGTACGCAAGGAGACTGCACTCATTTGATCACACGTATTTCAGTGTAGCAAAAACCATCTTTCACTTCTAAATTAGAACACACTGAACTCAAATAACTTTGCAGAGTAAAACTGGAAATGCAAGACTAAAATAAGAAGAGACAATTTTAACCATGAGAAAGATCTGGAAGTCTGCGCAGATCACAGAGGCTTTTTTTGTTACCTTAAATATGAGCCACTAGGAAAAACCAGAACGTTAATTTTTCTTTTCCTGTAAGTACAGCAATCACCTGGGCCTCACCAAAGGTCTGTTTCAAATTTGGCATGCTGTGGCCCCCAAGTCTAGAAAGACTTCAGGATCCCCATAACTTTCAGCATTTGAAAAATCCCTCCAACTGAGAGCTGCTGCTTTTTGGCTAAGTAGGAGCACACTGCTTTGAGGCTGTTTGAAGAGGAAAATGAAGGCCCAAAGCACTGACATGAGCTAGATATGCTAGCTATTCATCAGATAAAAACCACGGAAGCCTACAAAGAGGAATAAAAGGGCAGCTAATGATGTAAGAAACCAACAAGACAGAAATCCTCTTAAAAAAAAAAGTCAGAACTGCAAGCACTGCAAAGTAGTAACAAAAGCATCTGACTGGCCCAACTACAGCACGATGTGAGAAAAATCCCTGCCTCCTCACAGTAGCTGAATGCTGCCCACATAGTGCCCTGAGCACTTTGGGGCTGGGCAGGGCCCGAGGGGTGTCCCACAGGCCTCAACTCTGTCCCATGCTCAGTAAAGAAACGGTGAGCAACAGCTGCAGCTGAAAAAAATGAGAAAAGGCACCAGATGACAGCACGTAATATTGTGATATAATTGCAAGTAATTAAGAACAAGGTAATCTGATATTCCAGGAATCCCTCCAAAAAGAATGCACTGCAGACTTGTGAAATGCTTCTCTCCCAGACTGAAGATGTGGCTCTGCCTGGCAGCCTGCAGGAAACCTGTGGCTCTCAGGGGAAGGGAGCCTGCTTTGGCCTCAGCTACTGGGGGTAGTCGACAGGGAGACCGTGTTTTTTTTTAAAAAAAAGAAATCTCTCAACTTCCAGTATTGCATGGCAAAAGAAATATGACCTACTGCTGTTTCTAGCACTAGCTCCAGTAAGGACAGGCCCTGCAGACAGAGGGCTGGTGGGCTCCTTGCCCCATGTGCCAGGTGAGTCGTGGCTTCCTTCTGCATCAGACTCAGAGGTGGTCATCAGCCCAACCACCACACTGCTAGGGGAAAGTACAACCGGAACAGACCCAGGAGTCCCACCAGTTACTTCAAATGATGCCGACTCCCTGGTGAAGCCAGTGGGGTAAGCTGTTCATAGATCACACAGCTCAGTGCAGCTGGACACACCTGACACACCAAGCAGATCTGTAGGCACAGGCCTTAATGATAATGCCACTCATACTGCTCTGCACCCCTCTATTTCAGCTTCTGAACTGTGGCACAAAGCAAAGCGCACCAAGGTCAGGAGGTGCTGCAGTGGCTCAAACCTGCAGAGCTTTGCTGTGGGCAGGAGACCCATTGGTGCCTGAGCCATGCTAGGGCGCCCACATCTGTGTAGATCCCCATCAGAACAGGGCAGCAAGCAGAAGGCCCCGAGAAACTCCCTATGTACCCTATGGGAGGTCCCAGCATGGCATGAACCAGCCTAGGAAAACATGGTGAGATCGGCAATTATCTCTGCTTTCAGTCCATTCAAAAATCCTGCCAAAAAAATGAAACTATAAAGTTAAATATAAACGCATAGGAATTAAAATTATACACAGATATGTGTACAGAAATACACAGCTCTGCATACATACATTCATGTATTTCTGTAAAAATACAATTTCGAGTGTTTTAATAGAAATGAGCACAAATTGATTTAAATTAACCTCTGAGCACACTGGCGAGCCAGCACAGTAATTAACTGTGCTATTTATTAATTATTATAAGCAAACCAACTGTCCCTTCTCTTTATCTCTCCAATAAAAACAATTCATTCCTAATCCACTCCAGCTGCAGAAACTTTTATGAAACGTTACATAAGGTAATAAAAGGGCTCCAGCTTTAGGTCTGTGCTACCCAGTTCTGGCCCTCAATCATTCGTGTCAGATTATAATCTCCAGGAAAGAGGTCTGCATGATGCAAACAATCCAGTACCTCACGGGCACACGCAAGCACACCACCAGGTTTTTATTTTTATTTCTTTCCAAATTACACAGCAATAGACTCTGACTATCAGAGGTCAGTCACGAAACAAGCAAAATCTGCATGAAGGAGGAAGACCGAGCGAGCTGCGGGGCGGGGTGGGGGGACGCAGTACGCAGTACCAGGAAAACGAAAGTAGAATCGAAAAAGGAAGAAGGAGCACAGGAATTTACCTTCGTTGAAAAGGTTGCTAGCCATATCTGCTGGCCGTTTCTTTTTAGCGGTACTACTAGTTAATCTACCACAATCAACAACCTGAGCGGGCACAACACAGAAAATGTCGAATAGTTGAGATCAACGCAGGATATAAAACACAGAATGGATTTCCACGTGCTAAATTCAGTGATGATTACTGCCATCCAATTGCTTGTATAGCATACTCTGACTATTAAGGTGGCAGGCACGGGGAACACGGAGAAAAAAGGCAGGCAGAAACGTGTTGATTCGGATTACCACTTACCTAATTTGCTTTTGCTTTGCTAGTATGTTACTTAAATCTTTCATTGCGCTTCATAGCACGACATACGTTTTGAAGATGGATGGTCATAGCAAGCTCTTTATTTTGTTTTTGTTTTAAAACGGCCGTAATTTGCACACCCTGACACCTGCTGATTTCATGCCCTGCCTTTTCCTGTCAAAGCCCATTCTCTGCTCTCCACGCAAGGAAATCTCATTTATCAAAATTCTGTTAGCGTAAGGGGAAGGGCTATGCTGAGCTGAGCCGTGGCCTTCATTAAACATGCAGAACATAAACTGCTGACACTAAGCATAGTCAACTTGCAGTGTGGCAGAGGAGGGAAAAAAAAGCAATGGTGTGATGGGGAGATGGGAATAAAAGCCACAGTTTTGCAAAGCATTTAAGTCATACTGAAGTCAGTGAGATTTAATCACAGACCTGAACTTAAGCGTGTGCTTAACTTTGCCAAACAGAAATAGATCACTAAATAATGAATGGATCGTTCTATTTCTGTTTCAAGGAACACGGACACTTTGTTCTCCAGACCATTCCCCAAGGGAACGAAATAGTCGAGGGGGAAAAAGGTAACAAAAAGGAGAAAACAGTCCCCTCTTCAGCTCGAAATACTGGTCTGCATAAAGGAACTATATGCTCTGCTTAATATAATGAGATTAAAATGGCTGGTATCCATCATTCAGGTTCCACGGAGAGAAGAAAAACAATCACTGTTACGTTCACTAATTTCAACAGGGTACCAGAAAAGGTTTTTCTGGACAAGAAGGAAGAAAATTTTGTAAATTTGGAAGAAGAAAGCACGTAAACAGCAATGCAGTAGAAATCGATATTAGGGCTGAGGGGGAACAAAGTGGCTTTTGAAATTTCCAATTCAGCTACTGTTCTTGATTTTTTTCCCCTTTAATTCTCCAGGATAGCTGTGTAATGCTGCCTACAATAGAAACTTGAATTTAACAGGCACGAAGCAGAAGGTGTGTAGCATTTTCCTCTGATCACAAGGAACAAGCACTTAGCTGTAAGAGAGATCCACAATGAGTCACTGCAGGGAGGAATCAAATGCATCACAGGTACACGCAAGCCTTTTTTATTATTATTGTTCCAACTGAAAACACGTTATAACTTACAGACCTAGAAAAAAATATATCTGTTTTAAACCTCCTACTCTTACAAAAATACATACTATCCCAACCATACATGCTGGCATTCATGCTGTTCCAGAGGAGGCTGAGGAAGACAGATGCAAAGGGGAGCGGGGAGGGAAGGTCAACCTTTTCTCTGTAACCTTTTTTGCTATTTATCAATAAGCTGAGACAATCATTTGCAGTTGAAGCTGTCTAAATACCAAAGGAATGACTTCCCATCGAGTTTCAAACAGCAGCTAAAAGCTACTTTAATATTCATTATCTAAAAAAAAAATCATATTAACATTTTCTGATACTTTGACATCTCTTAAACAGTTCTCCAAAGTTAATACGAAATTCAAAGTACTGCAAAAGTAATGGCCAGATCCTGCTACCCTTTCACATACTGAATATCAGTGTATTCCAGAAAGAATGAATTTCAGCACTTAGCTCTAATCAACCAACCCCTAACATAATACGTGCTTTTCTTGCATCTTTCAGGGTTCTGCATACGCGTAGTGTTGATAGAAGAGAGCAGAAAGTACGCACACTTGTGGCAGCGGGGCAGGCACATTAATCATTCCCTGGAAATAATTTCTGTAGGTCATTTTTTAAACACGCGTTGCAGACGCTTAACAGAAATCAACAGGAGCTTTCATAGTAAAATGCCCTAATGATGTTTTTTTCCCTAATATCACATATAAACCAGAATGGAAAGGCCCAGTTCTTAAATCTTGCCTTTGTATTTGTAACCCTTGCTGTATTTTCAGCTTTTATTTTTTTACCTTCCCTCTGGTCAACAAGACACTGCAGCCTTCCAGACAGAACTGCACACCACATGGCACCATTCAGCTGTATATCTAGGTCAGCTTGCATTTTTAATGTGCTCCATTAGCTTCCCCTTGCTCACTGTATCAAGTTTAAACTACTACTCACTTTCAAACCCTTGTATAACTAAGCCAGGTAGCACTCAGGATCCAAAGAGTATCATCAACATCTGCAACATTTGTTCCACCATGGAAACCAATGCTAATGCCATTTAATTCCCTTAATTTCATGCCATTTCCAAGCCCAGAATCCCCATATTTCTCCTTCAAGATCCTCTTTCCATAACACCACTGGTAAAAAAAATAAAAAATAAAATAGAATTGCTTAAAACAAAACAAATGAAGCTTTAGCTAACATAACTCCTTCCTCAGCACTATTTGGGGCAGCTTAACAACTCTGACCTTGGCAGCACTCTGCACACACCAGAGCTAAAAACTAGGAGTTAATAACCATATAAACACCCACAGCTACACTACTGTAAAGCTTCTGCATGCAATCATATGTGTTATAATGATATTAAGTCACTTAGATGCTACAAAAGCCAGTTCCACACGATTCACTTCATTGCTTTCCTTCATAAACAGCAGCTATGCATTCCTCAAAATATCTTTATTTATTTTTAAATTAGTATGTATTCCGTGTTGTTCTCACAAGCACTTCGAGGGCGTGTGTCCCTCCACCAGAGCACAGCCCTTGCACAAGGATTAGAGCTGTAAAACTGCCTCAGATATAGGTTACATTTACGAGGTAATCAGTACATCTGTTCTGACACAAGGAATAGCGCTGCGAGAACGTATCACAGAAGGCTCGGGAAGATTCAAATAGATCTTGAAANNNGGGAGGGAAGAATCAGCTGGTGGAATGCAAACAGTCATGTAACACTGACGCTGAGCAGTGGCGCTGATGCCTATTTTGCTCCAGATTAAAACGTTAAGGCAAGTTTTACTACAGAGATTATAAATCTGTCTGCTTTCTATTCCAGGTAATACCAGGGACTCTGTAATAGAATCACAAGATCACTGCGCTAGAAATATATCACAATTGTGTGCACATCATATTAAGCAATTAAAAGCATTGGGATAGTACAGAAATTATGCCAAAATCGCGTGTAATTTTGATCTTCCTACTAAAATACATCACTAAGATACAGAATAATTAACTGTTCACCGAGAAAAATCGAAGAAATGACCTTGAAAAACAAAATTTTCCAGTGTCATTCTAATCCAACACAATTATCCATCAAAATCTGATAGAAAACCCATCTCGTATGAAGAATTTCCTTTAAAAAAAAAGAGAACTGAATAATTGAAGATTTCAAGTTACAGGATGACCCTCTTGCAAAAGACACGTGCACTCAGTAAATCCCAAGCTTCTACACTATTGGCATTGTTTTTTCCTCTTGAAATCCACTTTTTCTCGCCAAGTACAGTCTGAAGCATGCATGATACACACCTGACCCTGTCTCAGAAAAAAGGGAACTGAGGTCCTCGCTCACACCCATCTGCCCAACAACTTTCTCATGTTCCCCTGCAATCTCTGTTCTTCAAACCAGCATTCGTTCTAACAAGCTGACCATGCAGTCGGCTTAAGCAGCCACACTGCAAAAAGCTCGATCTCGTTCTACATGTGCACTCCTCGTTTGTGTTGTTAGAAAGAAATAATATCCAAAAAAGCAAAGGAATAAACAGGAGGGAAATTTAAAAAGCTGCGGTTCCTTTGTTGTCGTTGTTTTGAGGCGCAGTGTGAATGGGCTCCTGCTTCCTGCACTAGGTGGGGCTCTGGCCCCAGGCGGCGGTTCTGGTCGCACCAGTTGCGCAGCCAGGCACAACTTGCAGAAGAAAAAGAAAGCAGGTCTAACCTGCTCCCCGAATCAAGAAAGAACAGCAAACTATTTGCAAGCCCTCGGTCCTGCCCTCTTCCCACCCCCAAACAAAGAGACCACCTGCCTAAACACTTCAAATGTGCAGGTATTTACAAGCAGGCGCTGCGTTCCAGTTGTCAGATGAGTTCTCAGCAAATCTGATATTCCCTCCAAGTTCAAAACAACTGTATAAATCAAACGGGCCACACAGAACTGTAAAGGACCCGCAGCACTGCAGAACGGCGTCCTGGTTACATTTTAACAGCCTGAAGTTCAGCTGGAGACAACCATTAACAGAAGGCTGAGCCCAGTACTGGCAAACCCACGCAGAAACACGGGGCTGCAAGGCCTCAGCACCACCGCCAATTACAAGCGTAGAGTAACAAAAGAAAGATTGAGAAAATAATTCTATTTTTTTTTTGTGGTAATTCATACTGCATTGTAGCAATTACTGTGAAATGGACAGTTCCATCAGATCCTTGAGCTGATGCGTGTTGCCGTCACAAAATCAGTATTAAAGACTGCACTTTGCTGATCCCATCGGATTGCCAACCACGAGCCTCCAAGTTTCAAGGGCTGGGAGGCAGGCATGACATTCCCCACTCTGCTCACACCAGCCCTCCACAAAGCTCTGCAACTCTGGAAGCAACTGCTTCCCAGTGCTAGTCCCCAAGCCTAACCCTGAGGCCTGCAGTATTTATTTGTCAAGCACCACAAGCTGCTTCACACTGAAAAGGTGCATTAAACACATATTTACCAGCACTTTGGGTCACTGGAGGGAAGTCTAGCATAAGAAGTAGGAAGGAGCTGGGAGGAGCGGGGCACTGTGACAAGCAGGTGCTTGGGGAGTGAGTTTTGATGGGGCACCACACTCCTAGTCTGATGTCATCCTCCAGGCTCCAGGTGATCAGATACACTGCTCTGCAGCCCTCAGGACAGAGCTGTAGTACAACGAGAGCTCCAAGTTCCTCTCCGCCCATCTAATCTGTTGGTATACCTCTTAATTTCTATAAAACTAATCAGAAAATTAGATTTACTGAGACTGAAATTACCCAATGTAAAAGAACTATTGGTTACATAGGTGAAATTTTTCTAAAACATTATCACAGCTGTTCAGTTCTGTGTTTGCTTGTCCTGAATACCAAGCAATGATCTGAACAGGCCCAGGCAAAACATGCTAAAGTCGCTGCTACTCACTAGTGCAAAATGCTCCGACACATCCATGCGGTGTCTCTAAGCCCTGCCGAGAACCCTAAAAGAGCACATCAAAAGAATACCTTCTTCCCTGCTCTTAGCAAACACCCAGCACAGAAGGCACTCAGAAGACTTCAGCAATCCTAAAACACAGCTTTAAAAACGACTCAAAGAAAGAAGGCTGGAAAATCCTTTTAGTCGTCTCTGAACACCTCAGATAAAACAACTCCACAAAGAAAACAGCAACAACAGAGCTGGTGAAACATGTAATCCTAATTCTGCTCTGAGCAGTGAAACAGAAGTTACTGGAGGCTAATGAGTATCTATTCTTTTTAAGCTGCAACAAATCCAAGAACTTATTTATAACCCTCCAGATTCCTAAGTCAACAGTGCATAGATCTAAACTAGGGCTCATTTCTCTATACGTTCCTACATACTAAAGACACACATAGACATTCCAAGTGTCAACATATCAAGACAGAGCTAATTCAGACACTTAAAAACATCCTCTTCTGAAAAGGATTAACTTCAGAACAATTTTATTTGCCTTTGAAGATGCAGCTGTTGTAAGCAACCACCAGATGGCAGAAGCAGAGGCTATGAGAGTCTCCAACAAAAGAAAGCTGTTTTAAAGAGGCATACATTAGAAGAAAACAATTTTTATGCTTACTTTTTTTCTTGCATGGCTTCTTTCCTCCTGCTTTCCAAGAAGTACTATTTTGTGCCAATCAATGTAATAAAAATCTCCAAAAAATACTATTAACAAACACAACAGTCTCCTGAGAAGATGTTTTCTCAGTTTTCTCAAATGGCACCTCTACTCCATCTCACAGCTCAAGGCTTCCGTATTATGGATACTGTCAGAACAACAGTTTCCTTCTGGATTTGCACAGTCATAACTCAGAATCAGCCACCAAATGTATTCTCTTTGGTGTCCTACACTTCAAATCAGGGAGCAGACACGCAGCTACACTGTGTAGCAGAAGGTGCAGCTGTGTTTTCCCTCAGGATCTGAACTTCTGGTACCTGGAGTGTGAAAGCAAGCAGGCTGCAGAAATGCACCGTAATGCTCTGAGTACTGGAATAAAGGAGCAGTTGCAAGGCGGACAAAAGCAAAACAAAACCTTAGTAAGCTTGAGTAAAAGCAGCATGGGTGGGAGGGAAAAAGATTTTAGTCCTGAGCACAATCGATTCTTAAAACCGTATATCCTGTGTCAGAGAAAGAGCATTAAAAACACGCAACCCAGCAGCAGACATTTAAAAAGTCTCAGGAATAGACTCCATCAATAACTTGCAGAGTTATTAAGTTACGGCGATGAGGTCACCACTTCACACTGTGCCACAAAACAACACCGCGGCCACTTCCACCAACACCACCGGAAGCTCCACTGGGCTGCCAGAGCCGCACCAGAAATGCCACCCCCAAGGCACTTCTTTACCAGAGCTGCACTGCTCTGATTCCCCCACCGAAGAGTAATCCTTCCTCCTGTACTTCTCCTCCCCGAGGAAACATAAGGTCACCCAGCAGCAAGCACATCCCTCGGGGCTGAGCAGCAGTCCTTCAGCACCAGCAGCGCGGCCCCCAGGTGCGGCCGATCCTACGCCCGGGCGCAGCGCTGCGGGAACGTGCCTCGGCGCGCTACCAGCACCCCTGCCAAACACGGCGGGGCTCTCGCCTGCCCCATTTCCAAGTGACACCTGCACATCACTAATCCAGATGCCGTTTATTTCCATATGTCAAATTACAATCTTTACTTGTGCAAAGCGACATAATAGTAATGATTAAGCCAATTACATCACAACACAGCTTAAAAGTACACACAATGGGAGGATTAAAGCTGGCTCCCGAGCCAGGAGAGCCCTATTCTCGGCGAGCTCCCCCACTGTGGGGACACAAGCGTCTCTTTTCCCGCCGACACGCAGCCGCCGTTTGACACGACCACGGGTCTGTGTGAGCACCACGCGGCTGGCCCCGAGTGCACGGCACCAACATGGCTGCGACCAGACAGCCGCGTGGGCGAGCGGATCCCAGCCTGCCCTGCCGGGTGAAGCCACCTCTGCTACGGTATTTGGGTCAGGTTGGTGCTGGCAGCATGGGCCCTGGGGAAGGGAGGGAAGAAGGGATAGAAAACCGAGCACAAAGAGGAAAGAAGCCGAGCACTTAATTCTCTCCATAGGGCCAAATGCAGTTTTCAACCCATCTAAGTATTTACCACTGCTTTCCTCACTGTAACGCCAACCAGCACCAACACCAGACTCCCACAGCAACAGAACGTTGGTTAAATCTTTACACGATAACCAACCTTTCAGACTAAGTTCAATTCTAACGATAATTGAGCATCTAAATCTCCTAGGATTTAAAAACCTCAGACAGACACCATTATTTTTATTTGTTCACTGCCTTGGTGTTTAAATTGGCATCACTCAAAACGGTTAAGCCTTTCACCTCCTATTACTGCTCTGCACACCTTACTCCTTTTTCACATCTTCATATCCCTTCTAATTTTCTCTGCCATCTGGGAGTGCTGGTCCCATCTGCCAAAATCTATCTTCCTATTCCAGCTAAAATCAACACAAAATAAATCGGTACTGTTAGTATTTTACACGTCATCATTAGGCTTTAATAAGATTAACTGGGCTGAAAGAGCTTCCAACTTTTAAATACATTCTTGTGTGCTGACTGCAGACTCAGGCAGACACCGCTCTATCCAGTCACTCTCACTCTACGTGAGGTTCTCCCCAAGTACAGATCCAAAGAAACACAGTGTATGTGTAAGCTTATACTCAGCAGAACTGAATGCATTGTGCACAACTGGCAGGTCTGTCCCACATCACCCATCAGCTGCTCATGATTTCCTGGGTGATTTCATTTCACCCACATCTCTCCACCAACAACCACGCACATCACAACCATTTTAAGTACTGAAAGATCAGCCGAAAGCTGGATTTTTTTTTCCTTTAAGATACATACATACAAACACACAAAAATGCATGTATAAGTAAAACTGAATGCCCTATGTACCACCTTAAAAATGCTACTATGGAAAGCTGACAGCTTACCAAAATTAGCAAAACTAGTTGCAAAAAAAAAAAAAAAAGAAAAAAGAAAAAAAGAGTGTCTTTGCTTCTCTACCATTCAACCGAAGGACAGTAACAACATCAAATTTGTGCATATTCATGTTTATCAAACATCACTTTTTATTTCCACAGCTTAAACTTCTGTAATCCATAAAAGAATACTGATCTCGCATATGCACAAAAAAAAAAAAAAAAAAAAAAAAGGGTTGTATTAAAAATACCTTTTTTACTCCAATCAATGCCTCATATTCTACCTTTGTTTTGGGAAGATTGCTTTCTTATTAAAATAGTGAGATGGAGGGAACATTCTGAAGGACAATTACTAATGGACTGCAGTTTGCACCTGTTCTGTGTTTACAGAGTGAAAACAAGACTTGGCACTTCAAGGTACCTCTTCCATGGGCTTATTTACAGTGTGAAACAATAGCTTTTGTTTCAATTTTCTTTGCTAAAATAAAAGCCCGTTTTGTCCAATCAAAATGCATATCCTACATCAAATACACTCCGTAGCCGATTTCTAGGTGTGCTTATCCTCCTGATCATCAACGACTCAAAAGACTACATCATCCAGATCTTCCCTTCCCAGCCAACAACTATGGTGAGGCTGAACAATGTTGTGCTGTCTCATTCAGCACGTGTTCCTGGGAAATGGCCCCATTCACTGCCAGCAAGCAGTGAAGGAGAATTTAAGACTAAGAGATAACATGGTAAGCTCTTTCTGCGTTTTAGAAATACTCCTTTTCAAACACAGTATTCCAATATCTACAGGAAGCACAGCTTGTTGACAACCCTAAAACTAAGTTATAAGTGATCACAGATTGGTGGAATGGGTACAGTCAAGAGATCGGACACCCTCTGCCACAGATTATGTTTCCGCATGTGCATACAGACTGGACTTGAAATGTTAGCTGCTGAGCCAGATGCTCCACCCAAAACTGTCAAGATAAGCCCCCCAAATGCCTACATAAGACCTGGAAAAGAAATTCAGGCTAAAAGCTTGTATCGAGGAAAGTGTTATTTCACGCAAACGATGACCTTACATATTCCTCAACTGTGCTGCATGGCATTTTCCATACAAATTTGTTTTCCGACTTAAAGAATAAAAAATATTTTCCTTTTTAAAAATTGTGTTTATGCGCATTCTCCATGGGCACACCAACGTAACAGAGTTACTAATGCTTATGTCTCATTGCGACAGACAGAAGAGGAAGCGTTTCTTAAGGGAGAGGAGGCTTTCACAGAATGCCTAAGTACACAGCTAAGATAAACTCCGAGATTAATGAATTTGGAATGATACGTTTACCTTTTTCTTGATTGAGAAAAAAAATACATAAAGTTCCTAGATATATCTAGCTTATTACGTAGCATAAGAATACTTCTTCACGAGCGTAAAATGACCCAGTTGGTTCTGAAACTGAATCGCACGGACAGTTTCCTTGGGACTCCAGAAGATGATGTTAAGGCATACCAATAGTATTGATTTGGCTTTGTAAAACTAAAGCTTACCAACAGAACATCCTTAAAGCCTCTGGTAAGAAAAAGGAGCTTCAAATGATGAAGACAACTGGAAGACTGAAAAACACCCTACAAGTTTAGCCATAAAAAAACCAGCAAGAAGCCTCTTCCACAGTGTTTCAGTTTTAAGAGTCACTGGCTACAATCATCTTCAGTAATACTGCTGTTTACATACCTAGTCTGAAGGATTATGGAGATAACTGCACAAGAGCTGGCTCTCGAGGTTTATTAAATATTCAACAAATATTCTGTGTGCATGCTGGGTATTAAATAATAATAAAAAATAAAACAAAAACCAGAAAATGCTGCAGAACATTAGATGTTAAATACTTCAAATAATACCAGAGTAGCACAGTTCGTAATAATTCTTTTAAATCACTTTATCACATATCAACATAAAAAGTGCAATACAGACACAACTCTACATTCTGGCATCATGAATATTCAGATGCTTTTACAGCTTTTTTTTTTTTCCTGTGGGTTCATTTTGTTTACAGTATTCTTGTATAAACTTGGAAAACTTATTTCATCTTTTGATTTTTTTTTTTCACCTTGGCATTAAGTAATAGCATTGTTATTTTCTCACCTGCTGTAGAACCACAGCATGGGGACATTCAGCAGGAGGAAACTCTTCTTTGTCATGCTTTAGCCTACTGTTCCTCTCATCTCCTCCTTCCCCTCCCATACCTACTCTCTTCCTAGTTAAATAGATGTAGCCTACACACAATCTGCCTTTTCCTAAAATCATCTGCTAATAACGTTCAATTAAAAGCACGCTTGTTGCCACAAGGCTCGCTGGCCAAAGAAATTCAGGCAATAACTAGGGTACTGCCCACCCACTTCACAGTGCAGGTTTCAAGTGTTCTCTCCAACATGCGTGCTGCATGCCATACACTGACCTACAACTGCACACAGGGTGATGCAGCTGTTCAACTACTGTTCATACTACTTTCTATTTGCGATGCAGTGTGAAAGAGGACTGTGAACAAAGTGGCCTACTCAACAGACTTCAAAGCAGGTAACAACTGGGATTTTTCCAGTGCAAATCTACGAAATGCAAACAAAGCCAGCAACGAGACAACTTAAAACTTACTACAAAGCAGAAGTTCCCTGTTTCCACATGGCCTTCCCCAAGTAATATCTGCTCAAGTGTTCTACACAGAGTAACAGAGCCCACGTGCCCTTCTCAGAACACCACACCTAGGGGAAGGTTTTCAAACTGGTGGATGTAAGTCACAGGATTCTCAATTCTTAAGACTAAAAATTGCCATCTTCTGTGACACCACATCCAGCAATTTAAACAGATGGGGCCTATAGAGCAAAACTGCATTGAACTACAGACCTTGTGTCCAAATGTAGCATCCTCGGAGGCCAAGACTTCAACCTGCAATTATAAGGAAAAAGATCATTTCAAACGTAGCCACTACCAGCAACCTCTTCTGAGCACAGCACCACAGTCCAGGCAGAGCAGAGTTTTCCACAAAGGACATCAGCTTGGACCAGCCCAAAAAGTCTACACAGAACGGGACAGGCTGAATTAGCAGCTGCCAACAAAATCTCACAAGAGAGGAAGCAATGAAACTCAACCTAAATGGTGTAAAAAGCATCTATCTGTCAGTACCCCAACACGTAATGGAGTGCAACTGGAAAGCTTCTCTCCAAGTGCCTTCTGGTTACACCAAAAAGCTGCCTGAGCACAACCTGCATCACCTGCTGTCACAACTCCCTCTAAAATTAAAGACTGGCAACAGCTGAGCTCTTCCCTTTCCATTACCACCTGACGAGACCTAGTGCACCTGCATCAGCACCGAGTGGAACTGCTCCAGTTGGAAGCTCACTGGCTCAGGCCTCGCTCATGGGCTCCTTTCCTGCCTTCAGCGAAGCAAATTCTTTAAGAACTGTAGCATTCAGGGAAGACGAACTGCCCAGAGGCCAAGACTACCCAGGAGCATGATACAGCAAGCGTCTGAAAGCTTGAGGAGCGCAAGCTGTGAAGTGACCTAGCGATGCCCCAAATCCAGCACACCTTGCTGGTTGCCATGTAGCCACCGTTCCAAGAGCTGATATGCATTAATCTGGGACAACAGACGCAGAAAAACAGGCACACCGATTTTTTATTAGTCTCCTTAAAAATACTTCACACTTCAGCACCTTTCACCTGAGAACCTCGGTGCTTTTATGAATTCTAATTAATTAAGCTTCCCAATACACCAGCGAGGCAGGAAAATGTCATCATCCCAATATACAGAAAGCAGAGCGAGGCAGAAAGAGGTTAAATAATTTCTTAGCAGTCATGTGCCAAACAAGGGATGTGACTCGGGAAAAGAATCCCTGATTTCTACTCCCAGGCTCACAGTTTAACAACTAGGAGATTCTCTATTTCTCTGATTTACATCCTATTTAAAATGCCTACTGCTGCATTATAATTTATATAACTAGTATAACTATAACTAATGTATCTAATCTCCAGTTTAACTTAAGAAGAGTGAAGGATTTAAAGCAAATCAAGACTGAAAAAATGAATGTCAAGTTTCAGCCCAAAGCACATTATAATGCCAGAGTTATAAACCCCTGAACAAGAGGGTTTATAATGGAAGGGCTGATAAACTAACATTGATGGCAGCACTTAAATATATTTATGTCATGATCTAGTAACATATGGTATCTCTTCATCTCTAAATTAAAAAAGGGAGGAAAGGGAGGAGGGGGGGGAAGAGAAGAAGCATTTATAGGAACTAAGAATAAAAAGAAGAAAACGAACCTGAAGTTACCTAACTGTGACCTGTCCAACTGATTAGGAAAGGCAGTAAGAGGGTACAAAACAAGATCTCACTGAATAGGAGGCAGAAAAAAACAAAACATCCAAGTAAATAAAACCGATCTGAAATGATATGTAATAGCTACTTATATTAAGCTTCTAATCCTTTAGGCACTTTATAAATATTAAACAATCAGTCCTGGTGAGACTGATAAATATCCATAATATATTTTACAGATGAAGAAACAGACAGAGGGTTAAGTGACTTGCCCAGGGCCAAAAAGAGAATAATCAGACAGTGGATTGGAAGTAGCAGAATGACCGCCTGTTAGTATACTAGGCTCAATTCAGTCCCTCAAAGTTGCTTCTGAAAAAAGGTCAGAAGCAGTCCACCTAGGGTTAACAAGATACCTATCTAAACCAAGTGTTCAGTGTCACCAGGCTGCTTTGGTATAACATCTTGCTACCGTAACTACATACACAGCAAAACTCAAACAACCTTGTTCAAAATCTGCTTGGTTATCTCTACCCCATACTGTGCTGTTCACCTATCTTAGAGGCCACCCTACTGCACTGGTTCAAAATTTTTTGTCATGGAGACTCACTAGTGAAACTGGAGCCTTCCCTGTGCCACTGGCTCCTTCTTGGGTCCCTCCTTGGATCCAGCTATGCTGATGACTCCAGCTCACTCTGTCTCCTTTGCCCTGCAGTCCCTTCATTCTCCTCTGCTCTTCCTGCGGACCCAGCTGGGCTAATGGCTCACAGAACCTCCCCAGAGCTGCTCCTCTCTGTGCTGCTCCACATTCGGCGCTCCCACTGTTGGAACTCAGCACAGATGTCACAAAACTCCTACAAAGATCAACCGAAGTGGTCTTTGTTGGGTATCCATGCTTTGTCCAACCTGTGGGGAGGCCACCGCATTGCATGGGGATGTCACCACGCAGGGAAGTGGCACTGTCAGCACGGGGGCTGTGCCAATTGAGCTCCTGATCGCTCAGTGATGAGCAAATGGTTTAAAATGCAAAAATTAACACAGCATGTTTACCAACGTCAGGTCTCTTTTCTTTCACCGGATGTTGTGAAGAGGAACAAATGGTGACATCAGGCAATGAAACAGAAGTTTGTGTTTCTGTGCTCCCTTTTATAGATGGGATTTTTTTCTTTAGTGCTTAGAAACATAAGGCTCACAGAGACAATAAAATGGTTCAGAGTGCAGCTACTGGTATAGATGGTAATTCTAACAAAAAATGTTATTGAACAGTCTGATAATACCACTTCTGTTTTTCCAAGAGCAGTCACACCATTTCTGCGATAAAATCGCATGCTGAGGATGGTGCAATAAAACACCCTCTGTATTCTTAGTTACTATTGTGTTTACTCCTGTATTACCATATTGATCCATTCATTTTGGTTTTCACCTCCGTATAAAATGCAGTAAGAGACAAGTAACTGCTGACACTGTAAGATACACGACATAAAGCACTGAAACAAGCTGTGGAACACTGCAATGCTTTTCTCATGCCGAGTTTCAGGAAAAAAAAAAGAAAAAAAAGAAAACCGAAAACAACTCACAAAATGCATTACAACCTAGCCTGAGAGGACCCCCCTCTAGTGGGAATCGGAGTGTACTTCAAGCAACACCCACACTACCCAGAAGGAACAGAAAATGCGCCCTTAAGAATCAGGCTAGTACTATCTTTTCTCTTAATCTTCTCCTCTTCTCCAAAATATATCACAAAATAAAAATAAAAATAAAAATAAAAATCAAACCAACAAACTACTGGTTCATTACTGTTTCAAGATAATCAGACATTAATTAAGAACTTCTGATCATATACTTACTTGTGGCAGTTAAACATTTCCCATTTAAGTTGCCCAACTGTAAATATGTAAATACACTATCCTGGGAGAGGGGTTGTTTTCCTTGTATGGTGAAACATTTCACTGCATTGTAAAAAAGTGGGCTTGGTTCTTAAATGACACACTTCTGGTTCCATGTGCCTGCACCAGATACCAAAACACTTCGCTTGGTGCTGCTCTGCACCTTTGCTGAACTCCCTCCAACAGCTCCACATGGTCCGCTTCTCTCAGTGCTACAGTCACATGTGTCTGCCCCATTTTGAAGCAGGAGTATCTAACTACTGGACCATCCCTGTCCTGCCTAGGTATCCCACTCCTCCCATACCCAACTCCAGGGAGCAGGGAGCTGCTCTGGGCAGCCACGGGCTGAGCGGGATGGGGCCAGGCAGCACCACAGCCCTTCCAGCACCTAACAAGAGCAGCCTCCCATCAGTTTTATATTTATACATATGTGTTTCTATAATATATATATGTCATACGTATTACAGATGTATACTATATAGACATACATGTATTTCACTAGATCGCTCCAGAAGTAGTACCTCCTGTTATGGAAACTACAACAGATACAAAAAGCACAATAACGCTATTTGAAAGAGCAAATTCTCAGCTACATAACACTATTTTTCAACAGTCACCACCATGAGCTATGCATTTTCACCAGCATAGTTGACCAAGAGCCTGCACACCATGCTCATAAAAATCTGCATGGGTGGAGGTGACCCACTGTCACTGACTCCACTGCTGAAATGCACCACCCACTGCCTCACCGTGCTCACATTCACTGTTTCGTCTCCATACATGTTCAGCTAGTGCCAGTGAATGTCAGTGGGTGCCATCTTTTCTGCATGGAGGAATTCAGTGGCATACCTTTACTTCATACGTACTTCCATGACAAACGCCATTTTGTCAGACTGCCCCTCTGCTGCCATCTGTCACATGGCAACAAAATGTAGTAGAATATTAGTGTAAAAGTTCATCCTTTACTGTCACACCCATCAACATTCACCTCTGACGTTGTGGGCCAACATCATAAAATAGGAGGCATCACTTTCAGAGCAGCCCAAGCCTCATATGTGACCAGCATCCCACCTGCACAGTCCACCCAGTCTCTGCAATGGGTGACCGGGGCAGCTGTGGCCAAGACCAGTAATGCTTATGTAACATTCTAGGTGTTCAGAGCAGAAAACAGTAGCATTTAATACTTGCTAATTGCAAGATGGAAGAACTCGTTAAGTTGCTAGAGATCCTCTAGGATGAGATGAGCATGAATAATGTCTGGAGTACCCTAGAGCAAGTTAGGAGCAGCCTTGAGTCTCTTTTTATTCAAATAAATGACACGAAGTATTTTTGTTTTGCTCTTACAGGACTCACAGAGTCCCTAGTCTAAGAAACTACACCGCATCACAACCGTAAGATTTAAAATAAATCATGCACAGAGAAAAGGATTTGTAACAGACCAAAACCTTGAGGAGCAATGCTAAACAATACCTCTTCTGAAACAGTTCTACAGCCTTGCGATTAGATGACACAAGGAATTACAATAACATGGCCATCTCCAAAGCCAAACTCAGCAGTGATTTGCGCCTCGATTCTCTCCAACTCCTTTCCGGCCCATCAAGGCTCTGTTTGTGTTAGGATCAGCAGAAACTGAGCAAGAGCCACAGGAAGTGGAAGGGCATTAGCAAAAAAAGAATGACGGCTATGCTTAATACTCACTGTTATCCAAACAAGAGAACGCGAAGTGGCAAGTACTTGTGGATAAATTAACTAACTCACAGAAAATGTGGGTCACAGAATTCCTCTCTGTAATTTTTTTTTCTTCTGAAACCTGAAAATGAAGCACTAACAAACATTTCAGGCATATGTGGATTCCCATACAGTATCTTGTTAACGTTACTGCTGCAAAGGATCTTCAACCTGTATTCATCCGCCCAGGCAAAACCTGCTGGCCCAAGGCACACTTAGAGCTGTTCTCAGCCTCTCTGAAGAGCCCGAGCCCAACCATGTCACTACTCGCTACAGCAAGGAACATGCAGGCTGGTGCAACCCTGAGCCCGCCAAAATACTCTACACAGAACACACCTGCAGTTTCTGCTGGGCACAGATGAGAATTTGCCCAGCTGGCTGCAAATTTCACTGCTTTCTACTGTCATTTTTCTGACACTATTACTCTAGAAAAATTACAGCTCGTGGCCTCTCTGATACCTAGAGGGGTTTTGCCAAGTGCCTGCTTACTATAAAGGCATGCCTCTGGCACTTCTAACATACATTCAAAACAAAATAAATGTGCATGTAAATGCTATCATTTTGTAACACTTTTGTATTCACTGTATTGTAAAGATCAAACAGCTCAGCAAGGACTCTTCCCCATGACAACAAAATCATAACAGGAGGAGGAGATGTAGGGTTGTCTCCTGAATTACTGTGGAATCCCCTCCTGATCTCACCTTTTTTTAAACAAGAGGGACACACACAAAATCCTGCTTTCGTTTCTGAAAGTCATTAGAAAGTTTATCTCAAAGATGAATATTGCTATAGTCGTTCATATCTTTGAGAGATCCAGCCTGCATAGCTGTAACATCTGCATTTGTTGCCTGCCTTTTAAAGCAATTTAGGATTCAACAGTTGTAGAATATGGTTGCCACGCTTCTCAGGGGAGCAGGGACAAACCTGCATGACCCACACTAGTTTTTTGGCAATTCTTCAAGGACTCATTGAGGCGTACACTGCTTCAAGCATATGCAGGACTATGCAGGAATAAATGCTGGTAACTGAGACAACCTTTTCTTCCCCTTTCCTCTGCTAACTGCCACAAGTTTATTTGTAATGGTTATCATGCATGTACTTTAAGATAGGTTCCAGGAGTAAGGGAGGATGGGCATGTTCCCTGAGCAATCCCTGAAACAAACGTACTAAGACACCTTTGCTATAACCCTGAATCCATGCCTGAAACAAAGGCAGGACAGTTGCACAGTATCAACCCCATGAATTAAGGAGAGATGAGATTTCCTCACTTTTCATACAAAGCCTATCGAAACTACTTAGTCAAGGCCCTTTGGTTAAGTAAATGCCATGTCCTTACAGTCTGACCTGTGCAAAAATTGGATATAACGTGACCCAGTTCAGGAAAATTATTCTTTAAATCTAGCACCTACTTTTTCTTAAGCTTTCCCTTTCTCTTTTGTCTGTTCTTTGTGGGATCCATCATTTATCTCTCGGTTCACCAAGCCTAAAAATAATAAAGATCAGTGTTCAAATTTCTGCAGCCGCAACTTCTAGCTCCAGAAATGCACATTAAATAACAAAATGATCTCTTTTTAAACGACAGAGCCAACTGGGTGCTATTTTGTGCTAGAAGGGTTTGAAAGGTTTTTCAGAAAGTATGCTGCATTTTAAACTTGCTTATTAATTCTCCTCATTCTCCTTATTAGCATGTACAGACAACACAGTGGCTCAAGGACACAGCTCGCTGAAGCAGCTCTGCGCTTGGTCAGCCAGCGTTAGAGATAAAGCACAATGATGCCTCATGTTCTTCAAAGCCGTATAGTGTAGCAGATTTGCCCTCCTCGTATTTTTAAACCTTCGTTTTTAAATGTCAAGGTTTTCGTGGAAGCTGGTGTACAATAAAAAAAAAAAAACAACCACCAAAACTAAAATCAAGATCATTCACATCTTCAACATCGCGTCTAATACACTTTCTTGGCCATGATATTGACTAACCTGCTGTTTTAGTCTCCCGGTGCAAATATTTTGCAAAATCCTGGGAACAAGGCCAACCCCTGAGAAGCAAAGAAATAGACTCTAGGTATTAGCTAACTAAAAGCAATAGCCATCAGCCTTGTGGGATACAATATTTACCACAGCACTGCATATATTAGAAGCAACTGGAGAGAAGAAAGAAATGTGGATCCCAGGGTAATGGGACAATTCCTGTAACCTCAAAAAGACAGAAGGAGACAGAGATCAGCACCGGGTAACAGCCATTACAAATGCTGGATTGACATCAGAGATGTGTACATGTACAATCTGGGTACGCTCCCAAGTGGCTGCAGGGGACCTACGAGGACTATCTGTGCGCGTGCTCTTCTCCCTCCCAGTCCTGCTGTCACTTATTCCTCCACAGTTACCACAGACAGCTGATGAGCAGCAAATTCACAGCAGTAACACATCCACCCGCGCTTTCTGTTAGAAGATGAAACAGGCAAGGTACATACGCAGCCATACCCACACATATGGAATCTGTTATTAGCATATTTACAGTTCAAATCTTTTCTATTTTTTTTTTTGGTCAGACGCTGCTTTTCTTATATATGCAAAGATACATAACATGCAATTAGTTCTCACAGAGCAGAATGCTGCACGAAACAGTGCAACTGCACTGAATGTTACCTTTTGATATTTATTTGTTTGACAGTGTAGAGATCAAAATGATTTTTGTACCGAGACTGAAATCTAGGAGCAGTCACTATTTAAATTACCTTAAGAAAAGGGTGGTAGATATTACTAAACATAAAATCCAACCTTTCACCTGAAAGCATTCTAATCTGTGGAAAATCCTGAAAACCTGTCATCGTGCCATATGACATGAGCAGTATCAATTACTGCAAGCGTCAAGCCTTTATTTAGGTATTGCATCTGCATCTTTTCTAACCCATTTGTATTTCTTACTCTTTGTTGAATACCATTACTTCCTTTTAATTCGGCAGTTCTAAAATTGTGAACCACAAAACCTTGCCTCCCAAAGCCCACTGCACAGGTATGAGCAGCCTGTACGTGCAGGATGACACCGTCAGCCTGCAGAGCGACAAGCTACAGGAAGCACCAGCAATGGTTAAAGCATAGCTGCCTCTCCTCGCAAGGCTGGAGGTTCCACTCCCCACCCAAACACGCCCCAGTAACCCTTTTCAGACACAGTCGGGTTGCTTGGTGCAAACGGGAGATGCCCTCCACCAGCACCTAGGAGGCAGTCATGAACAGCTGCAGCACCGACATGTTTTTAGGAATTCCAGAAAGTTCCCCCAAGGCACGTTTCAGTGCCACCCTCGCCAGCAGGGAGGGCCTCTGCTTCGTAAGGCTGTAATAGCTGCACTCCCTGCTCCCCCGCCTGCCTCTCTGGACATCCGTACGTACCACCTAGAAACGTGAGGGCAAATACAAGTCCTAGGTAAAACCGCGCGTCTGAAACAACAACCTCGCCTGAGCGAAGCCTAACTTTTTGCAGCAAAAACTGTAGGTAATTGACCAAGGACAAAATCTTCACAGAAACAAAGCTTTAAGTTTCAACTCTACACCATTCTGTCAGTAGCTTTCTTATTTAATTGAGCCAGTATACACCCAACATCAAAGATACTAAGCTATTTTGTGCTGAAAATATTGGAAGCGTGTTAGGAAGAGGTGGCAAACAGAAAGGATCTGTCAAAGGTAACAGATGTATCAAGGGCACCCAGCACTGTGAAGAAGGCGTTAATTATCTATGCTGAAAAAGAAAAGGTGTTTGAAAAACAGAAACTGTTTTCAAAAGATTCAACACATTCCTATTGTGCTCAGGAGAAAAAGCTTCCCTGCACCTTAGACAACATTATTTTGGGTACGCGGGTTAAAGAGATTTTTTTTAGCCGAGGAGGTAACACAATGTAGAGAGCGCTCTGCTTCAGAAACACGGCTTTAACTTCAAAACCTTTGCTGTGTCTCACAACCGATTCCAACTGTAAATTAAATTCTTTATTCCTGCTTCTAATGGAATGGGTGACTTACACAACCCAGCCGAATCTCAAAAATAACAGGATAAGAAAACCTTCTTAAGCACCATTTTGTAATTTAGCACCATCTCCACAGTACTTTCAACTCCTGCCCTACAAGGACTGCCTCGTTTTTGCCTTTGCTTTATCTGGAAGGAAGGGAAAAAAAAAAAAAAAAAAAAAAAAGGTACTTTTTGAGAATAAAACGAATATGCAAAAAAAGTCACACTGAGGCAAAACTTGTCACCAGAGGACCTACCCTAAATAAAGCTTACGTTCTTATTAATTTTCTTTCTAGATCATACGTGGTTCTACTCGCTCACAACCTAATTCTGAGTCAGGAAAAGAAACTGATTCTTTATTACACCCCTATGCCCCCTCTCTCCGCTTTCTCTCGTAGGACCGATAAATCAGAACTTTGCAAAGTGTGATTTTGAGAAAATTGGTTAACACAAAAATGACCCTTTTCATTTCATTTGAAAAGAAAAATCGTAACAGATAAGAAGGGTGATGAATAACAATTAAAAGCAAGAGAAGCTTCCACCTTCATCCAAAAAAGGCCGAAACATATTTCTTTGAAGATCATTAAAACACCCTAAAAAGATGCCTGATGTAGGAGGGTGATGTGACCAAGAAGAGAACCAAGGCGGCCGCGTCACTGTAAACTGCAGGGAACGCGGCCCAGGCAAGTGCCAGCAGCGATGTCACCAGCCCTGAGAACGCGATCCCGACCTCGCCACCCGCCAGCAAGCTCTTCCCAACGCCCGCTCCTGCCGTATCAATATCTGACCATATATAGAGGGTGGCTAATGCTGACAGCATCTGGGAAATTCACTCGGGCATCATCTGGGCATCGTCAGACCGAGGGCGCAGGTTTGGAAGGGATGGTTTCCACAACAAAGTATCAACACACCTGCCAGAGAGTCGCACAGGAGGCATCCCCTGGGCGATGTTCCGTATTTCACGCTCTAACTTGAAAGGGTAAATCTGTGCAACGGGACTCAGAGGAACTGAATTATTTCTGCCAGTGATCTGAGCTTTTTTCTTCAATTGTTTTAAGCTGCACCCTCGTCGCCTCCACACAAGGTACGAAGATTGATAAATACTGTGGCTGGATTAACTGCTTTAAAAATTATTCAGATGTCACAGCTGGCCAGTTTTTGACCCTTCTGGTATCAGGATTTAGGAGTTTACTGGGAAGGAAAGCAAGTACTCCAGTCACTGCCATAACTCCTCTGTGCTCTGAACAGCGAAACACTGCCTCAGAAACGAAGGGAAAAACAGCTCTCAGCTCCAGCCCAACCCTGTGCTGAACATTTCAATGGGGCAGGCAAAAATAAAAACATTCCTAGGAGTCACTTCAGCCCTAAGCAGGGCCCAGCATAATAAGATCCTAGATAAACGGACAAATTGTTTGTGTTCTTACTCCATTTTACTCAAGTTCTCTATCCATTGTAGCGGGGAAAACCGACCACGGCGCTGAAAACACGTCCTCCAAAAACACACGTTCCACAATTCACATACACAAAGCCTGAATTTGCATACATGAATCAAACAATTAGGTTTCCCAAATGCCTGAACTACTTGCACAAATTGGGACTTTTACTCAGCCAAGCGAGTGAGCGCACAACGCACGATTCTGCAGAACACTTCAGCATTTAACATTTTCGGTATGCCCACAAAGCAAAAAAATTAAACTCTTCTCAAAGTTACCTCCAGCAAACAGCAGCTCACTTATAAAAGCCTGATTAATTGCAGAACCTTGGCTTCAGAATTCAGTTACATTCAAATATTAAAAATTCTCGAGTCCATAAACAATGACTATAAAACTGTTTATAGCATTTTCAATGTTTTATTTGAATACTGTAATGGGAACTAAAAATGCTGTTCTTCCTGCTCCCACCTCCCTGCTTTCTCATTTGTTTGCTGCCGTTCCTTCATGCAGGCAGAACAAGCGTGACGCTGGGGGACAGAGGAGATGAGAGAGGCTGTGGCAGGCTACTGACACTCCACAAACTCTGACTCTTCTTTGTGCGCCGTGCCTGTTGGTGAGTTTTGTTCTGGGTCTACAAGGGTGTTTCTGGATAATTACAGGATACAAGCATTTTTTTTCCAGCCTGCTTCGATTTCTAAGTAACCCCCCTATTCATGCTTGTATTATTATTCAAGGTAAAGCAGCAAAACAAATCAATTGCTAACAGCCTCGTGCAGCTTTCTAAACTTAGCATTTCTGGATGACAGCGTGCATATAAGGCAATACCCCGTGCACTGGTACATGTTCAGGCACGAGAACCTTGTATAAATCCTAAACTTCGACAGCCATTCTTGTTAAGGTTTCTTCTCGCACAGGTTAATCTAACAGACTAAGATACAGCAAGAATCTGACCAACAATTCTTCCCATAATTTCTCCCAAAGAACTGTCTTCCAATTACAGCATCTGCACCAATTGTTAACAGTTAGTTTGCAACCCTGGAGGCCAGTTTTTATAATTATTTAAGCTCATTTTGCTCAGAACGTAAAGAAAAGCTTGAACTGTAACCTCAAAGGTGAAAGGCTGGAGTTCTAATTTCTGAACCGCACAGCCCTGGCAGGTCTTTTCTAACATTCAAGCTCTGTGGAGTCCATTTTGTTTCTTTCTGTATGTATTTCTGCTGAGGTTCCCCTTCCCCCTCGAACAAAGAAGGTACCGCTGCATTTGCAAGAAAGCCAGTCATTGACAGCTTCTGTCCTAGCTCATTTCTGGTGTCCCACGCAGAGTTTACAAACAGCTGTCCCCCGCATCTCCACTGGATACAATTTTAGACCAGAGGAAAAATCCAAGCTACTGTTGCTCAAACTACGTAAACACAGGAAGATTTTCAATCAATCACTGCACTAACAGGAACACATCTCATAATATAAGGGGAGAGCGTTTTGGAAGAAAGCCTATTTCAGAGCCCAAAACAGCGTAATTGCACGGTATTGTTCTCGTGCTAGGCAGGGCTATGGAACTGCAGACCAGATTTTGGTGCAGTGGTGGATTTCAATAAAATGAGCCTTGTTTCTCCAACACAAGTGGCTTTCAAGACCACTGACAACTTTGAATTAAATGGTAACAGACAAAATAAGACTTGCACAGCACTGGCATTCATCTCTGCTTTGATACAATCAGGTCAGTGCCTGCACAAATATATTGCTTGTGTGGCCATTATTTCTATTTTTCTTCAAGTTGTTTTACCTGGGAAATGGTGTTAAACACAGCTACTAACATATTATTTTTTTCCTTCTCTCCTCTATGCCACCCTGTTGTCTGTCCCAAAACATATAGGAAAACCGCTTCTAGTTAGTGCCCTTATTTCTGTCTCTTGCATTTTCAGAGAAAAACACTGAGGCCTCCTCTCTTACATCGGTGGTACCCACACACCTACTTCAAAATAAAATCAAATAAAAATGAATGGCCTTAATTCCACAGCCTTTTTCAATGGGAGAAGGAAAGGAGCAATTCTTCGGTCCTTATTTTTTGTTCAGGAATAATAGCTGTCCTTTCATCAAGAAGCTCAGCTTACACTCATGATCTCAGAGCAACTTTTACCAGTGGGTGTCAGTGTTACAGTATAATGATATAACGGGGGGAGGAAGGGGAGAAAAAGCAAGAAGAAATGTAGATTAAGCTTTATTTTTAAATCCCACATATATGTAAAGATGAACGGAGAAAACGTTTCACCAGTGGCGTATTCTGTGGGGAGCCTCTAACTCTGCACATGTTTGTGTCTGCATGCCCAAAGTGTCCGATTTCAGTTTTTGTTTTCCAGACCTATGCGTGCTGGGTACGAACACATGCACACAAACGCAGACAGGCAGTACATGTCAGGCACGTAATCCTCTCTCACTGCTCCGAGAAAAGTGGGACTGTCTCTTTAATTCACATTTCACAACGAACGGTTAAGAGGCTCTGCGGACCCCAACTTATTAACCTGTGCCAATTTAACTACTATTACTCAAGAGGTTCAAAAACCTAAAAATAGGCGTTAATCTGTGCAGACTGACAGCAGCTAATCAGTACCTGCCCTGTCACTGCTTGTGTCCCTCCTACACATTGCATAGGTGGGGGCAGGGAAGCACATGGGGAGGTTAGAAAAGGAGAGACCCCAGTGTTTTCTACCTGGTGTTCAGATTTACTGGAGGAAAAAATAAGATGTCTATGCAGCAGAGCTCAATTTGAAAACTTATTTCCGTACCAGCAAGCAATGGCTTCCTGAAAGCAAGCGCTGCGCCAGTGTCCAAAACGCAGAGATCCTTTATTTCCACTCACAAAGGAAACAAATGAGTGCAACAAACACCCATGGCAGTGTAGGGCGTAATAAGATGCATGGGCAGGCACCTCAAGTTGGGAGCGGGCTGCTCTGCCGCGCCAAGGGCAGGGAGGTGACAGCACGCCAGGTGACAGCACAAGTCCCCTCACCAATGCCATGAAGAGTCGCCAGCCACGTTAGCTGGGTGAGAAGCCACTGGCTGTGGCTATAGGGATGGTAGGAGCTTGTTCCTGACAGACTCTGGAAAAGGAAGAACTGGACTTAATTTCTTCTTTAAGAAAAAAAGGTCACTTGTGCCACCTCACAGCTAAACTGTCAAAAACAATGCATGCAACCAGGATCGGGCTTTCCGTGCACAACTCACACTCTCCGGGATATGCCAGATTTCATTAAAGGGAAGAAATATTTTTCCGAGTGAGCCATCACGGGCAGATTTGCAGGAAGTACCAAAATAACGTACAACAGTTCTGTAAAGCCATTGTTAAGAGAGGGAAGTAAACAACACGGGCTTGGGGGGAAGGGTGGGGGGGCGAGTTGCTTTGCGAGCCTCGTTTGTATTACTGAAGGGTGGGGGGGAGCACGAAGGCCCCGAGCGCGCCTTCCCACGCGGCCGCCCGAGAGAGCAATGGCCGCGCCGCGCACAACTGCCGCCCCGCGCCCGCTCCCGCAGCTGCGCCCGCTCTCGCCTCGCGCCAATGGCGGCCCGCGCGCCCCTCCCCCGCGCGGCGCGACCAGACCTGTTTTTGTCTGCCTCAGCAGCGCGGCCGCGCCGCTTCCTCCCTCCCGACCCCCCCCGGCCTGGTTTCCATCCCCGCGCAGCCATCAGCCGCTCGTTTTAATTACGCAGAGCGAGTCGCAACGCATCCAGCCCGAAAGTCGTGTTAAAGGAGCGAGCGGGAGCGCGGGGAAGGGGCAGAGGGAAAGCGGAGAAGGTGGGGGTGAAGCCGGCGTCGGCCTCAGTGTTAACGCAGCGCTTTATTTTAAGCTTTCCCGGTGTCGGCAGGAGCCTCCCGAGAGGAGCGGTGCCCCTGGGCCCGTCCCGCCTCCCTGGCCCCTCAGAGCGTACGCCGGGCCCGAGCACAGGGGCAGCCTCGGCCGCCGCCCCCGTTCAAGTTTCCAAGTTGCCGGCGCTGAGCCGCCCCAGGGTTCCGCCGCCCCGCAGCCCCCGGGAGAGCCGCGCAGGGCGGGGAGCGGCCCGGCACTGCCTCGGCGCAGCACTGCGAGGGGCGGGCGGGCAGCCCTCGGCCGGCCGCACAAAGGCACATCTGTGCGTGCCGGAGGGCCGCCTGACGTGTTTGCTGCTCACAGCAGCTGCGGTTTCTGAGGAAACAAGGCTGATTTTCTAGTCAGGCCGGGAGAGGAGAGGGATTTTTTTTTTTTTTCCTTTCCAAGCGCCTACGTGCGGGGGGAGGGGAGCACAGCGGCGGGGGGGAGGAGAGGCCGCGCCGCAGCGGAGCCTCGGGGGGCGCGGGGGAGGGGAGGGGCGGCGCGGGGGCTGCCGGGAAGGGCCCGGCCCGGCGCTGCCCGCCGTGTCGCAATCGCTGTCCGTGCCTGCGGCGGGCGTCGTTTAAACGCGGCCTTTGTACCGCGCGCCGCTGCGCTCCCGCCTCGGCCAAAAGTCCCTTTTAATCCTGCCAACGCAGGGGAAACACCCCGCTTCACCAAGTCGTCTCGCTCTTCGGTTTTCCCCTCGAAAAACGTCCCCGCCGCTCGGCGCGCTGAGAGGCAAACAGTTAACGCCAGGCATTCCGGCCGCGCGCAGCCGGCAGATCTCCAGCGCGATAGCGCTGGGACGGGATGAGCGCGGCGGGCGGGGGCCGTCCTTTCTCCCTCCCAGTTCCCGAGCCCTTGCGCGGAGCCCGGCCCTGGCAACCCGTAAAAATAGATAAATCCTCGTGCTGCCGAGCGATTAACTCCGGGCTGACGCGCAGGCCAGCGCGGAAAAAGGAGAAGAGGGAGGGAGCGAGCGCGCGGCGCGGCGGGGAGGCCGGGGGCCCGCGCGGGGAAGCTCCGCCAGCTGCGTCCCGCTCGGGCCCGCAGCGCAGCCACCGCGCCGTGTCGGGGTCAGGTGCTCAGCGTCAGGAACCTGGGCCGCCCTTCGGTCCCCCCTCATAAACACCCACTTAAAGAGGGGGAAGCCGCGCCGTTCCGACGACGACAGAAGAACGAAGGCCAGATAACGTGCCCACAGGAAGGCTTCTGCTAAGTTCAGTAAATAAAGTATTAACTGACTCTAATAGGCAAAGGTGGAAGATGAAAGTAATGTTTGCTGCTCTTTCTTCTGATACTAAAAGTGTCAGATAAAACTTTAAAACTAAACAGCTATGGGAGATGAAAGTGTCCAAACGTTTTCCTGTGCGCACACCATAACAAATTAATTTCACCGATGTTTGGCACTTGAGATTGCGATAGACAAGCACGGCATTGATTCCCACATACAGGAGCTAACATTTACCGATGCTCAAACTGGACTGCCTGCTATCAGATACCTACACTCATATGTAGTCACCAAAATAATTGGCCTAATTTTCAGAAATGATCAGCGCTCACATTTTCAATTAATTTCACTTCTCTGAAAATCAGGCCACCACGTATCCACATTTGACCTTGGTTTGAAGAGTTTGTCTCCACCTCTGAAGCAGAAGAAAAATCTTCAAACTGCTACACATCCAAATACTGCCATAATTCCTTAATGTTCAATACGGAGTGATTAGAAAGGGAGGGGATGTATTTATTGGGTGATGGTATCTAATGCCACAGAAACCACATGACAATTACATGAAAAAAACATATTCAAAGCTCCATTTGAATTTGTTACTTAGACTGGTTCCAGTTATTGCTGTGGAAGAGGTTAATATAAACAACCCCCGCCCCACAGAAAACAAAGCCCCCATTTACAAATTGTCAGGACTGACCCAAAACCTTTGGCCATATTAATCACACTTAATGCACATTTTCCCACAATGGAATTCAAGGAAAGAATACCTCCTCTGCTTTAAAGAGGAGGAAAGGCAAACTGGTTAAGGACTGCGCATATACCTCGCCACAGTAATCGAATGCAGTTGTTACTTGTAGCTGTACTAGGGCTGTTTTCCCACCATTTGAAATGAACTTTTCTGTGAGCTCGGGCAAGGCACAGGGGTGGCTCTAAAGACTTGTATTAGAAATAGCGGAAAAAAAGATTCTTGAGAAATGCCCAAAATAATCATGTTTCTTGCCTTCTGCCAAAACCGGAGTCAATTTTACCACCAAGTGGAAGCACTCAAAAATCCTGTGTTCGGGCTCAAAACAAGGAAAACGAAAAGCTTTACAAAACCTGGAGCTTTTTGGAAATTACTTCAAATTCTCTTTTATACGGCTCCCGAACCTGTAAATAGGTACTCAGATGATTATTTTCACATCCCTCCCCCTCCATTTTACAAGAGCTAAAAAAATGCCCCCCTACAAGCACTGGAATGCTGAGACTTGAAGGGCTTTTTTTTTTTTGCTGTTGTTTTTGTTTTCAAATTATCAAAGAAAAAAAAATCCAGTCCTCATCTGTTCCCCTCTGCCCTGAAATGAAAACCCTTAAGCAGCTTCCCAAGCCAAGAGGCGCAGGGAGCAGGCAGCCAAGGTCTCCCAGAGGAGGCCGGCTTCTGCCTCTGCCTCAGCCCATCTGGGACGCTGCCGGCAGCCATGCCTGCTGCCACGCTCGCCAGAAAATGGGAACCTGTCCCCTGATGGGATCCGTAGGTATTATCTAGCTTCCTCTAGGTCATCTGTGCGGGGAGAAACAGGCTGCAGTGGCTAAAGAGTACTAGAGCTCCTTGTTGTTAGAAGGCCTTTGGGCATGCAGACTGCACGAGACAATTTTGCGGGTTTCCTCTGGGAATGCTGACCCAGCACTACTGCAGCCAGGGACGGTGGCTAGCAAGGGCCAGTTGCGTGCTTCCATTGAGGATGGCCAACGCGAGGTAAAACTAGCCACCACCGTGTAGTTTTTAAATCATCTAACAAAGCTGAAATTCCTTTGAGAAACCTAAGGGTTACCTTGACCTTCCAAATTTCTGGAAAAACCCAAATTAAATATCTCATACTTGTCTTGCTTAGAACGCTGCTCTTTGATGGCCAGCCCTTACAGGCACACTGTCCAATCCCATTCACCCTATTTGCTTTACCCCCAGCAGCCATGGGAAGCCCTGGAAGAATGATTATCTATCACTTTATATGTCTCTGCCGGCTCTCTTAGACTATCTGAACTAATGGCCGGTGTTGAGGGCTAGGGAAAAACAAAACAAAAAAACAGTAAAGCTTCAGGTACAGAAAAACATGAAGAGTAAAAAAAATCTCATACTCTGATGTAGGAGAAAGATCACAAAAGAATGTCCACATCTTTTGAAAAAACACCTACACTTCATCAGTACTTTAATAGGGACAAGAATAAACTCAGCCGTAGTAACTTGTAAGCAGCAGATGTGACTTTTAAATAGGACAGAAGATGCTTTTTTTTCAGTCTTGTACTGAAACAAGTCAGTAACAACAACTAAAAATCATGCACTACAGAAAGCAAATGGACTGTTTATACTAGAAAAATCAGACACCTATTACATAGACTGTATTGGCTTACAACCCTTTCAAATGAAAACACTAATTCTTTGTATGTATGACTATCTGTAACTGCCAACAAGACCACTGCAAGATAGAAAGCATAAAGAACCTCAACAATAAAAAACAACCAACAAAGAAATAAATGCCATCCCATCTTCAGTGCCTGTTAAACAGAAAGTGACCCCACATTCCTTGAAAATGGCTTTCCAAAACTCTAGAAAAGCAAGAAAATTCCCTTGCTGGCAACTAGATCTTCCAAAATCCAATAGCAACATTTAACATACAATCACAAAGCTCTGAAAAAAAGAATTCCTTTTAAACAGAAGTTCTAAGAAAGTCTCTGTTGCCTCCTAGGAATTATTCACATCTCTTTCCATGCTGTGGAATGAACACTTGAGAGAGAAAATAAGGTATATATATATAAATATTTGACATACTGGTCCAATCCTCTTAAAACTTAGGAGAAGACAGAACACATGAAAGGAGCCAACGCAGACAAATGCCTGCATGATTAGATGAGTGCTGCCTTCCATCCCCTTCCTTTTACCACTAAATGAAATTGTCATTAGCAAAGCGTCAGTCCCAATATCATCAACTTGATAAAGCAAGATTGAAACAGAAGACTAAGCCAGTTAATGCAGTCTTCCAAATGCAACCCTTATCAGAAGAAAAATGTTTGAAAGCCATTGTGCTTCTTCTAGTGGAGGAGCTACCAAGGTAACTACCAGGCAACAATTCTTGAATGAAAAAAAATAGCCGAGATAATTGCTTCACCATACAGAACACTGAAAATCTACATCCCATGAAGGCAGTGGTAAAGAAGAAACATGAGAACAATACTGAAATGCATTATTTATAACTCGGTTTAAGCATCTCAGTTCTTCAGTAATGAATTATCTGCAGAAAAGAAGTAGATAGGTTAGGAGACTACAACCTTGTACTCTTAAATCTTAAGAGGCTAACTTTGAGATGAACTGCCACTGGTCCTGGTTATTTTCTTCCCCTCCCGCTTCTCCCCCCTTTGAACTAATGTCATCACCGGTGTTCACGCGAGGGGGGAAAAATCTCCAAAACACAAATAAGCCATTTACTTGCTGATCACAGCAATGTGCTGCATGCAAGAAAAATCTTCATATGGACTACACAGATTCCCTAAGAGGGTTTTTCTAAAAAGAAATCCATTGATCCATTGTAGCAGATGTGAACAACAGTGAGAATTCATGATCACTGGAGAAGGTTGTCTAGAAACTGGAAAACTGTGATTGTCTTAGATCTGTACAAAAGCTAGCTACCCAAATGGATACGAGGAAAGCCAAAGAAGCTTCGGCTTGGTGATTCAACAACATACTGAAGTTCTCATCTTTCACCACGCATCAAGAGATTTACAAACAGAGCTCTACATGCTCCATAGCACAGTGGGACCAATTTCTGAAACAAGAAGCCTGTAACAAAGCTAATTTATTCCATTAGAATGAAATATCTTTCATTAGGTTCCCCACAACCTTTCATAAACATGGCTTTTGTTTGAAAATGCTCAAGCATAAAATTCTTCAATAATTGTTCTAAACTGTGTATTTTACAGTTACAGGTAACTGTTCTTGTATACATACTGTCTATGTGTGCATTCTCATTGCGAGTGAAACCACATGCAAGCACGGAAAGCCCAAGAATTTTATTATCTCAGCAGTATCTGCAGAGGAGGAAGATAAACATGACCCCCTCCACGTGCCCTGCATACTGCTACGACATCAGTGGTGGGTGCTCCTCCTCTTCGATTCCTAATCCAGTATTTTTTTTCTCTAAGGGATCCTTAGGAGAGAGGTAACAGGATGGTTTGTGACAGTAACACGGCTCAGAAACAGAATGGCTGTGAGTAAACAACTCTTCTACTTTTAAATACCTCTTCATGTAAGCTCCAAGTTGCAGTTCTCACCGAACACCATTAACCTAATGGGAGGCTGCAAAGTCCACGGGAGATGGAAGCTCTGCTCACCCAAAACTGGCATCAATCACTGAGGCCCCAACAGCGTGTAGTGGTTGGTAAATATATGAAAAAATTCCAGGTAATTTTCTACAACTTGAGAGAGAAAATCTGCTGGCATTGCCTGAGGTATGGTGAAATACGCTTGGGTCATCATGTGCCTTTTGTAACTGACCCTATCCTTACCACATCATTTAACTAGTGACAGCCTTTGAGTTCAGAACACCAGGCACTAAGATATTCTAGTCACAGATCCAGAAAGCTGTGGGAGTCCTCTCGATATAATATACGTATATTTTTTGTCTTGCTTACAAAACACGTAAGACATAAAAGGAAGCATCGGACCCTTGGATGAAAACATGAACACAGAAACCCCTGGGACTCAAACGGAGTTGTGACATTGCCTCAGGGAAAAAGCTTAGCTCATGTCCTAGAATTTACTTTGTCCTGAAAAGTAAATAACGGTTCCCTGTGAGGCCATCATCTCTACTCTCCTTTTTGGCCAAAATGATAGAGAGATGATGAAGACCATTGGCTTCTTTGTAAAAATAGCAGAGAGGGTAGGTGGACACTGGCTGTAACAGGTGAGTAATCCAGAACGTGAGGATGATACTGACATTTCACTGAAGGAGCTACTCCTCAACCTGAGAAAAGAAAGTACAGATCCCTCACAGATCTCCGCAGGGTGGGATGAGTTAGCACCAAGAAATCACTACTTGGGAGTTCCAGGCAGAGCGGGAGAGCACGCGCAACCTGAGCAAACTTAATTTACAGAGCCCCTCTTCTCTTCAGCTCAAGCAAGTAATCCGCAATACTGGCAGAGCAACCTAAACCAGGGGTCATGTTTGTTTTGTTCCTCTGCAGATACTGCTGAGGAAATACATTTTTCTGGCTTTCTTTGCATGCATATGGGTTCACTCACAACTTCAGCCACCCACCAAGCTTGAAGTGTGGTTTATTCAGCTACATTCATCCATTTAAGATATATTTTCTATCTTTGGTGATTTTTAACTCAAGACTTTCTGAACCAGAGGTCACACCTTTGCACTAAGTAATATTTGATGAAAGTTTTCTTCCACCAATTTGTCCAGTATTTATTTGGAACCCATATACTTTTTTTCAGCATCTGCCACATTCTGCAGCAGACATCTACAGCTTAACTGGACATTATATAGAAAGAACTCTTATTTACTTTCAGTACGTTACCTTGCTTTAGAAGGTATCTGGAATTTGCAAGTGTTTCTGAAATGGCACCTCAGCATACGATTTTTACACATGCACGTTTAGTCTCAGAATGCAAATGTGAATCCTAAAGCAGTAGACATCCTTCCCTCAGAAAAATCCCCTACAACCCAGTCACCCAAATACAGATGCAACACACTCACAATATATGTATGTATATATATAAAAAAATAAAAATGTATCTTTTACAAGCAGGGTACATGTTCCTGTGAAGGTGTCAAGCAGGAATCAGAGCTTTCCCAGTGCTGCACAGTTCCTGCTACTGTCACTTATTTTTGTTACTAAGATGGGCCAGAGCAACTAACTGTAAACCCCAAAACTGATGCCATGACACTTTGGTGTTGCTATTACAAGCTAGGAGTGCCCAAAACACATGCCAAAAAGTACTTGGGGGGAGGGGGGGGGGGTGAACATTATTGTCCTAAAAGGCACCATTGGACAGAGCCTGTGTACAGGAAGCCTCTTCCTAAAAAGCCAGGCTTTCCAAATTGAAAAGTACGCTTTGAAAGTTTAAGTCACTTTGGTATTTGAGATAAAACAACATTTTCTTACCCTTTGCCTTAAGAGAAGGAGTGAATAATTATTTGAACTTGTTTCACTCTCTAATTTGCACTTACCTTACTACAGGAGGAACGTGGGTAAGTGGAATATCTTGGTGAAACGTGAATAACTGACTAAAAGCAGAATACAATTTAGTTTGTTTATGTAACTAATTCTGAAAACATGCAGTCAGCATTATTTGTAAGGTGAGGTAAATAACTCTTAAGGTATCAGCAGAAATTTTGGAATGACTACCAAGATTTCATTCATTTTCAAGATACGTTTTTTTTTTTTAATCTTGAAGAAAAAGTAAATTCAGACAAATCAGACAAAACATCACCTTAAAAGAAAAAAAAAGGTTTATCATTCTATCAATTGAGATAGGCTGTAGTAGCAAGCAAGTCATTATAAAGTTAACAGGGATCATTTTTTCTTTCATCTTGACTCCCTCCTACCCCATGTTACAGTTTTATCAAGAGTAACTACAATAACTTTTTAAGTTGAGAGCTCACCTAAGCAGCAGGAAAGGACAACTTGCTCTGGCTTTTTCTTGTGTTGCTCGTCTTCCAGGAGGCTTGCTGAATATGAAGACGAGTCTAATCCCATTTTAAATTGGTCAAGTAACTACTGCACGATGTGGTCAGACTTCTTGGGATAATAATGAAGGCAAACTCTTCAAAACAGGAGTAAAATACATGGCAACTTCTACTACTGAAACGGTGTTAATTCAAAGCTGGCTATGACAGCTCAGAGCTTTCAGGCAGATGTCTTCTCACCTCCACAGCATTAGCAGCTATGTATCTATATATATGTATGTGTATAAAAATAATTTCTTAATGCAATTCTTCAACAGAAGCTACTGTTCAAAGCACTACATGAGTTGGAAGTTATTTTAGGCAGAGAAAGATGACGACTGCAAAGGTGAAACAGATTTACATAGAATTTGGCTTTGGATCTTACAAACTACCTTTCAGTGGAAAATCATCCCTGTTGTATTGGGCGCATGATTTACTTGTCTTCACAAGGGGCAGCTGACATTAACATTACAAATAAAGCCTTTCTGAGTCTCAGTTATGGGAATAAGCTCCATTTGGCCCGATTAGATTTTGCTCCCCAGCCTTGCTGCATCCATGCTTCAATGCAAATTCTGACATCAGTCAGAACGCAAAGAACAGAGAACGTTACATTCTTGGTAAAATAGCTTTATGTCTATATACTACATACCCCTAGATGTAGTTCTCTTCCACAGATCTCAGTTCACATGATGTACAAACCTTTGTTTTTATGGAACTATAACTTCTGTTCTCTCTTAGTAAATCGTGTAAGTCCCCATTACCTTACTAAAAAACTATCCAGACTTCTGTGTCACAAAAGCAAAATCTCAAAACCACAAGCAAGCAAATTGAGATCCACAGTTCTACAGTGTAGATAGCATCATATTTAATAATGAGCTGTAGCTTGCAATGTGTGCATGTTTCAGCACACAGTGCTCCACAGTGCACTTCCATAGGGTGAAACACTGGGATGGCTGTCTTAAATCTCCTGCATTTTACAAATATCAGCAAGTAAACAATACTTTTTTACAGAGTTTGTGTGTTGTGGTCTTAATGTAAATTTGTGTAAAAACAGTTTTTGTTTGCATAACACAGGAAAAAAAAAAGTATATCCAACTAATAAGAAAGACTCCACATAATTCAGTCCTCTTTCGGTTGTAAATACAGGAAAAATAAATTATCCAGTTCACAGAAGCTGTTATGTTTAAAATAACTCAGAATGAGATGCAAAACATGAATGTAACTAAATCTCTTAATACCTGCACTGCTTTTTTTGCTTTGGTACATATTAAAGCAATTGAATACAGTTTTGCAAGATGCAGTCAGAGTTTTCCACGTCCTCCAGTTTTCTGCGTCCACACACAGAGTCTCTTCTCCTGATGGATGGTACTCGGACAGTGACAAGGTTTCAGTGAATCAAGCCTGATGAAAATTCCTTTTACCCCCATTCCCATTTTACACAAACATCCAGAAGAGCAAAAGAAGGGAAGGTTCTGCTAACAATCCAGTTTTGCTTCCGGACATCAACATCTCAGTTTTCATTTCACACACACTCCCCAGCCGGTGCACTTCAGTGACCAGCGCACAGCACCTAATTCAACAGTCCATGAATGAAATAAGGGAAACACAGACAAGGTTAATGGAAGATTGCAGCTTACTCACATTCACTTTTCAACAGCATTTGGTAGAGCCAATATATTCCCAGAAGCAGTATTAGAAGTTATGTACTTAATTCCACTCAGAAGAGCACTAAATATTTATGTTTTCATGCAAAATGACAGGCTATTGGATAGCTGTTTGTCTTTGGAATTAACAGAATAGCCATGTTACCTAAGCTGTAAGCGTATGCAATTAATAAAGGAAAATTTGCTGGCAGGAACCCTTCTGGATTTTTTTAAAGTACTCTTCCCGAAGTCCCAAAGAAATGTTTTCCGAATAGTTTAGTACAATCACAGCCTCTATGCCTGACCCGCCCCTTACACATTTTGTTCTACAGTATTACTGTAGGGCCAAATGGCGCAGGTATTTACTTCTGCCTGCAGCAGCCCTGCACTGCGGGGCCCAGCGCTGCAATGTACACTCAGCAGGGCTTATGTTCAGTGCTCCGCTCCAGATTTCCCATTCAGCCTGCCCTATATGAAGGAACTGATGTAAATCAGACTCGTGCTATGCCTTTGCTTTCAGAGATTCCATATTCCAAAATTACAGGGACAAAATCCTACTTGTTCTCTGTCAGATTTAATTCCTTACTCTGGTAACTTTAAAACTCAACAACAGAACAGTCTACCTTAAAAAAGAAATAAAAATCTCATATCGGTATCTCCCACACCACAGCCCCCAAAGAAGCCAGCTCAACAGTTGTGTTGCATCAGCAAAGAGGCAAGAAAATGAAAAGGGAATAGGAAGACAGGCTTGTAAGACATATTGCAAGTTGAAAGCCAGCTCTCCTAAGTGGCATGTTAGCCTTGGGGCCTTCTTCAGGCTGTGGAAAAAACAGAGAGCAATTAGCAGGTAACCAGGCTGAATGCTTTGTTTGCTTCTTTGGGGCTTGGATTTTTCTTGTTGTTGGTTATTTTTTAACACCAAAGAACAGAGATTATTCATCATTTGTAAATTTCCTAAAAAGCCAAAGCAGCCAAATAATGTAACATTGTTATTTGTACTTGTTAGCAGCAGCAATAACAATATGCTAGAAAAGAAGAGACAGTGGGGAAAGGAATATGATGTTTCCTTTCTTCCCCAGCATTTAGAAAATGGCCTATAGGGAAACACCACTGATTATTCTTCATAGAAAAAAGAACAGAAATCGTGCTCAGTCCCCCACCACTGAGGATTAGCTGCGCAGAGACAAGATTTTTCATTTTCACACATGCACACGCTTATACACACGCTTAGTTTAGATAAATTTGCACAAGCTGCTTTAACTGAACTGACGAGGAGCTGGGCTGCATCTGAAATACATGGTTATTCACATGGACAGGAGGCTGGGTACTGCATGCACGTCGTGCAGAACTGGACAGCAATTTAGGACTTCAGACTGATCTGGGAAGAGCAACCATGCCTCTATTCAGTCTCCTGCTAGGAAACAACACCTTGACTATGGAAATAAACCAGGATGCAAGCATGCGTGCAAGTGGGAACAGAAAAAGGACGTGCTGTGACTCTGTGCTCCATTTTCCTTTCCTAGATTTTAATAAACACAACTTAATTTGCACAGGAGTACATCCATTTAACTGTGTTTTGGTTCACAAGACAGCATCGTTCATCTCCTCTTTTCTTTCATCCCCCCTCTCCCTTCACTTGTTCCCTCTTTCCATGCCTTCCTTTTAGTCAGATTAGCAAAAAATGAACATTTTATTACAATGTTTTTCAGAAGTTATGTATGAAATCTGTCTGAAAAATCTCCATGTCTGTGGAACTGGAGCTCAGGAGGAGATCACTTCACTCACCATTACTCACTATAGTAAGTAATAAAATGCTAAGTGTTAAAATGCAGTTAAGTTTCTGCAATAATATATTAAAAAAAATAAAATCATTCCCAGCTCAGTAAGTGCTTTTTTTGCATTGCCTGCCAGATTTAAGCCTAGCTCAAAAAACCAATGATGGGACAGAATCCACCCATCCTCCACTGCCAGGAGCAGTTCGGTGGCATCAAGACTGGGGAGAGAAAGGAGGAATATCCTTGAAGAGTCAAGTACAAGCCTGATGCTTTCTTTGCAACACTACTAAACTGCATTTCTAAAGAGACTTTTACAGACTCATGGTAAATCACATATACTCTGTATTGAATGTAACAAAATAAGCTTTAATCTTCAAGATGCTCAAGTGCTGTAATATGTGACAGTATAATCTTCTGTAAGAATACTGAATCCCCTTGCTATTATATATGCCTTTTGAACTCGTACTAGCCTTTCCTTCTTGACCATACAGTAAGCACATTTTACTCAACTTTCAGAAAAATTCCTGATTGCGTAGTGTATTCTGGAGGAAGATTAATAGCTTCCTATAAAATACATACTTCAGCTGTCCTTTGCCGTTCTGCAAAGGCTACCGACTGCACTTCAGTGCACATCTTCTAAGCATCTCACAACTAGCAGCACGCTGACACTTAGCATTTTCCAGCCAGAAAACAAAATCAAAACAAACAAAGCACAAACAAACCAGAGTCTAATGGCACTTCACAGAACAGTCTGAAAATTCTTTGGATTATGCAGCCTACTCTCATTTGTAACGTAATGAGAAAGGATTTTCAGAATAGTTCTTGTCCTGCCAGGTGCGGGGGAACCTCTGGTCTGCAGGCCGAGCCTGGGGAGAGGCCGCATAGCAGGCACGGGGCAGGCACAGAGCTGTGCCCACACCTGCCAGCCCGCATCCCTCCAGAAATCACACCCACGTGCTGGGACAGCCTCCTCTCTTCTGCTGCTAGTTTGCTACGGAACCCATCCTGACAACAGGTGGCCCGACTTCAGTTTTACATCACTTCCAAAGGACGGGGCCAGAGGCAGCTGTACTTGCTCTAGCAGTTTTTCTTCTGTGTGTCACATCTAATCAGCATAGTGCAATTCTCACAGCTGCTAGGAAGGCTGATAACATTTTCTTTCATGGAACTAAAATTTAATTTTATTCAGGCAAGATACTAGCATTGCTGGAAAGAAAGGCTTTTACTAAGATCTGGAAAAGTATTAGCAGAACGTTATGGGGCCGTATGGCCTTCTACGTTCTGGCCAAGCTGAGGACCATTTAGGAGTAGTTTGTGCAGGGGGACTTTCCTCACAACGGAGAGATCTCCCCCCCCCCGACGGAGTGCAGAACTGGGGTGTGCAGAGCCGTGTGACACACACAGCAGAGCATCCGCACCACTCACCAGGTCATCTTTTTATTTTAAGAAGTAATATCTGAGAGTTTTTAGGTCTCGTTTGCTGTTCAAAACAACTTCACATGAATGTTCTTTTAGTATTAGTGATAAATTTGCACAGCCTCCGTGCAGCATGGAACGCTGAATCCATGTGGCTACAAACCGGTTATGCAAGCAAGGCATATGCTTGAGGGGATGAAGAAAAATTGGCAAGATAGAGCTTGCCAAGGCATGCCACACATTAGCTCTACTTTAAAACTGTTAGCAAATTTCAGCATTTGCAGATCATTTTCTCCACAGATATACAGACACGGTTGCATCTTCTTTCAAGAACCATCACGAGAATGCTCCCTCCCCCCCCCCGTTTTGATCACATTCTGTCTTTGAAATTAATAGCCACCTTTCTCAGATGATGTTATCTGTGAGTTAAATAACACTGTGTCCTTCATTGCTTAAAATTAAGTATGAAATCAAGCAAATTTTTTATAAGCAATCACTGCATGTTTGTACAACATACAACACTGTTCTCAGAAATGGCTAAAAACACTGCACAAACACAGAAAAACCACACACTCACAGGATGCTGAGACTTTAAAATAAAGAATATCTTTACATTAAATTCCCCCTCCCCTCCCCCCTCTTTTTTTTCCTTTTGAACCTGAATTGTATTCTGAATTGTTTCTAATTGTAATGCTGGTATTTGAAGGGGTGCATATGGAACGAGAATACCAGAAACTTCAAGAAATGGTTATCACCTACCGTGCATCCTAAGTAAGTCTTTTGTAATGACCAGCTAAACAAAACATATTTTCTACAGCATGCAAGAAATTAAAATGTTAAAAGAAATGTTAGTTTTATTTGCAAGCAGCAGAAAAAGCATGCATTAGGCATTGATTCAATCTATGAAGGCTCGGAACGGTATGGAGAAGTATTAACCTGGTATGGAAACAGAAGCTAGAGAAACACATGAAAGCACACAAAGGGAGCACAGTGTGTGGGGGGAGCTGCCTGAAAAATACACAAGAATTACAATAAAGTAAAAGAGCATCAGATTAAATCACTGACTATTAACATTAACACTGCAGCCTTTCTGACAGTAAAATATCCAGAAAGTTTGTTCTTCCTTTTTTTTTTTAATCTAATTTTTAATACATATATTTCAAAATGTTAAAATTAATGTAAAATACTGCATTGGTAAAAGTTTTGCTAAATATATCCAGAGTATTTTCCTCTTCCCCAAGGTTACAATTAGCATTCTGCTAACTTCCATCAATGCAGTTAACATAATTACTGAGCAGCATTAGATTTAAGCTTCTGCTTTCAAAGTGACCATATATGTTTACAGTGTTGCACCTGGAACCCTGCAAGCACAACAGGAAAATCAAAACAAGCTCCCCAGTATTTTAGATTAACATTGCATTCAACCAAATTCTTGTCTCCCCAAGTTGTTTCTGTGTTCTTTCATTTACAACTTTTTTTTTTTTTTTCTGAAGAGGCAACTTAATTTCATTACTAGCAATGATGCAGATCACCTTCCTCCTCCCACTCTTCCATCTTCATTCTTTTGACCATACACATGACCATTGCTGTGAAGCTGATTTCAGCCCAAACTTTCTGGAGTTCCACTCACACTGCCACTCCATATACTTACACTCCATAAAGCAAAGAGACGCACAGGATATCTTCCATGTGACCCCGTTATTTTCTCCCCCAGTATTTGTTCACAGGAGATAAAAATGACCCCATTTAACATTTTTGGGGTTGCAAAGCTATTACCCTCGCTAAACATTCCACAAACATGTAATTTGCCAGGCAGCATTAGACAGAGTTCAAGCTCTTGCTTGGCATGCATTTAGTATCCCCAGCCCATGACATTTCCATGCAAAGCAGGCTGCCTGGGAAGTAAACTAATGCTAATCAATAGATCTGACTCAGTGAAAAGCCTCAGCCTGATAAAAGAAGGCATCAAACATGAAGACAGATTATTACCTCCTCTAGCAGCTGTCTATCATTTACAGCAAGGTGTGAAACTGTTCATAAAACACCACTTCAATTCACTTCCAACTGAAACACTATTTCAAAAGCAAGCTCTGTGGGTTCAGTGCCGCTATTTTACTAAAATTGGTCAGATCCCACTTCACAGTTGCCAGAAACCATTGTTATTAACACTGCTCAACATACCTGCACAAAGGCTGTTTTAAGTCTCCACGGAGAGACATTCAGATATCCCCTTTAAACTCAGGTACTTTAAGGGTAAAAGAGAAAAAAAACTCTGTAAAAAGGCAGAACATTTTTTGCTGCATAAAAGGCTGCAGTCAAAATTGATCAGGTTTTCTCCCTTTGCACGATATAACAGGTGTTAGCAGAGACAGCAGTTAACTCTCAAGTCCAAACTCATTCCTGATAAAAGTATTTATTTGCTTCAGTGAGCTTTTAGGAGCCCAGATTATTTTGGCTCCCAGTGTGAATAACAGCCTATCAGCAGAATGGTTAAGATATTTAAATTTCTTATGAAGAGGTGAAAAGAACTATATTAACTTTTGGAAGAAAGGAAAAAAGCCAGTATGAAATCCTACCTTTTCTACAAAAGGATTCTTTATGTGCCAACGTCCTACTGAAAGCTGGAGGAGCCCGGTATAAAGTAGGATTCATAACCAGCCTGGGAAGCGGTACCTGTAAGTCTAATCATCACATTTAACACAGCTTTCCCATCTCCAAAAAGCATCTCGATAGCCACGTTCATTGCAACTCAAGCCACTACATCACTTCACAAGCAACACCATAGACGCAGCCAACCAAACCTGAAGTTCTGCAATAGAAAGACACTGTGTAGCTCTCATAAGGGAAAATTTCAGATAAGTAAGTCAGCTTATTTCTCTGAACTCTTCCTTCTTAAAAAAACAAAATCACAAATCTCAAGATGCATCACAACTGTTCAGAATACAACGACTGGAGGCCATGGATGCCCAATATGTACTTCATGGAATCAGGCTGCGTTTTTACAGATGCTCATACAGTAAGGATACTGTATTTTAATGCCCACACGTACACAGAGCGCCGTCTGTTAGGTCACCAGAACAGGATCAGAAGGATCAGAAGTTAAGACATGAAAGTCAAGGTTGCTGATATCAGCTCAGATACGGTCTTATTTCCCCATTGCCTCCTATTTGCTCATGTCCTCAGCTGCTCGTCAGATCTTGGCTTTCTTCCTCCTACCTCTGCCCCTTCCTCTAGCCAGCTACCACTCTTCCTGCCCTGCCTGCAGCTCCCTCTGTGCCTCATCCTCAGCTCGGGCCTTGCTCCTCAGCCCCACTGTGGGAGCTCTCCCTGTCCGCAGGCCTGTGGCTGCCGGCACAGAAGGGCCGTGCTCAGAGCCTCTTTGAGGAATTCAGCAGTAGCGCTGGCATGAACCAACACATCTTCCAGGCAAATGCACGGCAATGGTAAGTGCTCTGTTCCGCACACCGACCACAGGCAAAGGGGTGGGTTTTGTTGTTTTTGTTTTACATTTTTGCTAAAAACAATGGCATTTGAAGAACTGGTTTGAAGCGATGGGGTTGTGGGTTTTGTTGTTGTTATGTTTGGCTTTTTAAAAATACCACGTCTAAACAGATTTTTCTTTAAAATCATTTTTAAGAAAAGCTGAGCTGTTTTTGTGAAATTTTTGATGCTTAAAAAAAATATCTCTGTAAGCAGCTTAAACCAAGCTCTTACAACAGGAAATGCCAGACACCCTGAATATTAGCACTACTGCACCTGCCCATATTATTTCCAAACTGCATTTGGATTTTGTGGTGTATCTTTACCAAAACAGATTTCCATAACCACCAACCAGTAACTCTTCTTTTAATTTCGGAGTGCTGTGTTAGATGAATTTGTTCCCAGACTCAGGCTGTGAGGCCAGCATCCCTAGAGACACTCCCACCTCTTCCCGGGGATAAACAAACCAGCTCTGGGAACATGAAACAAACAGCAAGAAACAGTATTTAGCTTTTATAAATTTTAATAAACTACAACATAGGACTGAAAGCCTGATTTCTTATTTACTATAACCCTGAAGTGAAAATAAAGGGGAGAATATAGCATTATTTTTTGCATAAACTTCAAATACATGAATGTACCATATTTGCAATTCAATACTCTTTGTATCTACCCACCTTTTTTATTTTTTTAAATAGCCTGGAACTAGGCAGAAAACCTCCTTTTTTGTTTTTGTCTACAAGAGGAAGGTATCTACAGTAAGCTTCATAATCCTGGAAGCTATTGGTCATGGTCATTCTTCAGTTTGTAAATTGGGCAATTAAAAGCGTCACTGGCACCCCCATTTTGACCACGGTATGTAAGAAGATGCTGTTGTTTTGTGAAACTTGTTTTAGATTCTGTCCTCAGAACTGCACGTTTATTTTTACTTCCTCTCTGCCTCTATTTGCATATCATGCTTAACATTAATGCCCATACTCCTATGTACTTCAGCTAAGTAAACCATTTCTAACATTCTTAAACATTTAAATTTACATAGGATATTTGTAATTAGAAGTGACATCTCAGCTCGTTTTATCATTGCATCATTAATACTTGTTTCCAGCTTACTGCTGTGTTACAGAAACGAGCACATCAGGCTGGGCGGTAGAGGACAAAGGGGAAAATAAGGGCGCATTGAGAAATATGCTGGAGAGAGTGGAAGACAACAGGCAAGTTATAAAGAAATTCATTAGATATGGCTGGAAGTGGTTTGGAGTCAGCTTCTGAAACCCAGAAGCTGTTCTGTCATATAAATGGGAAATGAGGGGGCTGCAGATGGTAATCACTCCTCTGACCTTCACCTTCCTGGGCTATGCAGTCAAAAAGGAAAATTGTGTAAATAGCGTTAGTAAGAATGCAACAAATCTGAACATCCCGAACTACTACACAGCACACAGGCTTTCAAGTGACCCATGTTAGATTTTCCCCCCTTCATATGGGCTATCTCCTCCCATCTTTTGCAGGCTCAAAAAGCCTAGGGAAGAGAGAGCCGCCATCTCAACATCAGCACTTCAGCCATGTTGGTCTCTCCCCATTGCCCCAGCTATCACTCCGTATTCACTCCACAAGGCGGAACAGCAAGCCTCATCTCTTTGAACTTCTCTCCACTATTTTCAAAAGAGATAGGGGCAGTGGAAAAAGAAGAGAGGGAGAGAGGAAAATAGAGAAAGAAAAGAACAGAAAGGACACATCAAGGTGAGTTAGATTTCCACATCATTTATCCTACAAGAAAGTGCACGCTTTAATCTACCCGAGCCAGACACAGGCATTGTTAGGGTTGCATTTTGTCTACAAAGCTGAAGAAGTGAGTGCAGTATTATGCTGCTGTGTCAGGCTAGTTTGACCAGTTTCACAAGTTCGCTGGAAAAGGAAGTGTGACATTTTCATTTAGAGAACATGAGCAAAGCTTATGAACATGGCTAGGCATGTTAAGAGTAAATGGGACGGTGTGTTTCTGAACAAGAGGGAACCTTGTTTTAAAATCAATCCAACTTTTTAACCATTGATGACAGATTTGCCCGAACTTAAAACTTGAGCACAGTGAAACTTCCCTGAATATAACTGGAAACAATGAAGAGAGATTTCAGGAGGAAAAGAAAGCTTATATATAGCAATTTCAGTCCTTTGATATGCACAGCTCATAGGAACTCTCCCACAGCAGGTCCAGATGCACCCTGTCACTGTTCCTGTCTGGCACATCAATACGTCATCCAACATGATTATTCCCTTTGCCTGTGGGACAGGGCATGCTCCATGCCACTGTGACTTCTGATCCCACTGCAATGCAGGAGTTTCCAAAGAACTGTCAGGCAGCAGAGGGAAGGGAAGGGAAAAGGAATGCAAAAAGTGAATGCTCATGTGGGCTATGTGCTGTAAAGAACTCCAGTTAACAGAAGTTTATCTGTTTTCAAGCCCATCGTTACATTTATAAAGGGTGTAAGTGGAGAGGTCCAGGAGAAATCCCCGTGCATGTTCACGCAGTCAGCAGTGGTCAATGAGACTTTCAGGTAGAGACCTACCTAGTGGCCTTCCCTTCCAGCACACCATTTGAGCCTGTGAAGCCTGAGACAGAGCTGAGCTCCATGAAGTTTTGGGCAGAGTGCCGCAAGGGGAACTTGTAAGAGGTCAGGAATGGTGGCATGGCTCAGTGGGGGCACAGAAGTAGCTCGAGTTCACTGTCACGACAGCAGGGGATTCATCCTGGCAATCTTGTAAGAGACTTTAAAACATCCAACTTTTTCTACATGGGTTTGATCTCATTATTTGCTACAAGTATCCCTATGGACTGATATGCTTCTGCCACTAAGTGAAAAAGCACCTTCAGACATGGTGGATATGAGGAGGGGCCTTGGCAGTGGAAGCAAACGGCCTGGCTACACATTACACAGCGGGAGTTAAGCAGAATTCAAAAACACCCCGTGCAGAAACTCCCAAGGGGGCACAGAACCATGCTGCCCAGCAAGGACACTGCCTGGAACAATCTGCAACAGCTGCTGGGATTTCTTCCACCTCCCTGAAGAAGGTACCTGCAAAAGGAAGGTCACCTTCACAGTCACGTGAGAGAAGAAACATTCTTGTGGCTTGCAAGTTAGGCCAAAAGAACTGAAAGAGAGCACATAGGGGTGGTTTTATCTATCACCACACAAACAAGATCCTTTTTAAAATGAGCTAGAAATGCCTGTTCATTTCACATGATCCTGCCATCAAGGACAGGAGTAAGAAATTCCACTCCCTCAGCCTCACATGCTCAGAGCCAAAATGTGTTCCTTAGTTACAAATGCAGTATCTATCACAACAGACCTTAGCCAGGCAGAGAGGAACTGTTTCCAATGTTAGGGCTGTCCAGTCCTGAGGAAAAGGCTTCTTTACTGAGAGAAGGACCAATTGTCATAAGGTGGGATGTCTCCACATACCAAGGGAACCATTCCTCACAAAGCAGAAAACAGTGTAAATCCAGGATTTTAGGTTCCACATCCATTTATGAAGCTACATGGCTCAGAAGGACTTAGCAGAACTGTATCAGCAGGAAAAAAAGAGTCAGGAAGCCAAGACAAACAAAACATAGCCTAAAATCTATCCTGCCACACAAAGACCTTTGAGCCACTGAATCCTGCCTCTACAATGACCTTTAAAGCCTGGGTGGAAGTTAAGCTGTTGGTTGTTTGCACTCATCTTCATACTTCCAACTGTTAAGACATAAAACACTATTATAGGAAGGCTGGAAAAGTCTTTCATCAAGCATTTGCTCACATGAAGTGAGGAAGACTGAGTTCCCAAGATAAGGACAGCTTAGTTAAGCAGTTCACTGTAGCAGACAAAGAGACAATTTGGAATTAGAAATGGTCTTGCCCACCTTACGACAAAAAAAAAAGCATTTGTGGGATGCTCTCACAGCTGTATGAAACAAGAAACCACAAGATCAGAAGACATAAACCAGCCTTTTACCTCAAAGGCCAAGAATCAGAGCAGCCAGGTCACCCTCCTGAGCTTGAACTTGTGAATTGCAGTGCTTAGTTTTTCTAAATACGGGATAAATTTGAATCTGCTATTCCTCTTCAGGTCAGTGAAATATCTGTTTTAGGTAATTCGTATAGTCCACAGTGTATGAAAACTATCTGTAAAGCAACTTAACATCAGCAAAGTATTTCCTATTTATGCGAAGGTACTCTAATGAAATAACCAAAAAGAGGTTAAAAATTAAATAGAAAAAAAAAAAAAAAGGAGTTTGGAGGGGTCAAAATGTACAGTTACTTTTGATAATGGTGTGCCAGACCCACGTATCTGACATTGCATGTACTCTGAAAATGCAGGAGGCAAAAACTTGGGTCTCCAGTGATACAATTGGTGTGCACAGTATCACTGCAGGGGAAGAGAAAAGATTATATATAAAAATATATTTCTTCACATTTAATCCACACGACTTCTCAAGGTATAATAAATTTTAACAGTTTGGAATTCAGATGCTATAAATAACAGCATAATAACCACGGACAGCAAAAAGGATGTCAGAAGTTGAGCGGCTCTGAAATAATGGATGTTGTGTTGCGAATGGTTTCCAAAACTATAACTGTACAGAGAGCTACTCCTAATCCGCAGAAAAATTAGGCTGCTATTTTTTATGTACCTCGCTTGTTACAAATGAAGCATACACGTTAAAAAACTTACAGTGAAATGAACTACCTGAATTAAAATCATGCCTGGCAAATACATCAGAAGATAAATACAACAGGGAAGATAGTTAAGTAAGAGAAAGGCACAAGCAGAAATGAGAATCAACTCCCAATCAGAACTGCATTTAAGCTGGAAGTGAGCAAAAATTTCCTAAGTAATGGAGTCATCTTCCAGTCACAGTAATGAATTCAAGAAGTTCCGTGTTCTGCATGAGATAACGCAGTGTGCTATGCACAGGCCCAAGTGAAAGAATCTTCTCTGGCCTTACATGAGTCCAGCTTAAAGTTCTCCATCTGTCCCACGTGCATAGGGAGCATATCTGACATTGCAGAAATTTATTTTCAGTTTCTTTCTCCTACTCTCTCTTCTTTTTCCCTTTTTGCAGGGGGTGGGAAAGGAGGTGGAAGGTTAAGGAGGTGGGTGAGAGAAGAGCATGGGGAAACAAGCTAAGAAAATATTTCAAGCAAACTTGACATCATACAACCTGAATTACATGTGTTATTTCAAGAATAGAATATGGCTGCCCATGCTTCTACAGACAAAATAAATTTTATTTTTTAATTCATGTAAAAATGATGCATCCAACTTTATTCTATTTGTCCTTCCTCAAAGGCACGCTGCCAACACAAAAGGATCCTCTTAAGAAGTTCTGAATGGTAAAAAGATCAGCCTCAGAATAAAAATTAATCTATTTCTACCGTACCAGTTTCCTTTTACACAAGAAACAACAGAAGCCCTCAGTGACTTCTTTGCAAGAGCTGATGTTTCTCTTTCTGTTCATCCATTTAAGTTCTATTACACTTCAGGCTAAGCATATTTTGTTGACTATGCAGCAGTAGAGGATATATGTTCCATTCACATGTTTTTAATTAAAAAACAAACACACGCAGTAATAGGTAGGTTTTTTTTCTAGTCATTTAAACCTTTAAGCTCAGGTCAAAGCCTGTCCGGCAAATTATGCAATTATGTTTTATTTCCCTGCACCTACTTCTTCACTGCAAAAGAAAAGCTGATAAAGACTTTTTTTTTTTCATATATTGCTGAGGAAGAAGCAACTACAAGGCCAAAAAAGATTGCTGTGGTGGCCCAGAAGTACCCTAAATAGGAATGTTCGTCTATAGCTTATCCCAGTGTTTAGCTATAAAAATGACCTGTACAAACACATAGACCACTGGGGTATCAAAACACCACTATAAAATATGTGACACGCACTATCTTGACACAGCCTGCCAGCGCATTGCCATTTCCTTATTAAAACCTGCCTTCATTATGCTCCGTGTGACAGGAGTTCTGGCACAGGCAGCACTTGGACATTATTACCATCATACCACGTGGCCTGTTTACGGCAAGTCACAAAACGATTCAATAAAAACGCCAGAATGCAAGCACCAGCAGCAATACAGCTGGGAGAGATTTCACAGATATATCTGCGAGGCCAGAGACCACGAAGAAGAATTATCCAATATTAGAAAGAAATTGTACAGGAGTCCTCACAACAGACAGGCAATATATTCTCCCGAAACATGAAGAACAAATAAAATTACCAGGCAACTTCATCAGCCAGCACCTCACTTCACAACACTCATTCATCAGCAAGCATGCTTTCACAATGACTTTCCATGTCCTCACCGCCATTTTCACCCTCCTTTTGTTCTATGCAAGCTTTTTTCTGCTGTTTGATCTCAACTCAACCTCTTCTCCAAAGTTCCTCCCTCAAAGCCCCAAACGTTGCCATCCTCCCTCGGCTGCTCCACACACAGGCGCCCACCCCTTCTCTGTGCTGATCCCACCTCCTGGAATGCCTTTGGCGTGCTTCTGCGAGGGCTGCTTCCCATTTTGTTGTCTCCTGGAAAGAGATCTGTGAGGCTCGGACGTGGCGTTCAGCACAGTGAGACTTGACATCTTTAGAAGTGCAATACCACCACATCAGGAAGATTACAGAAGTAGAGAGAACGTAGCCAGTATTTTCAGAGAAACATATAAGTGTGTGCATTTGTATACATCCTGCACTTTTCGTAACAGACTCTCCAAGTTTCAAAGAGCACTTGAAATGTAATCCTTAGCTTCGAGATCTAAGTCAAAACCACTGCCAGAGTTGAGCTTTCACTCCAGCCTCACCCTAAAGATAGAAGAGGACGACAAGAAAGAATATGGACGTGCACAACAGAAAGACCCAAGCAGGAAGGCCTCACAGACCTATATGAAAAGCTGTAATATGAGCCACCAAACCACTAAAGAGAGGGCCACATACTTTGAAGACGCTTTTTTCAGTTGTTTTTAAAATCTGTATTGCTTAAATAGTGTCTCTCAACATCTGCGGAGCATGTTAGTTCTATTTAAGTGCCAGGTTTAAATTTCAGTAAATTTTAGTACATCCTTAATTATTTGATTCATCTAGAAAAAAATTGTTATTTCCAGACTTTATCGTGCCTTCCTCTGGCATCCATTTACATTAATAAAAAACAACAACACCGTTTTCAACTCATCGTTCCTGATAATGTAATGCTTAACTAAAAATAAAAATACTTTCACTGACTAAACAGAAGAACTTATATCTCAGTATGAACTATGGCATTGCTTCAACAGTGCTATAATAATTAGAGTTAACATAATGAAAACCTAGTAAAAAGACTATAAATTCACCATATGAGCACATATGGATGTGAAAAAGGAAATCAAATGAGTTCTCCACACTAAAATTAGATTCAAAACAGAACAGCATCCCACAGAAATAGCACAGACCTAAAAAGTCTATATAAATTTACTATGCCAAATCCAATTTTATCTAACATTCACTTTCATCTATCCGTGTTTCCACCGTGTACTTAAGGTACTGAGAGTGTAACTGTTCATATAAGTCTTGACTTTAGTGCAGCTACTTCAGGTAGATTCCTGCATTTCAAACAAATCAGAGCTGGGCTCACTGTAGCGCTATTAAAAAAATGGAGTTCAGTGAACATGATTTTCCTTACCTAGCTTGCGCTCTCAGATTTGGAATTGCTTGTTCCATTTATGTTTTTTTGTGCAGTTGAATCTTCCTTTCTGATGACTTCAATACAATGATTAATTTAAAATATACTTTCTCAAGAGTGATCTCACCACAAAAAGAGAGAACAAAATCCATTTATTCTCTGTCTTTGTATATATATTCATCTAAATACAGTTTTAAAGCAATTCATCTGTGAAGATGAGCTACCTCTCAGTTCAAATGAAGATGGTTTTGAACATGATATTGCTCTTCTGGTAGCCCCTACAACTTTCTGCCACAAAACTTTGGTGTATAAAGCTTATGACACAGCTCTGAGCAGTTTTTGTTTGTTTTTGTTTATGCTGCATCTTCTATGTCAGTTTAAATTGCTGTGTCCTGCATCTTCTAACATGTCATATGCACTGAAGGTCACGTCAGGCATCAACTGGGGAATCAAACCAAGCAGCAGCAGTGTGTCTAGTTTGCTTCTGGACTACCCCAAAGGTGTTTGTTGCAACTCAGGCCAATCATCAGACTGAGATTCTGGTAAACTCACAGGCACTTCCCCAGTACCCCACCAAGGGATGTGAGAAACATAACCCTGGCTGCCAGTGAAAACTGAAGCAAAGAACTCATTGAGTACCTCAGCCTTCTCCATGTTGGTTGTAGCCAGTTCTTTCTCGTTTATCAGAGGAGGCATGCTCTATTTGGCCTGTCTCTTCTGACCAATGTACCTATAAAACCCCTTCTTGTTTTTAACATCCCTCACCAGGTTCAGTTCTATCTATGCCTCGGCTTTCCAAATCCCATCTCTGCATGTCTGGACAGCATCCCTGTATTCTTCCCAGGTAACACCTCCTTGTTTCCCACTGCCTGTAACTGCCCTTCTCTTCCCTCAGTTTGACCAGCAGGTCTCCTTGTCGAGCCATGGTGATTTCCTGCCTCCTCTGCCTGTTTTCCTGTACTGGGGGACAGAGAACTCTTGTGCTCTCAGAAAGGTATCCCTGAGTAGCCAGCTTTCCTCCACTCCTTAGTCTCTTAGTACAGCTTCTGAGAAGATCTCATCCAATAATTCCTTAAACAGCCTGAAGTTTGCTCTCCCAGTTCACGGTCCTGACTCCGCTCTTTGCCAGGCCCACATTCCTTGAGATCAAGAAGTCAACCAGGGCTTAGTTGCTGCAGCTCACGCTGCCTCTGATCTTAATGTCTTAAATGACCTCCTCCACACTGGTGAGCATCAGGTCCAGCAGTGCTTCACCTCTGGTTGATCTGTCCGACACCTGAACCAGAAAGTTATTGCTGACAGTCTCCAGGAGTCTCCTGGATTGCTTGCAGCTCACCATGTCATTTTCCCAACAGACATCTGATTGATTGAAATCCCCCAACAGGATGAGAGTCTGTGAGTGCTATACCTCTTGCAGCTGAAGGAAGAAGGCCTCATCAAAAGGCTCCCCTTGATCAGGGTGGCCTGTAGTAGACCCTGACCATCAGCTGTCCTTTAGGGTCCTATCCCTAATCTTAACCTACAGGCTCTCGACTTGTTCCCAACTGTTTCTCAGAGGGAGCTCCTTGCAGTCTATCCACTCTTTAACATAGAGGGCAACTCCCCCACCCCTCATACCTTGCCTACCCCTTCTAAAAAGCTAATAGCCCTCAGTGGGCTCTTAATGCTGCTTGGCCACATGTATGTTCCTAACTCATCTTCCTATTCATTTTCTTTCTCTGAGCTTTTTATCTTATGCCACATCTGCCTGCTCTCAGTAATACTCCTCTCTAACGTTCCGTGTTCAACAACAGATTTTAAGCACAGAAGACAGTAAATTTTTAGGACAGGAGTCGTATCACTACTTTTGTTAGTTAACCAGTGATGCTGCCTTGATAGGGGAGGGAAATGCAACCAACTGCATGGGTTTAAATAACCACTGCACTCATTAATTCTTTGTAACAGCCATAGTGTGCCTACACTAAAAAGCAGTAGGGAAGACACCACTTAGAGCCACGGTCTCTCATGGTTGTCAGTGCCACCACGATGTTCCAGCAGCTAATTGTGTGATGTTGCATGAGCAAAACATCTCTGGGCTTTACAATTCCTTTCCAAGCAACACAGTAATAATTTTTCCTGTCTGCAGCAATCACTTCGACTGTGAAAACACTGTTGTCAGAGAAGCCACAGAAGGCCAGTTACAATGGGAGACACTGGCTCTGTGTCGGCACAGTACCGTGGGGCTGTTGCACCAGCCTCTTTACTGGGCTGCATGCATCCTGACGTGATGCTTCTTTGTGGGTCTAATAGAAAGGCCGCAGACCCACAGCCAAGACCACTAGTCCCTGAGCCCCAGGGCTGTTGTGGGTCCCCTGCTGGGACAAACGGATTAGCAGCCCTCCAAGGCAGCTGCTGCCAGCCCCTACAAATGGGCACCCATTGCGAAGGCCCCGTGGTGGCCTGCTGTGTGGAAGGGCCTTGCGCTGCGGCAGACAAAGAAACTGTGGAGATGAGCTCATGTAAACTTATTTTCTCCTGGGGTATCTACACCTATGAAGTTACAGGTGCTTTAAAATTGAGTACCTCAGCTCTACCCAGCTGAAAGTGGTACTTCCGTATGAACCAGATACCATTAAATATGCATTTAGTTATTTGGTAGTATACCTGAGACAAAGGGTTGCAACGTGTCCAAAAACTCTCACAAGTTTCTGTTGTTGCTGTTTGTATTCACGAAACTTAAAAATCCTTTAAAATTTCAGAAATAGAAAACTGACTAAAGGGAAAATACCTATTAACTGTCAGAAAAAATAACCTTCCTGGTGGCTATGCCACATTGCTACACTTATGCACAGCAGTACAAAACAGGGAAATCACACCACAATTAGTTAAGAAACTCTCAACAGATTGCTGTACAGCCCAGTAAAAGCTCAGTGGAGACAACAGCAGCCTTTGCATGTATTTGTAGGGATGCTGTAACCAACCAGGCATTACACATCCGTTTCTCTCACACTACATCATGTGAGCCTTCACAGTTCACTTCTGTTTCCCACAAGCAGAAATGTGAACAATATTTAGAAAAAAAATGCTGCAGTTAGCCAGCCTGGTATGTAAAAGTTTTCTCTGTCTCTCGCTCTGTGAATGAGCATCACAGAAAGGCTTGTTCCAACCTAACCAAAGCTGCTTCACCTAAGAAAAAGTCTTGCAACTCAAAAAAGCTGTCTACCTTTGAGCAAACAAAGGATCTAAGATACTGTTTACCCGTTACACTTGGCACACTGTGGGAAGTATCAACTTTAATTTTTACTTCCATACATAAATTTCTGTTAGAACTCAAAATCAACCTTCTAACAACCAAGAATTCTCTGCATCAGCACTCCATTTCTGCCCACAAAGATCCCTAAAATACAGTTCCCAATCAGTTTATGCATATTCAGACTAATTTTAACCTTCTTAACTTGAAAACATTTATTGCATTAAAAAAGCGTGTATTAAAAAACCCAGAACTACTAAGAAGTACTGCAGTGGAACCTGTTGGAACTTCTGCTGAGCCAAGATATCTACAACAGTTTATAAATTATTCATTCTGCTCAAATCTCACCATTTTTTTTTTACATTTAAAGACAGTGATTGTTGTACTCTAATGTAAGTACACGTTGAGGGCGGTTTTCTTATGATGCGTTCTCCAAAAATTAAATTAACTGTCTTCAATATATAGGAAACAAGAGTATGGATTTACTTAGGCAATGAGCGATCAACTCCTTAAACGGAACCAACGACTTCCTTCTGAAGACAGATCAACACTGCTTCAGCAAATTACGTAAACATTTATACAGAATCTTACAAAGTATCTCCTGAAAAATAAAACCTATCGTAACCTATCGTAAGAAAAAAAAATCAAGGTAAAAAAGAAAAAGGAATTTATAGCAACATGACGTCTCAGGACAGAAACTACATAACTCTTTACGGTGTGTTCACAACTGAAAGGAACACCTGAAGGGAGATTTTAATAGATCTGTTACGTTCCCACGCAAAAAAATGTGTATTTATTATCTATTTAAAATTGTGCATTATTGTGCTTAAATACTGCTCAGTTCAAATCAACATTTGAATATTTCTCATAGCGATGAAACCCAGTGTGGGCACAAATACACTCAGAGACATGTAAAGCATATGTAAACAACATTTGAAAATGCGGCATTTATAAAGTCTTTCAAAAGTTGTTTTGAACAGAATAAAGCGTTCATCACCTAAAAACAAAAGCTTAAGATTTGAACTGTGGTCTTCTTCCCAAACTTTTCATCACCTCGTTGCTTTGCATATGTATTTCTTGATACAAAGTATCCAAAGACACAGGTGCTCTCAAGACACGTTATCTGTAGTTGTCGGCCATTCCCTTTTTTTTCTATTTTTATTAAATTTTGCAACATGAGGAATTTATGAATACTACTAAGCAAATAACTTCAAATGGAAGAGTTTGGGGTGGGTTCTCCTTTGGGTTTTGGGTTTTTTTTTCCCTTTTCCTTTTGGGGAGCAAGTGATTGTAAGTGCTGGAGACTGCCGTCTACCCACATTTCATGCCCTGTAACGTTTGTTTGTAGTACACTGACCTAGTTACGTTTGACAGCAACACTAAGAAATGCAGCCAACAAATGCAGCAGAGGAGGGACAAACAGCTTTCATGACGAAAGAAGAACTGAGCAACAACATAAAAGATAGTAGTTCTCTGCCACTGACACATCAAACATCCAGAATTGACCCACAGAGTTGCATCACTTACAATATTCGAAGTCCAGATGCTCTCTAATTCTTCTTAAAGAGGCCTAATTAGTGCTGACAGACAATAGCTCACAGTGAAAGCTGCAGATAGCTCAGTCGAGTCTACTTCAAAGATAAATGCAGGGAAAGAAAAGCAAAAACACGGAAGACAGTTTTGGCAAATATTGGAGCAGCTATCCAAACAGAGCAGAGCAGGTGCAAGAAGGCTATCAGATTTAAGATGGAGCTCAACCAGTCTGTGAAGAGGCCTACGTGAACTAGCTGCCTACAGTGGTCCCTGGTTTCTACCACTCTTCCGCTGCAACAGCTAGTACAGCATGTCTGAACGTGATGTCCTCGTGCCTGGGTGTCTAAGTGGTTCAAAATGGGCTTTTATGTCATTTTAAGTAATAGACTAAGCTTGCGGAAGATCACAAGGAAAGAAGGCGAAATGACAGACAATGAAATCTCTTTAGGCACTACTAAAGCTGTTCCATTGTGTGGCAACTTCATGAGATATTCCATCATAACCTAACCCGTATGTGAAATGAGCAGTGGCAGCGCTCTGATGTCCTCTCTGCTGCTGTACGTCACTGTGGCTGACAGCTACAGTTACGTACAAAAATCCATACATATTATCAGCAGAAGCAAAGCCCCTAAAACCATAGGTGAAAAACAGGTAATATGAAAATGCAGTCCCATCACCAGAAATTCAACCACAATTGCTATCACTGATGGATCACCTCAACCAACGGAGATGATGATGACTGGATAAATACAGAACAAATGAGGCTGTGTTTAGTTCCTAGCAAATTTTGGACCAGCACTTTCCTTGAACAGCGCAAGGCAGCAGGATGTTACTGCTGTTTTGAGGCAGTTAACCCGATGTGAACAAGCTTTATATGCGCAGCCATTTCCCTTGTAATGAACACTTTCTCAGCTACTTAAAATACTGTGGCAATCCCAAAGCTTGCCGAAACCAGAAGTAGTAAACATCTGGACTGCTTTACAGAAAAATTAAAATACAAACTCATGTTAGGGAGTTAATCTTTTGTCAATGGTCTTCTAATGCATCTGAAATACAGCTGCCACTAACATTAACATCTCAGTGACATCAATGTAATGAAGGTGGTATGCTGTATTCAGTGCAGAAAGCACTCCTCTCTCTTTGCCTACTGAACCACAATTAGAAGCCACCTAATGAAATTCCAGTGTCCAGCCCTAGAAAGGAAAGCGTGGCCACATGAGTAAGCTGCAGCGTGACAAGAGCCATTCACCCTTCTCTGCTGAGGACCATGGGTAGGACTGCTAACAGTGTGATGCACCAATGGGGACTACAGATTGGGAACCAGTCACAAGTTCTTGCCCTCAGTTGCCTCGTGGTAACTCAGTGTGTCTCTGTGTGGGAGCAGGGAGTGCCCAGATGCTGAACAGGCCGCTCAGCCCAACCAGAAGCATCCTCAGCTGCTGCAAGCTGCTCACTGCAATTGCGTAATTCCACCAGCAACAGAACTGTGTTCAAAAAAATCTGTTTTAAGGATTGTTTATTCCGAAGAAGGGATCAATGCCGAGGAACAGATGGAGAGAAAAGGTTTAAAGGAATAAGATAATAAAAAAGGCATGCGATAGCCAAAAGCAACACCAGCAATTATTTAACAAAAAAAAGAGTATTTAAAGTACGACGAGAAGAAAAACTCAGAAAAAGCAAGGTGCACAAAAAAAGTACGGTTTTAGTTTGCAATGCAGATGTTTAAGATTTACAATCAGTATGGTTCGCTTTTTCATGCTATAAAGTGCATGTAAAATTATGCCCAAGATGTGTGTAAATGTTTAAATATTAAAACAAAACAGATATTCTGGATGTTTGATGTTTGTTTTTGGAGAGAGAAAAAACCTATTTTACAAGGATCCAAGCACTGAAGTGAAATTAACATAAAACAAATAAACCAGTGCAATAAAATAAAAAGCTCAAAACCAAAAGTTAACCGAGGTCATTAATGTCAGTTAAATGGCAAAGATCCACGTTACCCAATGTTTAAATATCAATTAAATGGGATAAGACTGCCTTGCAATTACACTTCAAAGATTTATTTCTGCTGCTTCTAAGGTTTATATTGTCCTCACGAAAACATGTGTTTCCTCACATTCCTTAAGCTTAAATTTTGTTACATACATTGTCACAACTCAGAAATTTCAGATTTCTTTCTCCTCGTTGTCATTTTTATTTCCAAATCGGAAAATATTAGCAGTGATCCAACAGTCCTACCCTTTCTTATGGTAAATCTGTAATCTAATGAATGAATCTGTAATCTAATGAAACCATATGCCGAATGAGAGACAAACTCTTGCCTACAGCTCTTCACTCCAAAAATACTCTGCAGCTTAAGATCTTGAAACACAAATGACACAGCAACTGGTAATGCACATTCACAATGTTTTGCTGGCAATTAAAAGGGTCCTTCCACAGATGGAAGTCTGAAGAAAAAAGTAATTGGTAAGAAGGTTTCCTTTGGTGCCCTACCTCTCAATGATACTGACCGAATGGAATTTACAGACAGCCACGGTCTAAAAATACAGAGCCTGAGGATGACAAAGAAGCTATGTGGATTACATTCAACTCTTACAAACCTTCTTAGCCGCACAGGAAAAACAATGGCCAGAACAGCCATGGACAGTAACGTTCCTTCTCCTGTCTTCAAAAATTTAAATTTGAAGAGAACTGGTAAAATGTACCAAACTACAGGACATGAAAGGCAATTGCTGGCCACTGCACAATGTTCACATAAAATATTCACATGGCAAAATGTCAACGCTAACAAGCGTTCATACAGTATACACATGGACCAGTCTGCAAAGACAGCGGATTTAGGTGGGTTTTTTTTGTTTTGCTTTTCTAATTTTCATACTAATACCGCCTTTCTTTTTCCAGCCTAAGGGAAGTGAAGTAGATCCAGCTATTCTAGCTAAATTGGCCTTATGGGGCCTATACACACAGGATGGTGTCAGAGCTTTTCTTTAAGAAGACAACACAGCACTAAAGGATGGTCTTTTCATTGAAATGAAAGTGTGTTCACAACTCCTTTCTTTCCAGGTGTAAAAGTAAAGAAAATGACTTTACTGGCAGTCCTGGCCCTTCACCTTTCTGCATCCATAAACAAGTTCAAGAACCAAGTTACTTACTGTGCCAATGGAAATACGGACAGCGCTTAAGACCACATGACTCTTTCCCATTTAGGGGATAGGGGAGTGGGGTTGGTTTTTTCTTGGCTCTTCCAAACATGCTACCATCTGTACAAGTGTATTTTCAAACAGATCATTACCTAATTTGATTTTATTGATTCCTTTCTTGGAACAGGAAGGTTCAAATTTGTTCAGTACAGTCAGAGAAGCAATCCAGTTTAGGAAAGATATTCTCAGACTCCTGCTTGGTGTACCTGCATAGACACTACTACCCTGCAGAGCAAGGCAGGTTTTTTATGCAATCTGTACTTCGAGGTGAGGAAGATCCTCTGAGTAGCGCTGAGCCTGCAAATGTCAAGGCAGGGATTCCTGATACGCTTAAAAAACACCACATAACTCTTCAGCCCCTCAAACTTAAATTTGTGGTCAGCTGAACGTAAACCATATGCACTGGAAACATCTTCAAAGGTGTCTTCTACTGCTAGGAAGTCATTTTACATGAAAACATATTCCTAGTTCAAGAACCATAACTGTTGCAAAGAATTCAGTTCCTGAAGTCAGTAGAAACTATTTCACATTCCTCACGGTAACACTGGGTCAAAGGTACCATGTCTTCACATGAAGCACCAGCTCAGAAAACTCATGAGTAAGGGACCAGAACACCGTGTTCGTGATTTAGTCAACAGTCATAATGCTTGTACAAAAGGCAAACACTACTACTGGTAATAAATGAGCTTTCTACTAACAGGAAACCAAAAAAATTCCTTGTGAATTCACCACCAGACCCAGACAATCAGGTTCCCAGTTCTCTCAACCACAAAAGCAAGCTGTTCAAAATTAAGTCCTTTACGTAATGCAAATTAGAAGTCATCTAATGGAGATCTGACAACTGCTCGGCATTTGTGTAAACACCTTGGAAATAAGGACTACATAGTAGGATAGGGTAGAACAGAAATAGGGTAGACCCACCACCTACCAAAAGACATCAGAGGATGGACAGAGATGTATGTTTCCCAGACTGATCTTCCTGAAAACACACAAGAGCTGATATTTATTGCTTATGCCTGACACTTCAGAAAGGAGTTTTATCATTTCAAGTTTTCAAGAAAAAGACCTGTTTTGCAAGATTTTGGGAAAAATATTACCAGTATAGGAAGAGGACAAAGAGAGTAAGTGTTCATAACACAGAGACACTGGCAGCCTTCTTTCAGCTCCCAATAATGAGGAAAGAGAAGGTGGAAACTCAGTGTAACTTGGAGTTCAGTCTCCAGCCCTTTTCAGAATAAAAAATTGTAATGTCTCTTAAAAAATAAAAAAATAAAAAAAGAAATGCATTTTGTGCATTTAGACCTATTCCCACATTCAGAAGTGTGGGAAAATTTAGACAAATGAAATTCTTGATTAGGTGTTGTGGTGGGCAACTGATGGGCAGCTAAGTACCACCATACTGCTCTCACATTCCCCCTCCTTAGAAGGATGAGGGGAAAAAATCTGAAGGCAAAAGTTTGTGGGTTGAGGTACAGTCAGAGATCACTCACTGATTACTGTCACGGGCAAAACAGACTCGTCATAGGGAGATTCAAATAAGTTATTGTCTACTGATAACAGACTAAAGCAGTGAGAATCAAAAGCAAACTAAAACCACGTTCCTTCCATCAACCCTCCTCTACCTCGCCTCCTCCTCCCAAGGAGCACAAGGGAATGCAGACTGCGGTCAGTCCATAACGCTTTGTCTCTGCTTCTCCTAGATGGTCACTCCAGTCCGTTGCTCCACACAGGGTCCCTCTCACAGGATGCTGTCCTTCCCCAACTGATCCTATGTGGGCTTACCACAGACCACAGCTCTCCAAGCACTGTTCCTACATGGCTCTGTACCCTGTACACACCCCACCCTTCAGGCACTGTTCCAGCACAGGTTGCCATGGGCAGCAGCTCCCCCAACCCTGCAACACTGCAGGGCCCTCCCTCTCCATAGGCTGCAGCTTCAGCCCAAGCTGCTCCTGCGGGGGTATCCATGGGCTGTACCTCTTTCAGGCCTCATCCACTGCTGCACCGCGGGCTCCTCCATGGCTGCACATGGAGATGTCCGTGCAGTGCCCATGGGCTGCAGAGGGACAGCCTGCTCCTCTGTGGGCCTCTCCTGGGCTGCAGGGAGCACCTGGAGCACCTCCTGCCTGCTCTCTTTCTGCACTGACCTCAGTGTCTGCAGGGCTTTCTCTCACATTTCTCACTCCTCTCTCCCAGCTGCTGTTGAATCCAGCTATAACTGGTTTTTATCTCACAGCTTCTCATGACTGGAAATACGAACATGCAGACCAAAAGCTCTGACACTACCAGTCTGCTCTCAGGGTGGGAGAGGAAGCAGTTAGAAGGCCCCAGTGATCACGGTGACCATTGGATAAATGCAATGTAAGTACTCTCTGAATGCACAAAAGCATCCAGTAAGCTAACAGAACTCTAAGGTGCCTGGAAGTTAAAACATGCAGATATTCAATGCAGATCTTACACCAGAACTACCAAGTTCCTCTATCTCATTCTGCAATTTATACAGATAGCCTCACTCCTCTCCCTCCACTATCAGTTTAAATTTAAATGGAATAATCAAAAGCCCACATCAGTCTGGAATGTTCTCTGGTCCCAGTAACTCAAGCTGAAGCAGTAAATGAAATCAAATTAAAGAAAAAAAAAATAAAATGAAAAATAGATACCCAATAACATATATATTTTTTAAACAGTAACTTCTTATTGTGACTTTTTATACAAATTATTTTCCCTTGCATGGATTTGGTCAGGGATATCTGAATGACTGCAAGTGCAATGCTTTTTGAATGCAACCTGAAAAACTAGGTTAGCCCAGAAAGTGAATTCCATCTGTCCTGGTTGTCATCAGTAAAAGATACCTATTCACTTCCTTTCAAGCATATAATCTAGTACTCTGTCTAAAATAGGATTTTAAGACTTCTCTTATCAGCTTTTAGCCTTACTTCAGTAAGCAGAAAATACACTACTTCAAGCTAGTGGTATACTGCAATTGGAGAACAGGGTATTTTTTTTCTCAAAGGAAGAACAAGCACAGATGATACGGGAGGTCTATTCAAGAACAGATGCGGACTGAATCCGAAAACTTTGCAGTTACAGTAATAAATACCATTAGCACTTGCAAGAACTACATAGCAATCAACTTGGGTGGGAAAAAAGGGTATTAAATGATTATCACAGCCTGAACAGAATCACTTAAAAATCTATTTTGCATACAATGAAATTATTTCATAAATTTGCTCATTTCACAGGAAAGATAGGATAAGAAATTTGGGAAAAATTTGTTACCTTCATAAACAGTGAAAACAGAAAGTCTGTCCAGATGTATAATCTTTTTTTTTTTTTCCCCAGTTAGATCCATTTATGCACAAAGTTCCCAGCATGCTTCAGCTACTAAATCAAGACTATGAATATGATACAGCCCAGGTTGCACTAAAACTTGTGCCACTCCCTATAATACCTCCAAATATCCCAATTCTGTATAAATCTTTGCAAACAGAAATATCTTCATTCTCAGTTAGTTCTAGGATTTGCCGAGATCAGTAGTCCATGTCACACATAAAACACAAAAAGCCTTTTTCTAGCTAAAAACCAAGGTAATATAAATAGCACACTATTCTATTGTCCCGCAGTAGATTCGGATGGTGCAAACCCTAGTATTTCAGCACTCCTGTCACACGCAGAGAAATTCTTAGAAACCTGAAACAGCATAGACAGTACTCTGCAGCTTTTACACTTTCCAAGATTTTGGGAGGAGTCAACGTTGCTATCCGTGCAACTAAAACCAAGGATTTCACTTGTCAGTATGCCTGGCTATAAAAATCAAAACTGGACAAGCAGGAAATTAAAATGCATGCAAGTAAAACAGAGCAACCTATCGGTTCTTCAATAAACCGCTCCTCAAAGCTGAGATCAGTTGAAAGATGTGGTTGTGCCTGTGACAGGAGGAAACCAGGTACAGTCCATCTCACGGCCTCACAAAGGTTTACCACAGGGAATGAGATGCGAGTGTGGGGCTATGGAGGATAAAACAGAGAGGGAAAAGCCACCTCAATTAGACAGAGGAGAGCAAATGGCAGCCCTCCTGGAGCAGCTTCATCACCTTCTTTGTGATGAATCAATCACAGCTAAGGTCTCAGCCCTGTCTCTCACAGCAGTCCTGCACTGACTGCCGCTGGCTGAAGCCTAGTAGCCCTTAGACCAATAATCTCCTTGTTTACTCACCCAAATTGTAAGCATACTAAAAGGTCCAACAGTTATTTTTAAATAAACCAACAGGCAGGACAAGCAATAGTGTTTGAACACTCAGACTGCAGAGCAGATACCACGCATGTGCTTTAGCTAACAAACTAATCGAACGACACTACAGGCTTGACTCAGACTTCACAGCAGTTATGAGCTATATTACAGAAATGTGAAATCAACAGACTTTTCCCCCCAAACATCTTCTGTTTTGGAACACATTTTTTAATGCTCATGATTTACATCTTGTCTCTTTGAAAAGCACAGAAGATGTAAATTCACTTTCTGCTAGCCTACTCATTTAACGTAGACTAAAATTCAAGTGTAATTCTTCACAGCTGTGCAGATTCCCAAGAAAACCTTGAGTATGAGAAAATAAAGTCCAATTCCTAGCTGCTGTAAACCGACTTTGATTCATGTGAGCTACGCAACTACTGACATATGAGTTAACATGAGCAAACCAAACTTTATTCGGGAAAGAGAACTAGGCTATTATAATTGCATTTGATTCTCATTCACTCACCAGATTCACTCTGGAAAATGAAATAAACCTTGCCAAAATACATTAATTCTCTTCAACGCACCAAAAGTACTCCACAGAAGCAGTGTAAAGATAAATAGCTATTGTTCTTATTTTATTTCTAGTCCCTTTATGCTCCTTACTGTTATGAGGATCAAATTCAAACACACTGAGTAGCTGTTTTGAATGTTTGCAACCCTAGTGAAACAGAATATGAGCACGCTGCAGCTACATCCCAACTTGCCTGCCTGCCATCCACCCGTCATTTGGATGGGTAATTTCTCCCCTCGGGACCATATGCAGCGCTTAAAGCTGAGTCAGTTTGCCGTATGGCATTATTCTATAAAAGCAACAAGACATAGCTGGAACCTGACCTAGGAGGGTAAAGGCTTCTACATAGTTGGCTCAGTAGCTGCTAGACATGTTAAAGAAACAAAAAAAGATTTCCAACATTTGCGTAATCTACTTTTTTACACCGCATTTTTCCTACCAACAAATGCAAGCTTTACGCTGTTAAGTAGCAGAGTTCTGAACGTTACTCTTGTTATTATCTGCATCCATTTGCTTGCAAGAAATGAAAAAAATACAGAACGCACAACTAATTACACTAAATTACACATCTACAACTGTATTATAAATCCACTACACACTATCTCTAATTTATATCCTTTTTTAAAATATATTTCTGTCTCATAATTTGCACTTTCCATCTCTGTTCAACTGTTGTCCTTCTCCTTTCAAACATTTTACATAAATACTTTGGAAAACGCTGGACATCAAAGGCTTCTAATAAGCGGCTGATGGATGCAGGCTAGCATATTAGATATGTTTACTAATATTCTCCCAACTTATTTTTGTTTTACTGGAGCTACCTATTTCAGCTTTTTACTGAGTGGTGGGAAACTGATTATTTCAGAATGCTGTAGACAGAACCATTGCTCTGTTAAATGTGTCCTTCTTGAGTGCAATACAATAAAAACAAGCCAGGGAAGAAAAATAATGCATAAGCAGGAGTGCTCCTTTTCTTGCTTACTCTTGATTTGTTTTCTGTCATAAATGCTGCTAACGTTGTTTAAGATCAACAGAAATAAAAACATTAGGAACAACCCTGAAGCCTCTACAGACGCTGGGAATTCCAGCAACAGGCATTTGCCAGCCCATCTCAGCAGCACAGTGTTGGTTTACCACCCCTTCAGACATCACTGGCAATAATCTCTCACTAAGATGACTATGGTAAAAGGCTATATATCTTTATCAAATTCTTTCTTGCCCCGTTTCTCTTGCAAGTTGTACTATGCACATGTAAAAAGGAAGCAAGGAGCATCATGGTGTGTGTGTTAATGTAGGCCTCTGCTATGTCTCCACCATTCAGACAACTGCAGCTCAGAAGGAGTCCAGCCAAAATGGAACATGTGCACATAGCGTAACCCGCTGGCCTTGACCATGGGTATTAAAATATTCATATCTCCTTTCAATGTCACTTGCATACAAACAGCTTTTCCTCCTCCTTTGAAACATTAACCTCTGCTCTCCCAGGTGATACCAACCAGTCGCAACATTAGCGCTGCCTCTCCCTACAAAACCACCACTGAGCCAGAAAAGCAGGCACTGCCGCGCCCTCGCTGCTGACTCCTCAGGACTCAGCTCTGTTAGTTCCAGCCCACCTGCTCCACCAGCGGACAGACCAATATGGTGCCTGTATGTGGGCAGGCATGAAGCTCCGCCTGGGAACAAAAGGGACACTGCTATTCACCCCAAACTCCCTCTCCCTGCCAGCCTGCTGTGTATGCTGATCATGAGGACAAGAGAAACTTCAGCCTTTTCACCCAATGGTTTACTTTAAAATGCTAGTCTCTTTAGTGCCTCCTTTGTGACACACTAAGGAAAAAGAATAATAAGCTGAGGATTCATATAGATTTATTATTAGAGGGTTTTGTAAGATGAAAACACCCAGAAGAGCTAAACCAAAACAAGAAACTTCCTACTGTAGTCAATCTATAGTGCATTTATTAGGGAGCTATCCAGATTATTCGTTTTCCTTTTTAAAATACAACAGAACAGAACTATAATCATAGAATTTTAAAGCCCAGAATGGTATTTACTCATTAATCCAAGCTGGGGAGGACTAAGCCAACAAATATTTGAGCCAACAAACAATGGAGCCAACATGCCGGCCCCCAAAGCCCACCCCCAGCCAGGTAGCATCAGCTCCTAAACGAACAGCAACGTTCTGTCAGATGGCTGTTCACCAGAAATCAAGTTTACATTAGCACAAAAAAATACGGTTGGAAAATATTTACTATGAAAATTCTGCTCCAAATCTGACTGAAGCTTAACTCTGGTTACAAGGCAGTGCCACAGTGAAGGCAACAGCGGAAGGATGCGTCCTGCTCAAAGCTTTCACTGCCCAAAAAATGGGACACCGGGAGCATTCCTTCAGCATTTCGCTTTTTATTTGAGCGTAACTGCCACAGTGATGGATGCATCTGAAATGTACATAAACCAATTTTACAATCGAGAACGTAATGCTCTCCCAAAGCCATGCGGCAGGCCGACTGCTGAACTGGAAACTGCACTCAGGTTGGTAGGACCATTAGCCAGAGCCCTCTTCCTTATAAAAGCCTGCAAATAAACGTAGACTAAAATAAACAGCAAGTCAGATGTTTTATCTGGGGATGTTACCTCATTAAAGGCTATATATGCCAACTCCAATTCAATTTGAAGTAACCTTACGAGGGAAGACATCTCCCCCCCAAACAGAATTAGATCCACTTGATCATTTTAATTATACCACGCTGCTCTTTTCAAAAGAGTACTGCGAGCCTTTATAGGTTGCTGTGTTCCCCTTTGAAATTAACAAATTAGGCTTGTTAATTAGAGAGTCAAAATGGTGTGTTATATTGTTTGGGAGTGACAAGGGATTTAATACTGTTTCGTTTTAAGCAGTTTTCAAGGTTTAAAGGTAAAATACTATCACTAATCACGTATGCTCCCATTTTCCACCTACGCTGATTAATATCTACGCAGTGCACTGAGATAAATTTCTCGGCATCTTAATTAAGAACATTTCAAGACAGATTCTTCCAAGTTCTGTTCATTTGAAATGATGCCGTAAATATCTTTTAAATGTTATTTACCAGAAGGAAAAACTTCCAGGGTATAATGCTAACTACTAATTTATCTCAGAAATGAGAAATCACTGTTTTTTCTCCTTAACACACCTGCTGTCAAATTTGAAGATGTCACTGAAGTCTGATACATCAATTCAGGAATATGGCTGAGTCACCACTCCTTCTCAGAACAGGTCTGTTCATTTGCTCATTGTCAAACAAAGTTGAATAATTTACATTTCTTATAGTTTGCACTGCGTAAGATTATGCTGCAAGCCCTAAATTGATGACTATTAGCTACACAGCCTCTGCAGAAGGGTTGCCATGATACTGACCGATGATGGACGATACCAGCATCAGAGCTGAGAGAAGCATGCCAAAATAAATCTTTGGGGAATACTGGCCTACGAGGCCACAGGAGGACATTACAGCATCCGTTTTCTTCATCTCAAGCTCTCAAGCCTCTTTACACACACGGCTCAAAACAACTTTCACACGATATACAGTGATAAACATTAGGCTATCTTGGCACTAAGAACTGCAGTGGAAAAGCTGGAAAACAGAAAGAAACCCCGATGCATCCCTCCACTGTCCTTCCATAGCAAATAAGGTACAATATGTTTTGACACCATGTAATTTTTCACTTACAGCAAATCTAGAGCAACCGTATGATGCTGACATTTTATTGTTTTCAATACGTTTGTTCTTCGGCAAAACCACTAACTTTCTGACAGCACACAGAATAAAGGCAGCGCAGCAGTACTTCTCATAAAATTTGCAAAACCTGAAGCATAAGGTATTTTAATTCTCTCCAAAGTTTTAAAGCACATAGTATATAGACTTTCTACCCCAAGTACCTTTCTGAGCTTGCATTGTGTAACAGTAGGTGAAAATGTCAGAAAGGAGGAGGGAACTCGGTACCAAATATAGGATCAAAGAATATGAAACACAGGAGACAATAAAAAGAAAGCAAGCAAGAAGAAGAGGTATTAAAAAGGTATGATGAATGGCACATACATCCTTGTGATAATTTCTTCCCTGCTTTATTGCTTGGTAATGATCATACAATACTATACTTCATTGATCACTGCTTGAAATCTAAGCTTCATTTCCTTCACATACGTTAAGCACCTTTGACTGGAATTCACTTCATGTAACTTTTCAGTCCTTTCCTTTTAGTCTAAAGGGAAACTGAATACAAATACTGAATGAAGGAAAAAAAAATCATTCAACATTATTGTTCTCTAACATCTATAGCGTTAGGAGATTTCTTTGAGGTTCAAAAGCGTCTGTGGCAAAGCAGGGCACCACATCAAGGCCCTTCATATATTAAGCGCGTGCCTTGGGCTAGTGATTGAAAACCTACTTTGACCACGAGCTGCAAAGCCTTCATGCAGATTTCCCCACAGCCAAATCACTCACTGCCTGGACAGGAAAGACCAAGCCTCTTCTTTGAGCCCACGAACAGTTAGAGCTTGGGGCAAGCCAAGATATGTGCTTGCATGCAGCTGCTCTGTGCGCTGGTCTCCCAGGACTCACCGAGGGACAGGGCTCCTCCTAAGCAGCACATGTACACACAGTATGTGCAAGGTGAGCGTGTATGCAGCCATTTATTACGGAGCATGACTGAGTGCTTTTCACTACATACACATTTTCAGATGCCAAATGAACAAATAAGGATGCTGGCAGCCCTGTTACACAGATAAACTCCAGCTGGAACAACAATTTATGAGCAGCTCCTCGCTGCATACGCTTCCCTTTTAATCAGCTGCTAATGGTCACTGTGGTGCTCCCCTCGGACAGCCGCATCCCCTGCTTGCTGCGGAGCACAATGACGCCGAGCACATGAAGGCACATAATGGATCAGCTGGCCACTAGCAGCTAATATTCTTTTGACAGTTTAATCATTTATTATGATGAATTCTCTCCCACAGAAACACTGGGGAGGAAATATATTAATTAAAAAAAATATCTATTTTGCTTATACTGCATGTTCAGCACTCTGACTTACTCAATGAAACAAAGCACGGCTACCTATAATTTTAGAAGCCATATATATAAAAGAGTAGACAGCGCTTAAACCTGGGGTCCCTAAAAACCATTTTTTACTGTGTCTCCATTCAGGACAAAGCACACACTGGGTAAGGATTGCACCGAGGCAGAAAAAGGCTTTCAGAACCACTACAAGACAGCCAGCCGAACAAGCGCAGTCACAGGCGTGTGATTCAGGCGTCTGACCAGGATGGGGAGTATCTCGATACAATTCCACCTCTGCCTCAGGCTTCCTCTTTGACCTTGGGCAAATCAATTCATCTTTTTGTGCCACAGATACTCAGCAGGGATGGTAATAACAGACGTAATACAAGTTCCTACCTCCCAGAACTGTTGTGAGAAGAAATTCACTAGCGCTTGTGAGGCCAGCTCCCCACCTCTTGGGCCATACAGATTACTGTCTATTTTTTTTACAATACCAGAGCACTAACAACACTAATTCCTAACAGCAGGGCAGCTATTTTACAGATTGTTTTATACACTGAAGAACCTGAAATTCTAAAGAAACCTGAATTCATTGCATGATAATGTACAGTAAGGGTACACTGTGTACTTGAGCCTATGACCATCAACCACATAATGCAAACCTGAAAGAGCCAGTAATTCCTAAGCCTTTATCAGATATCTGTGTACCTGACTGGAAAAGTATTTGCATCTGTGGCATCTAAAAGATACTTATTTCACACACAGAAAATGTTTAAGTATATACACAACCAACAATAACACATTATTCAAAAATAACAGAAAAGTGAAAGAATTCAGAGAACTAGACAGCATAACATACAGAGAAAAACAGAGATCACAAGTGGACTTAGCATACAAGATATTTTCCGACATGCACTGAAAGACAAGGGGAGTGGCTGTTACAATATTCTGTAAATCAAAGTTAAAGAGAAGTTCTTCTAAAGCAGGCCTATAGCAACAAAGTTTAACTGTATGGGCTGTAAACTGACCAAAAAAGTAGCCAATTTTTCACAGGTCTCTATACTAACTGAGAATTGAACAGAAAAAAAACCCACCATGACTGCTTTTTAAGATGGTCCCACTGACAACTCAACCACGTGGACAGAAGGAAGTGCCTCCTACTTACGGGAACACAGAAGAGAGCGACTTCACCATGAGTTTATAGGTCCTGCACTTGTCTAAAAAAGACTACTAATGCAGGCCATGCCAGCAAACATGGCTCCACTATGTGTGAAGAGGAAGGAGGCAGAACACAAGGAACTACAGAAAGATAACTCTTTAACATGACAGCCACTGAATAGACCATCCAAGATTTGAAAGGTTTGAACGTGCTTCAATTTCAAACATAACTGCTCCATGCAGACCAGTGGAAAATCCCATTTCCATAAAGAACATCAACCGAGTGCAGCTCTGAGGGCTTCAGTCTTGCATTCAGGCCACTGGTTTCAGTATACATGGGCGCAGACACAGTGCACTACGCTACTCTTCATTCCAGGCTATCTTGTCCTTATATAAACGATACAATAAGTCTGCTTTATTCTTTCTGTTTTGAAGGAAGAACAAGAAATACTTTATTTTCTGTGCTTCAAAGTGCACAATGGAATACACTGTAAGGTATGCGAATAAAATAGCTAGACAAAAAGACTAAGTATTCCGTCTAGTCAAAACAACACTTTATATTTTTATAAATATTTCTTTTATTGCGTACTTCAAAGAAAAACACATTTTCATTTTCAGCAGCAGGCTGGACAGGTGAGTACCAAAGAATTCTTGAATACAGGAATAGAAAAAGCAGTGAGGGTGCCTTAAGGTCAGCTTTGCATATCTCCTATTTTCGAGCCAGCTCAGCCCATTAGTATAATTTAAAACTTCCAAGTTTATTTAATTTTCACCTATCTGCCAAAGCACTCGGGAGGTCTAGAAAGCAGCCATGAGACAACACCGCTACAGAAAATCCCTCAAGTCTGTGTATAAAGGAAACGTAGTAGAGCAAGCACATCGCCGCTTTGCTATCCAAAATATGCCCTAAACCAGGACAATTCTCAAATACCCATACGGACCATTACAGATGTATACACTTCAACATACAGATCCCCTTCGTGCAGCTTCTCTAGAAAGAAGAAGCTGTACTAAGAGTAATCAGCCTCTTGCCTTTTTATGATAACTTTCATCATCCAGGAACAAAAGCTAATGAGTACTACAGCTGAGCTGTATCACTGAACAGTATTTACCAGTAGAGGTAGAGGTCTCCTACAGTTGTGTTTTCATTTTAAATTAAGTTTAAAATATTTTACATCAGTCACAAAAGCTGCCCTTGGCACCAGTTACGTTAAGAATTCTTAAGAATTTTTGTTTTCTGGGCTCTTCCTATCTGCTAGCCATAAGATTAGCCACTCGTCAGGACATATTAAAGAACAGTTTTCAGCCCATCCATGGGAAACAAGAAAGGGGAAATAAAAGGAATTTAAAGCTGCAGAAACCTTATGTCTACCACATGAGGCACAAAATAAGCATGTCGTTGTATATTTGATGAAAAAATAACTGTTATGAAATATTCATTTGAAAAGTGATTAAGCTTTGCAATTGAAAAGCTAACCCTTCGCAACACAAAATAATCATGCAGCTTGGGAATGAGCACATCCTGTGTCCTCTGGTGCTCATTATAATTTATGCAACAACTTCATCCCAATACTTTTGTTGGCTTAGATATTTTCCTCCCATTTCTAACACTCAAATGAAAATCACTGTTTCTTAGAAGCATTCCTCAAACCCAAAGAACCAGATTTACCACCCTCTTAGACTTCCAAACACGCCACGGTAACATCTGTTCTGAATAATCTGCAGAGGAGAGCAGAAGCCCTCCGAAACCAGAGAAGGGACTCCCCAGGTCCCGCTCGGAATCCCCCTGCTCACCAGCTTTGTTCTCCAGAGGTATCCATACATTTGCTCAGCAGCACCAGGTCCAATGTCTCTCCTCAGGGTTAGGACAAGTGACCTTTCCAGACAGAACTGCCATCCTGTTCCCTAAACTAGGAACGATTCATCCAGTAAACAGCAAAGAGCAACACAATCCCACTTATTTTCATTGAGTATCTTTTGGGATATTTAACTTTCCATGCAAATGCTATACTTTTTACACTGTACATACGCAGACATTATTTACTTTATAAATCCCAGTCACAGAAAGCATGAGTTCCAAGTTTTCCCTACAATGAATTTCATAATCAGCCCTTCTGCAGTCAAGGCACACACCAAGATCGAGAATTATTCATTAGAGGAAGGAATTAGCAGGATTTTAGGCTTCAATGGCCTGTACAGACTATTAGCTCGCATTTGGCTATTAGGTGGGTAAGCAGAGCGGTCTCTAAAGCGACAGCAGGAGCCAACAATAAATTCTGCCAACGAGACTCAGCACCAGCTTTCCTGGGCCTGGCGGAAGGGGGAAGGCTGGCCCAGCAGCCCCCTGGGGCCCAGCAGCCAGAGGTTCCGCCTGGAGCCGACAGCCCTGCTGCTAGGCCCCCACAGCGCCAGGCCACAGCACCCAGCAATGCAGCCAAGGCCTGCGCGGCCACGTGCGACAGGGGGAACTGGAGAGCGGACACAGGCGGGCAGCAGGGCTGGCTCAGGGCTGGCTGCCGGCCTCCTTCCATCAAGGTTCAGGGACGAGAGGAGCACTGCAAACAGCTCAGACGCCCCATTTCCTGTGCACACAGCGCATTTATTCATTCTGAGTGCCCCTCTCCACCTTCTGATAATGCCTGCCGATACCTTCCTATTAAACAAGCTAATTCATGGCTTCAAGACATGGTAAAAAAGAGAGGAGTCTAACAAAGGTCTCTGGCTTTTTATTTTATTAAAGTTAACTCATCACTGTATTCCAGACACAGGATAGAAAAATACCTCTACCAAAAAACACAGGGCAGGACCACCTGGTTCAGCTACAGCTAGGGCATAAATGATAGAAAACCAAAGGATCTTGATTTAACTTCCCTCCCCTTTGCATTTCCAAGGCACGCAGCAACAACCGCATTAAATACAGCTTCTAAGAACGGAAGTGCTGACAGATAAGCAGCATGAGTCCAATCAGGAAAATGTCTTGCAGCTCAGTACAACATTTCATCCTCACCTGGATCTGTAAAACATTTCAACCAGAATAAAAGGCGCCATCAAAAGAGCCACCCTAATTCACCACTCCTGCAATTTTGTATCAGCATAAGTTCAGTGATTTCAAAGCAATTACACAGATGTAAAACAAGGATGATCGCTGCAATAAATCAGCCCCAGTGCAAATCCAGAGGAACTCTTCCATGCCTCAAAACATGTACAAATAAAAGCGTTAAGACAGAACATTATAGGAAGACACACACAATTGCATATAGATGTAAATACACATTCCACTAGATCTCCGTGTCAATGACCAAATGGAGCCGTGCTTTGTTCCTGACCATTTACTATTAGATTGTTTAAATGTGATTATGACGGAAAGGAGAAAAAAAAGTACAGATCTTTTAATTTAGAGGACACAAAGATTTTGTAAACAAAATACAGTAAATAAAGAAACAGAAGTGCAACAGATCCAAGCTGCCCACATTCATTAGAGCCATACATTTATTTCCTAGCTCGCATGAAAGGATTCTGAGGAAGCGGAATGGAAAGCTTTTCTGGATATTGATCAAACAGAATACCTTACATTAAAAAAATGTAATTACACACAAAATAATTGGAGAAACTTTTCTTGAAAAGAGGAAACGGAAGAACCTGTGAGATGCAGGGAACGGAAAGAAGTGGTATTCTTGTTACAGTGTTAGTAAGACATAGAAATGTCTTCCGTTTCATCCTCTCCTCTAAAGACAAACTTGTGATTTTTAATTAGTCACAATGTTTAGTCCTATGGCATCACTTATCTCAGAACAGCATTAGCACGAATGAACGTTCAGCACGGTTATTTCCTTCCTCTCTCCTGCCTTTTTACTTCAAAACTGTGAACAAAGCGACCGCTTACGAGATCGAGGGGCTTACCGCGCAATTTTGAGAGCCACAGACAGTTGTACTGTGCAAATCTCTCCACTGCTTGTCAGCACTGTTCAACCCACGACTTAAACCTCCTCCACTAATTCCAACCCTGGACCTTACTTGTGAAATGAGTACTAATTTTCTGACTCTTTTTTGAAAGGGACAAAAGGATTCCAGGAGACAGGAAGGAGCTCACTTCCACTTGAGAACCGATCAGCCTGTTTGAACCCGGCTCTTTAGAAGTAACATTTTCTCCTTCTAAGAAAGCCTCCGCACATCCCTTTTCAGATCACAAGCAAATCATTAGGGCCTGACACAAAACCTATTAAAGTCAATGCAAGTCACTCAAAGACTTCAAAAGGACTTGGATCCAGACGCGAGGTGAAATGCTGAGAGGCAGCCTAGTGGCACCTCTGGTGCAGAGAAAAGGCCGTGCCACTCTGGCCGTGGAGGGGCTGCTACCCACGCCATCCCTGGGGCCCTGGCATGGGTCCAGAGACTGAGAACTCACAGCATGCTAGCAAGGCTCCTGGGCATGTCCTTGCAGTTCCATTTCATCCAGAAGGAATTTGGTGTGCACTGGGCCCGCTGGTTTAGACAGATTGACGCCTGGTAGTGGGGCTCAACTGAGAGAGCCTCTTCAAAAGCCTGCTTTGACACAAGTGAGAGATTCATCCAGCTGCACTCCAACACCAACGCAAATCAAACAGATCCAGCTGCCACTGACAGAGCAAGGCCAGCTTCTGGGAAGGAAGGTCTTTAAGGAACCAAACAGATTTCCAGAATACTGCAAACAAGATGGCTCATTTCAGCCTCCGCAGCACAGCCAGCAGTCCATGAAGAAGTGATGTGCTGCAGCCTGTTCGGCGCCCATAGCTCGATACCAGCCATCTGAACCCAGCACTGACGTTTCATATGTAATAAAGAAAACATGGAGCACAGATATCCAAAAAAATCCAAACTCTCAGGCTGAACTTAAGTGAAATTACTGTCTGTGAGATGCCAAGTCCAGCCTTCAGAAGTTTTTACAGTCTGGTAATTCAACATCAATGGCACCACTCTTCTTCTTCAGGCTCGTACACAATTTCCTGCAATTTTCTGATTTTTGACTAATGATCATTAATGTTCTCAACACTTCTCATTTAACTGACATGCCTTGATCAGAAATCCAAATTGTGTTTCATTTCTAATGCCTGCATTTGTTCAAAAATATGCTATGCAGAAGTATTCGTTCAGAAAGAAAACATAAGGAAGTACCCAGTGTTGTCTTCCACCAGATTGGCTCCAAAACTGTTCTGGTTTTCCAAAACACAGAATTTCAAAAATACAGCTGAGTTCTTTTTGTTGTGTCAACAGATAAACATCTCAACACGCTGTATGCAGGCTGATTTTAGGCTGCAAATAAGAGAAAGTAAAAAGGTCTTTCATGCGAAGCCCTCCTCCAAGCTTAAACCATGTTTCATGAATTTTACTAAAAGAAAATCTGTGTTGAAATGGAACATTTACAGATGTTCAACACCTGCTTAAGTAAATGAACCCCAGAGTAACTGCTAATCAGTTTCATAAAATATCTATTTTGTTCTGTACTCTGAGCAATTTCATCCTAATTTGGGGTTACAGCTTCTTTTCTGAGGTATAAAAGCAAAACTAACATGAAAAAGAGACAAATTAGTGTTGTCTTTTCATTTGGTAACTGAATGAAATTAAAATACAATTGCATTATGGCAGTGCTAGAGCAAACAAATGCACAAAAAACACCAAAGCAAAACCAAACTACACACTTAACCTGCTTCTGAAAGGACACATCAAACCAAAATGACAATGTTACATCACTATTATTAGCTTTAGAAATGAAGCATTTAGAAGTAATTTCAGTTTTCAGCCTGTTATCCTAAATGATGGCATATGTAAAAAGAGCATATACAGAAATGTAGTTTGGAAAAGATTAAGAGATTATTTTAGAAGCAAATTACTCCATAAATAAAGCACAAAGGGAACACAGCATCATTCAGGAATGGACATCTGTCACCCGAGCAGATAACACATCACACATTCACAGCTTAATTCCGCATGTGGAAAAACAAGGCTTAAAACAACACGTGAAATCTTACACGCGTTACATTTATTTTTATATTTCTAGCTCCCATAAATATCTAGGCACCAAAAAGTACAAATATTATACACAGAGGAAATGGTAAGGAATAAAATAAAAACATAAGAAAAGCAAAAAGTCACAAAGAGTTAGAAAAATCTCGCCCTACCCTGAGCACTGCTCAGCACTGCTTTTCTTTTAGTGGGGGAGGGAATGAAGAGGGAAGGGAAGTCACATTCAATGTCATCTTGACAGCGACCTCTTATTCAAAAACTATTATTTTTCCATCTTGAATAAGAGAGAACCAAGTGCTCTTCATAATCACATAAATGACCTACCACTCTCTAAGTGCTCTCTCCTAGATCAACAAAGAGCTATCGGAAGCAGAAAGTATTACACGCTACTCCCCTGTCGTCTCAATCCAAGATGTAGGCACTGTTCAACCTTACCATAAGAGAAGCCTCGAAAGACCAAAAGCTTTAGGAAATACACTTATCAGGCTATCCTTCCTCCTCACAGCAATCTTTTCAGAATTTTGAAGTGTTAAAATGATACAGACACAGGAGAGGAAAAGCATGAGATGAGAGTTAACTTGTATTTTTCTAGGGGAAAGAAATCGATGGCTTTAAACCAGCATTTAACAAGGGTGGGAGGAAAAGTTTCCTTTGTCATTAAGGGTCTACTGCTAATGCTAGGTTGCAGAAGATCCTTGCAACTAACTTAACCTAGCAGCTCCCACTGCCAGGCACTCCACACCCTTACAAACTCTCCCCGCCCTCACAAAGGAGGACTCAAGGAGGGCCCATCCCAGTAAGGTCAGTGGCAAGTCTACGGCTCCTCAACCCAAAAGAGCAGCTGTTCTGGGGGGGGGGTCATTAGGTTTTTCTTTTTTCTCAGGGAAGGATGAGGCAAGAAATCCTATTCATTTAATTGTTTGCAGTTCTCCCCATAAAATTAAATGGGAAAAGTACACAAAGGAAAAAAATGCATTAAGTAAAAAGGGGAAAAAAAAAAAAAAGGAAAGTCTGTCAGACAACCGTTTAACCAAACACACAAATATCACACAGAAAGGCCTTCCTGCTATGTTGAAATCCAACTGCAAATCAAGTTAGCTCAATATGAAGGAAGGATCTGGTGTACTGAGTGACTCAGCATGCCAGAGCTCGGGCTGGCTCCCAGGACAGAGTGCGAGGCAGCCCACGTCCCAAGCACCCTGTCTTGCCTGCTTTGAGTGCTGTGCAGCCTTGCTGCTTCAACTATTCCAGAGCAACCCACAACCTGGAAGAGTAACAGCATGGTCGTGGACTGTAGGAAAAAAAAAGTCTTAGCCGTGGTACCTCAAAGGCTTAGTCATCAGTAATGAAAGCTTACCTTCACCGGCCAGGTCAGTGCGAAACACTGACTGCAAGAACTTCCATTTATCCAGCTGAATCACCCCCAAAGAGTGCAAAACAAACCGTTTCGAGTGGATAGATTTGCTGGAAATTCAAATCCTCTAAAAATGGGGAAATCACAGCCGAGAAATTACGTCTGTTGAAACATTCGGTGTTCACAGGATTGCAATGCTCTTCTTACAATAAAAAAGAGCTGAGGAATATACAAAGGACCATGGCAGGCACCAGGATGGCTCAGAACTCCTTCAAAAACTAAATCCATAAATTCACCTCCACCACTATCACAAAGCAAAAAGATCAAATGTACATTATCAGTAGGAGGAACCAACAGGCCATAATGCTTTCTTCTGCTTCTACCAGGAGAGAGCATAATGAGGCGCAAAGGAAGAGCAAACACGAGAAAACCCTAGGAGAATCCTTGGATCTGACCTTCTCTCCACATTCTCCCTCCGTCATCTCTTTTCTTTTTATTTTTTTTTAAAGCTTCTATAAAACCCTTGCTGTATTGCTGACTGCAGAGCACTTCCTGAAGAATGCATAATTACGGCTCTTTAACCCCTTGCTCTCACAAAGCATACACTGTGCTTGGATCCATTTTTTAAACATCCCCTACCTCAAAAGGATGAGAAGAACGTGCACAGGCTAACAGAGCTGATATAGAAACATTGCCAAGAATTCTAACCCATAAAAGTTAAGACTATCCACATTATTTCAGTTGTAGATGCCCTCGTGTATCCTTCTCCTACCTGCTTTGTTACAGACTACTCACACACAGAAGAGTCAGTTAAAAGCAGGAACATTTCATTCCCAGCACCTCCTTTCACTTGCCTTTCCACACAAACCTTGCAACCTGCAGCCCTCTTCACTTCCAACACTTCAATCCCTACTCTGGAGGAGCTTGAGAATCTACTCATACGCTGAAGACAACAAGCACTTCCTGTGAATTTCACTCTTCATCTAGTGCCTGAAGTAATAAGCAATTCTTCAAGTTAGTACGTAGTTTTGAATTTTTTATGGTATTGGTGAGAAATCTCACAACACAGCACTTGCATTTTCCAAAATTCAAGAACTATCATACTCTCCGAAACAATTTTTTCTCAAGTAAGTATTTTTGCAGACCATATTTGCTGCTGGTAACAGGGCAAGAATTTGTTCAAAAATAACTTAAGTACTAGCTGCAGTGTTTTAATGGACAGGAGACCTGAACTAATAAGCATATGCAACCACAGTGGCAGTGAGATAAAAATGATGGGAAAACAGACATCTTGGCCTAAGACTTAAACAAAAAACTTCCCGCAGCCTGCAAGCTAATGAGGAGTGTTTTTTCCTCTCCATTTTGTCTGTACTTCCAGCTAGTTAGAAGAATTGCTGGAGGCTAAGGAGTCTGAATACAGACACTACTTATATAGGTAATACCAGTTTCTAAAGGAATTTTTTTCATTTATGAATGGTTTGAAAATATACTGTTTGCAGCAGGACTTCTACCTGTGCCGAAGAGTGCGATTATAGCTCAGCCAAAAGGCTGCAAGTGTTAAGAATGAATGGGAGCTGCACTTGTTGGTCACTACAGGTATAACATGCGCAGCAGGAAATCAAGTTTACAGACCCTGTCCAAAGAAAAAGGCCCAGAACAGATGTTAATGCAGAGAAGCATGGCAAGAACCAGGCAGAATGAACATAAGAATTAATGGGCCTAATCCAAAACTCATAGAAAAGGCTGATTTCAATGAAGTTTGAACCAGGACCTCAAGGAATAAGTAGATAGAGGAAAGCAGAGGGAAGCATATGCCAGTTTGGTACTACTACAGTTGTTGTTTGTTGGCTGATTTGGAAATAATTACTTTAAGCACAAGTCTGGATCTTGACTCCACGTGGTATTTCTTCTTCAAACAGGATCCCCAGTCTGTTCTTTTGACTCCAAATCAGTAGGTCTCAGAGACTAGTATCGGTTACAAATAACCAATATGCTGTTCTCATATCTTCTACACATTCTTCCGTACTATAAATTATTATAATTAAAAACAATCCAGCTTTATTTAAGTAATTTTAGGTAAACTGTTATAGTTCCATGAAGTCAGCAAAGATACGAAAACTCCTATCAATCAGAGTCATAGCCAAAAGAATTAAGAGAACAAAGAAAATGAAAATACTAGCAACTCTGGAAAAATCTGAGGTAGGAATAATTTTAAGTTGTTCTGAATTCTGCAAATACAGCACTAAGAAGAACACTGAGTACCTAAATAATTAAAGTTTATCCTCTTTATTGAAACAGTCCATGTTTGAGAATTTGTGTGAGTCCTAATGTTTAATTAAGGGATTTAAACATTGCTGTAAGTGAAATCTCTATGCAACCTTAACTATGGATTCGCCAGGTCACTTCCATAATATATTCATGTTGGGAGACCCAGGACCTAGCAGTTACTACAAACACACGGTTCAAATATCAGTCGCAAGCATGTGAAAAATCAATTTACAAGGAGATGAAAAAATAAATGTTCTAGGAGATAGGACATGCTAATGAAAATGAGCGTAGTGTGTTTGCTTTTTGTCCACGTCCAGGTTTTGGTTTCACATGCAGCAACTGCTGAGACATGTTTGTTTAGTGATTAAAATAGAAAAAAAGATTAAGCAGCAACTTTGAAAAGCCCTGTGCAGATAAAGATATGCCTGTTTTATAAGCAATTAGTAATTTCTTCTTAATGGAATGTAAACTGTTTTCTCCAGTTTTCCTAAAATTCACACATTCAAGGGGAATGTAACTCAAAGGATGAAATTCATCTCCACAATACCTGGAAATGAGAGCACAAATCTAGTCCAGCCTATTTAACATATGCAGTTGTACAATAAAGTAGCCACATGGAGTTGATTTAAAAGATTTTTTTAAAAACAAAACAAAAACAAACCCATGTATATAAAAGAAAAGCTTTCAAAAACATGTTATTGCCACATTCTTCAACACTACAAAACATAAACTCCAAGCTGCGCTACAACACAGCCCACAGCTGCTGTAGGCCAAGACTGGGGACAGGCTTTGTGCTGGTTGCAGGCAACCAGGAGCCAGGCTGTCCATCCATCCTTCATCTCTCCTATTGCCCCCCTGAGCTAGGGAATGTATTTTGCTTGAGTTTTTCCAGCCAGCAGTGGTGCCTGCTGGCTTCACACAGCTGAATGGGAACAAATGTGGCAACCAATGCCGTGCTTTGAGACACTGAGCACTGAAGGTGGAGGTATCGTTTACACCAACATCACTACAAAACATCATTGAAAAGGGACAAAAACTGAGGACTGCCTTTTCCTGAGATGTGCTTGGAAGTGCTTGGGCAAGCAGGATTTGTGCTAGATTCAGAGGAACAAAGTAAGGTCCTTAGATACCAGTAAGTACCTCTCAGAACAACAAATCCACAACTCCAAAACCTAAAACCAAGGGCGTTAGGGGGGAATTATCAGTGCTACGTTTGCTTATTAGCCTTCAAGTTTTTATACAGAGACTTTGTCTGCAGGGACGACTGAATCCCTGTATCCACAGCACATGACGGCACTTGGATATATGCCTCCTACTAGAAGCTAAAATGAAAGCTATATTTTACAGCTCTGGAAAAGCAAAACAAAGCCCACAGCTTGTGTTTATAATAATATTTCTACCTATCTAGATGTACTTCACCAGCTCTGCATTAAAGAGGAAGGTGACGGGAGTAAACTCCATATCCTCAGGATTGCTCCAGATTTATTTGTCCTGAAGGTGCGTCTCGTTTTAAGGCTGCTAACAAAACTCTTTGTATGCAGAGAATGGGAGAACACCACTAAGAGAAGATAAAATGGGCATGCACATTAAAACACGATCCCAGAACACGTCCTTGACTCAAAACCTTTGCAGCTGTATCACAGCTCACGTGCTGACTTTGGTATTTGCTTCAGTGACATGATGGCAGCACAGAAAGCTGTGCTGCATTCTAGAATGCTTCAAAAACGCAGAATTCTTCAAAAAACAGTTAAAAAAAGAAAAGAAAAAATAAAGCCTTCTTCAGTTGTTAAAATTTTAAATGGGAGCTGTGGGAAGTGTTCAAGGCTTCCCTCCAAGTTTTCTGAAGATCAAGGAGAGAAAGGGTTAATCCTAAAGAATAAAAGAGCAACAGCAAATCTGACTACGTTTGAAAAAGCCTATAAAATGTTACAAGCAAAACAGGAAAGCTTGTGTTAATAATGCATAAACCAAAGAGGGGGGGCGAGCTCCCCGTTTAATGGAATGGCGCTTTATCCCCGCAGTTAAAACGAAACAAGCCGTGGCTATCAATCCGCGACACCTCGCAGCCGCGCGGCCCGGAGCGCTGCCCACCCGGGGTCGGCCCCGCGGCCCCCGAGCCGCGGCCTGCTGCTGCCGGGCACTACATACCAGCCCGGCTCAGCGGAGGCCATTACCCGCCCCGTCGCCATGGCGACGCTAACAGTGAGCCCGACTTCAAAGGCACGGCTGTAATGTCAGCCTGCCAGCAGCCAGAGGGAGCGGTAAGGGGACCTGCCCGGGCGGCCCCAGCGACAAAAATACCCGGTCGGCTCTCCGGGCCGTTCCGCCGTCCTGAGGGCTAGCGGCGAGTCAGCAAGGGAGAGGGAAAGTAATCTTCACTTTTTTGTTCTAGATTAAAAGAGCAGGGATACGTGCAAGACTGATTCAGAGAAAACTGTCGCAGGGAAGGAGGAAGCTGGCTTTCAGATTTTGCCACTGCGCAGATCCCAGCAGTAAAGACTAACAGTAATACAGAGAGACTTGCCTCAGCTTATGCACTCTTGCCTCATCAACACGCTCTTACCAAGCAAGACACAACTACACACTTAGAAATCAACGCATGGAGCGGCCCTGCAACCCAGCAGCAGGAGGGCACGCTGCCCGGCAGACACCAGCTTGGTTATGGCTGCTGCCAGCCCGCCTTGCCTGCCCTTCATGGGGTGGCGCAGCTCTTGTCCCTGGGCCCACTTCCCCTGGAACCACTGTTGCTCGCCTCAACCAGGGTACGCAGGAGTCAGCCCCTTCGCTTCCCTCTCCTGAAGTTCCTGCCCTCACCAGAAAGGCAGGTTCCCTGTGACAGGACCCTTTTCGGTCATCCACATCCCTAACAGCACCGTAAGGAGCATGCCTGCTCCTTTCTGCCACTGGAGCACAGCACATTGCGTGGCTGAACCGCCCTCTCCCCAGCCAAGGCACAATCCAAGGCAGCACTTGCTGTTGGCTTTGGTCACCCACCCCTTTAAGGCTGGGACACATACATGCTTGAGCTGGGTCCAGTGCTTGAGACTAACCAATTACCCAACTGAGTTTGGAGGGGCAGCAGCAGCCTGATATGCCTTTGGCTGATGACGAATGCACGTGGGTTGTGGGCTACAAAATCCAACTTTTGACAAAACTGAGCCCATGGCATCTATACTAGAGTATGCTGGAATCTGGAACCAGTGAGAAATTCAGATACAGACAACAGGTACGCATAATGTCTTAGACTGCTAAGAAAACAATTCTTTTTAAAGACTAAATATAAATAGGGTTGGGGTTTTTTTTTTTTGTTTTTTTTTTAGACTTGAACATATAGCTGATGGTGTTTTGTTCCCAAATTACACTTTACATGGATGTGGGTGGTGAGACAAAAAAGAGTGTCAGTCTATAGGTGCTCTTAATTACTCTTCAAACCTGTAGTGTCACTGCAGACTGTAAGTGACAGAAGACGGCGCTCACTCTGCGTGGCTAGCTGACTGCAGCCCTCTGACCACATCTCCATGGAAATGGAGGTCAAGCAATCAACGTTATTATACAAGAGGTGAAAGTTCGGTTTTCTGGCAAAAATAAGGTAAAGGTTCTGCAGGATTTACTTCAGTCTGGCCTGTACTGCTGTGAAAATAGGCATTCAAAAGCAGGCACTTGTTGGTATTTTTCTTTCTTTCTTTCCTTTTTTTTTTTTTTTTTTTTTTTTTTTTTTTTTTTTTAAACTAACCAGTAAAAACAGAAGAGCTAAAGTGTATGTAAGAAGTGCCTTTCATGGGACCTGGTATGCGACCTCTGTCTCCTTGCAGCCGAGGAAGATCACTCCATTGGCAGCCCAAATGGCCACTTGCACTCCACCTTGCTGACTGAGCACCAAAGAGCCCTCTGGCCAGCAGCAGAGGAAGCCTTAGAGCCAAAAATATTCTGTACTTTGTCATACCTCAGAATAGGAACAAAAAGGCTGTTACTGTGATTTCCAGCAAGACAAAATGTCTAACGAGCCATGCCGGAAGAATCAGCAGTCGTTTAAAAACAACAGTATGGTGTGTATGCAGCCTTCCTAAGCCTTCTTTAAAAGCACAAACAAAACAAAGGAAAAGAGTGAAGACAGAGGAAAAATGGACTATACGACAATCCAAATGAAGCAACAACTATGAGATGTTATTAAAAAAACACCAAAACACAGATCTAAAATTTTATAGCTCTGTTTCAATAAATCCTGAAGAACTGTGCTGAAAATTGCACTGAACAACTTTCCTTTTTTTCCCTGCTTTCATGTAAGCATCTAATGATACAATAAACAAAGAGGATGAGGAAAAAAAAAAAAAGCTTTTATGAAGTTTTCATTAAGCACTATTATTAAAATCCTGACACGGTCTGTAAATTAAACAAGGGAAAGAGAGAATCTGGAGTTTTTCTTCTGTCTCCACTGCAGTATTCTATGAAAAACTGGTAAGGCTTTCAGTTAATTATAAAAGTCAGAATGGAAGGGTAACATTTGGAATTAAGCTACCTTCCATATCATAATGAATTAGTTCACTAAGGCTAATGTCTACACTTAATCCATACACCATTTACCTATATAATCTTGCGCAGTTATTGTGATTTTACAAGTAAATCTATGCTTGCAGTTCCTTTATTCCCATACTTCCCGAAAACAAGTGCTGGCCACAGTCTAGTTTGCAGTTAAATAACAGTAAGAATGTTTTAAACTTCTTTCATTACCTTTAGCGCAACGTGCGTTGGCAAAATTTGTCATCTCTGATACTATAAATGTAAATGTGAGCACCCACTTTCCAGTGCTCTGACATGAAACAAGCTTTGTTCTCCTAACTAGGTCCACAACTGTGCATTCAGCAAACCGTACTAAAGCTTATGGATGCATGAAGTATTACGACATGCAAACATATAAACTTATACTCTCATGTTTGCTTATCTTTTTATTACTTCCCAAAATGTTAGCTTAAATAACATGGTGGAATATGCACTATGAAGTGAATTTCTCTGTCGAGGGAGAAAAAATAGCATGTTCATTTATAAATTCATGCCACTTAACTAAGACGTGAAATAAATGATCCAGAATGACATATTTTCCTATACTAATGCAGTTCTTCAAACGTGCCTCAAAATTCAGGCCCTAATTCTAATTTAGCACAGTAGGTCTCATTTCATAGGCCGAGATGATTAAAAGGGTCAGCTGCAATTGTTTGCTTGGAAGGAAATAGATCAAAAGTCTAAACACTGGGCACTGCAAGTAGCCTTTTCCTGATGTTACCAGCTTTTCTATCTTGATTTCAACCCACTACGATGCTTCACCCCCTGAAATAACATTGCCAATTCAAACAAGACCCTCTTTTATCAAGTCCTGTGAGACTGGAACCAGATTTGGCATTATGGAGGAAATGGCACATATTAATTTGTATGGTGTTCAGGAAAACCAATGCAGTGAGTTACAGTGTTAACAAAGACAAAAGAAGAAAAAGGCCTTCGCTTGGTATTTTTATCTGTCTATATATGTTCAAGGTAAATTGATAGCGGTGGCCTATTTACATGTAACAAACATACATCAGAAGCACTTTTCATATGCACAGATTCTACAACAGCCATCATGATTTGTCTTCTTCAAGGGAAGACTTCACAGTGAATCTAAAACGCAGCTCCAGCCAGGGAAGGACGGTTTCAGCGAATTAAGCATTACAGAAGATGTTTTCTTGAAATCTAACATCTGAGAGAAATTTTTGAAACTGTTTCAAACTTCAGGAAAGGAAAACCAGAACAGCCTCCCACACTACAGGCCTGACTTCACTGGGATTCCAGCACAGCGCTACAAAACAAGCAATACATGACAGACGCTTAGCACTTGCACTATGATGGTACCGAATCCCTAGCAATTATGGATGGACCATAAACAGTCAGACAAAGCATTGCGAAACCCGCCTTAAGCTTAATGCTATGAGCCGTGACCACATGGACATCTGCTTACACAGCAACAGGACCACTCAGAAGCCAGTTTCTAATAAAGACTAATCATGTTTTTGTTTTTTCTTTTAATAAAGGAAAGTAATAGCACCAAAGGCCAGCATATTCCCAAGCAAGCAGGAATGGACACTAGAAGAAAGAATCTACTGCTAGGCTTCAGATGTCGCTGGTTGGAAGGAGGTGCTGTGTTTAGTCAAGATTACGAAGTCAAGGTCACCCTTCAGGATGGCTGGTGTACCCACGTAAAGGAGTCATTCTGGGGAAAAATAATATCCTATCTTACAGGAATACTTGAGGTAAAAATAAAGGAAAGAAAAAAAAATTTACACTGTCTCAAGTACTTCCTGAAATGGTATCCGAGTAAATAATACTCTTTTGTCTTACTTTGTGTGCCAAAGGACACAAAGGACCCCTAGGTTCCAACAGACATCAACAAAGATATGGACCAATGAATATATCACATTTTGCAATTTATAGTTTGCTATGCTGTCAACTCAGACTTTACAAACAGCCAAACTCGTGGTGAGGCTTACGTGCCTTTTTAAACACTGTATGTATCTACACATAGTGTGTAAAATGTTTAAAAAATAAAAATAAAATATTCCCCAAATCCAAAAAAAAAAACCAACTCAACCATCCTCCAGGAATTCAAAAGTCTGAACCATTTTAGAATTAGGATCCCAAATGTGTAACCTAAAAGCACTGACTTGGAAATGGAAGCAGACTACAAGGACAGCTAGTGCAACCGCTGTCCCTGCAGCAGGCACATCTGAGCTATGCATGCAGAAGCAGCTCCACTGCTGCAGTTTCAGGCCTTGCATTCTATAGCAATGTGGGGGGCTTCAGCTCAATCCCCATATGACGAGTGGTATGAGGCCACCACAAGCACAGTTGGTTGCCCCTGCTGCGGGGACAGCAGCCTCCAGAGAGGGAAAAGTTAGAGGGAAAAAATGCTTCAACCACCCAAATTCAATCTTGTTGCTTTAGTTCTCAAGTCAACACCAATACTGTTCTGGTATTTGGAGCTGCAAAGTACATTGAGGCAATTGCTAATGGCTTCAAAAAACATTGCAGGAAAAAGCTACTAAGACTTTAATATTCCACCCAAGACAGTATTGGCCTATTTAAACACAAGTTTTTGTAACGTTATCCACTACTGGGATCTATAATCCCTTATCAGGTTTCCCAAGTAAGTTTCACATAGAGGTCAAGCTAAGTATTTCTTTTCGCGTTTCTAATTTTTTCTAGATTCTAAATGAGTGATTTTGTTATTACAAGCATACTAAAAACACTCTGAAGTATTTTGAAAATGGAAAACTATGGAATAACCAAGCATCTTTTTTTTTTTTTTTAAACTGTATCTAATAAAATCAGTTTTAATACATCGGTAACAGCCTTGACACCATTTTTAATATAAATAATATCATTCTAACAAGAAAAACCAAGCAATTCTGTAAAGCTCAAAACACAAGCCATTAACAGCAGGACTTTCTTTTCACATTACAAAGTTTAATTTTAATAGCAAGATACTCAATTCAAGAATCAACAACTTTGGTTCAGTGCGTCAGTTTACAACCTACACACACAGCATGTGCTCAGGGCTGCTCTGCACTACTTAATTCACACTTTTGCCCAAAAATGAATGTAAACGGTGACTCTCTCAGGGAATCCATCTGATCACCACAGAAATCAAATGTAAAAATACATCAACGTTGAGTGGGCCAGGATCTTCAATACCACAACACTAAGTGTAAATTCATTCCTCCAACGGTGCCACAGAGGGGATATTATTTCAGAGGAGCTTCAGTGGCTCATAGAGGGTCTGACCCACTATGCAGACCCACTCCAGGCCATAAAACAGATTGTCACATACAGAATCTGTATGAACACAAGTACTAACCAATGCTTTGCGCCTCGGAAATACATACACTCGTTACTTCTATACATATGAGTTGCATGAAACTTATTTGAGCTACAGGTTTATTACATGGAATGACAAGAGGAAAAAAGAAGCTAGCAACTGCACTTGATCCAGAATTGAAATGACTTGGAGAAAACAGCAACTTTTTCCAACTTTATGCATAATGGCTAAGAAAAGCATTTGAGAAAGCTTAGTCACTTCTTTGCAACTTGAAGCCTTTTTCCTTTTATTCCAGGCTTAAACAAAGTTCAGTGGGGCATCAAACTGCCTCAGTCTTAAATTACAGTCTGTACTTTAAAATAGAATGCATGCACCACATGTTCCTGAAGCTAGAGGGTGGGAGTGTTATTCACTGAAAATTGAAGGCTTGTTGAGTCAATAATCTTCTTTCAGAGAGTAACAATTTTCAGCTAAAATTTCTTGACCCAAACAAAGGAAAACAAGATCATTCAGTTATTTTACAACACTGCAGAAAAAGAAAAGTAAGTGGGAAAGAGGCATACCAGTCTTATCCTACTTGATGTAAAAACAATGGAAAATTTAATTCACAAGTATTACTTACATTTCCTTCTTGTTCATACTTTAACCTACTGACAGTTATTTTCAGATGGAGACATGCACAGAAGCAAGTAACTACAGGACAGAACTGTTACTATGTACTTACACATGCATCTATGAACTGCCCACTGCTTTCACCTCCCAAGAATTACCAGGAATTCATTTACAGGTTTCCATCTCCACACAAACCTCCTTTTTTTCTTAAATTGGAAACAACATTCTGAATTTTAAAACACCACTTAAGTTTGAATTTTCTGATTTGCTAATTGCAAAGAATCCAACACTGTCTATAAAATGAGAGGGCTGCTGCACCATCTCTCCTTTAATACTCATTTTTCCTCACCAAAGGGGTTACAGTCCTAATTAATATTTACACCGTGGTTGTGCCCACACCCTCAACCATGATCAGGGATTACTGAGCTAAGCTTTTCATGAATGTCACCAGAGTCCCTTGTCCCAGGAGTTTAACCTCCAAGAAAAGAAGAGGTATTTCCTAACTGTCAACTACAGTTTCTCAAACTACGCTGGGAATTTTCCTGGCTTAAGACTTCAACCATCAACAGCACTTGTTCAGGGAGAACTCTCCCCTCGCTGGAGATGATTTTCCAAGCTACTCTGTATTCTAGAAGTTACATGAGGAATGTGGATTCCCAAACCATTCCATGCATTTCCTCACAGCCAGCAACTATTAAGGTACATCCAAAATGATGCTGATCCATGAGCCAAGTATGTCTAGTCTTGTATTTGTAGCTCACCACTAGTTCTCAACAGAGGCCTTCTGAAATCTACAATGAGAAAAGTATGCCACGCAGAAGAATGAACATCCAGCACTCTATACATACTACAAAGGCTCTCTAAAAATCAATTAAAACACAACTGTGAAGTAGCTAATGAAGTCAGGAAGGAATTGCTGAAGTACAGTTTTCCACAATACCAAGCATAACGAAACAACACCTCTTAAAAGGTTTACCTATCCAAACAACAGTATGTTTGAGGCCCACCTTACTTTGAAGCTCATACACCAAACCAGAGCCAACTAGACCAAACCTGACAAGTCACAGTACTGCACAAGATACAAAGAGCATTCTGCCTCTGTGCCAGCTATTGTTTTGCTTCACATGAAAATTCTTCCGCCTCCACGTGAAGACCTAGCGAAGAAGTGATGTCGTAGAATTAATGTATGAGCGCTCCAAGTCTGAGTGACCTACCAAAGTACCATTTCCCTCCACTTTAGATACAACTTTCTGCCTTCAGCATCACATGAGCAATTACACACTCAGCCCAAAACTAACCCAGAAATAAAAAGAATTATTTCTGAGCTAGGTCAGTTCCCTGAGTCACAGCAGTAACAGCGGAGGATGTGAGAAGGCACAGATGGGCACACCGTGGGCACATGGCAGGGCTGCAACCAACCTAACTTACAGCAAAGCCAAGCAGCTGCAGGACCTCACCTATAGGCAGCAACCAGAAGAAATCAGCAAAACACTGGTTTCAAAAGCTTGGCAACCTTGGGTAGGCCATTCGACCTCACACCTCAAACAGGCACAACTAGCACTGAGCGGAAAAAAACAAAAACAAACAAAAAAAGGACTATATTAAAACAGAACAAACTAAAAAACCCCGATATCTCTCTGAAATGACTTTCCTAATGATACCAGTAAAAACTAAATAAATTCATCCATGTTTTTTCTGCCCTTCATTCTACCAACACAATCCAACATGAACCTGGTCCAAATTACTCATTACGGCAGAACAAAGTATTTGTCTTTGCAGGCACACACACACAACCAATGCTGACATAAGCTCCTTTCTTGCAACAGCAAATCTGCAGATACATCATTCGGAAGGTTTTTCCTACAAGTCTGTTCTATCTTTCCCACAATGGCAGAAGTGTGTATTTTGTATTATCCCTTAAACCTCAGTAAATATATTCTGTAGTAGCTGTTCTCCAGACAATTGCATTCAGGCTTCTCCCCCTTTATTCTTCCACCCTAATAGGGAACAGTTTCTGTTTATTACTTCCTTTCCTTCACAGAGTACCTAACTCCCATGTTTTCTCAAAAGCTTGAGATTTCCTTCTAATTGTGACCCCAACAAAAGTGCTCGGAGCACTATTCTATGCAACTTTTCATTTGGGCTCTCGGTGACTCCACATGGTAAAAGACCTCTGGGTCAAACCCTTCAGATATCAGAGCATTTAGGAGAAGGAAAGCAAGCATTGTATAGAATCTGACAGGCCATTAGAAGTAGCTAATAAAGCCATATTTTGTTTGTAGCCATTTGTTACCAACCCACATTACAAATTTGTCTGCTTTGAACTTTATGGGAACGTTCATGCCAGGACTTTTATATACAACGTGTGAAGGAAACGGAACAACCATTGAGCTGTTTAGCTGTGCTTACTGTGACACAAACCTGCTGAAAAAACCCTCTGAAAGGATGACACAAGTCAGCATTCAGTGCTGCAAAAAGTGGCCAGCTCCTCTTCAAATCCATCAAAGGGAAACTCTTTTTTTCAAAGCCACATCAGAGAACACCATTCAGCATTTAGTATTACATCTCTTTTGTTGTTTTTAGAGATTCGTATAAGCTTGCTATGTAGCTGCTGTGATTTTACACAATGCCCTTAAGAAATAAAAAGATAACGGGCAAATTGTATAAATATCAGAATACCATGAAACAAAACATACCCAAATTTTATTAAAAGCGTAACACCACTGCTCTCATTTCAAGCTTTAATATACAAAGACTTACTGACTCCCCTCGAGAACAGCATTATCTTGAAAACAAGCTTAAGAAGCCACATTTAGCATCCCAAAATGACACTATAACTAGGAATACTAAATGAGGAATAGTGATCACTGAATTTCATAACCAGCTGAAAATTGAATGCAGGCCTCTTGCTCAAGGGGAAAAAAATTGTTTATACGGTCAAGTCATCCCTACCCCCAGTACTAAGTATTATATTCAAGTCTTCATCACGCTCACCATACTTCGAATGCACGGGCTGTTCCTCAGTTCTGAGACATTTGCTTTGGAAGTGAGTTTGCTCACAGTACCAAAAAGACAATGTCACAATATATGAAGGGTTTCAGTTGTTTTTAAATTTGGCAAATGATAACACCTCCCATTCTCCTCCCAACCCAAATGGAGGTTGGGGTGTTCGGTATGTAAGCTTTCCAGAAGCGAAGGCTCTGAATAACAGCATTTACAACAAACCTACAGTATAAGCTACACCACCAAAATGGTTAACATTCACTGTTAATACCACCAGCTTACTCATACCTAGAATAATAATGAGCTACTAAATATACCGAACACTTGGGGACACAGATAATACCCAACAGTCTGCTTAGATACTATGGTGATGGAGGTAGGACAGAGCATGGATTAAAAGTAGGACGATTGTTTAAGAAAAACCACTGGCAAATTAGAACATTATTTAATAAATAACTAGTTCTATCTATCCTAATAAACACTCCATGAAAAATTAAGGGAAGAAGTCCATTTTAATATAACTGTATTTTTTTTTTTAAATAGCTGTTGCCTCCTTTTTTAAAGTAATTGCCAGCGCTCATTTTTGAGACCTGTTCAGAGAAATTGGTCTTCTTAAAAAAGGTTTCCTGTCAAATTAACACTGGTTCAAAGTAAACAGATAGCTCTTCTCACACCAGTTTTCATAGCTTCTCCTGAAGCAGGCATGTCTCAAACATCATGTAAAGAATTTGTGGCATGCGTACTCTCCTGGGTGCCTAAGATATAACTTTAAATGCTGTGAAGATGTTTATTACCCTACTTTTAAGAACTGACAATAGTGCCATGTGTCAGAGGGAAAATATACAACAAACTGCCAGACTTCACACATACATTTGGTGTTTTGATAGGTAAACTCTTCAGAAGAATCTCTCTGCTAACTGGAAATTAATACCCAGTAAACTAGCGGAAACATTCTACAGGTTTGCACTACATTATTCTGAGCTAAACACCACAAAGCATATAAACAGTTTCTACCTTTCAAGCTGAATGTAATGTATTCTTGTTGGCTGAAATTCAGGCTGTTGTTCTACCAACAAACAAGAAAATCTCCAAACCAGCAACAGCATACAGAGACAAAGCCAAAGAGTACTTTGGCAATTACAGTAAAATAAGACCTTCAATAACACAAGTAGCTGCAGTATCTTTGCAAAGTGTACTAATGTGTGCTGTTTTCCCCCACAGCAGAATGCAGAGAGCTCAAAAAACAAAGAAAGGTTATTCCAAAATAATCTCCCAACCAAACAACCAACCTAGCCCAAGTATCACTACCATTCCCACTACTACACTTCTGTCTGTAGTAGTAGACCACTGCAGCATTAACATGTCAAACTCATTATTTATGCTTAGGGTTTGGAACAAATAACTCATGGTGTCAGCATTCTAAATCAAAATATACCGAAATCCATGGAAAACGACACAGAAAAAAGCCTCTTCCTCATCAGATTGTTTTGTGCAAGTACAAAATTCCTAAAGCCCAAAAGAAATATCAATCTGTTTCCTCTATGCAAATATAAACTTGCACAAATACAAAACATGGATGTGGATAGTGACATTTTGAACCGGTACAACCCCTAAGCTAAGTCCACCGCTCATATACAGGCTCTCATCAGCCTGTGAACAACCTTGTTTATTATTTAAAAACATTGTACTTTAAGAAAAAACATTAATTTCTTACTGGTAAGCTCGATGGTCTTTCCTGCTGGATTAGGTTCAAGTCTTCATGGTTAGGCTTTCCTGGGGCCATAGGGGGTTGAGATCTGGTTCCATAGCCTTCCTGAGACATGTCCTGCAAAAACAGTTGTAACAGAATTATTAATTTGACTCAGTAATTACAATTAAATTCAATTCACATAAGGATGAAAATATAACGACTGCAATTAAAAAATAAACACCAAGTTTTTACTAGTTAAATCTCCTTGAAAAACATCCGTAGGTACCACTATGACTGACACAGTTCTTGAAGAAATCCCTGTGGTAGAGTGGTAGACAGATGTGCCTACAGGTGGCATGGAATCAGGCCACTGGTAGACAGATCAACACACACCAGAAAAAAAACAACAGACCTCCTCAACCAATGACCCCCTGTACCGCAGAAGAGGAACAAGCACCAAGTAGTCAAAACTTTCATCCTACTCTTAGATGAGTTACCAAGCCTTTTGAGGAAATACTGAGCCAGGTAGAAGGACTAGACTGCAAATAAAGTTGTAACCGTGCTGTGTCATCAGATTCCTGTAACAACCCTGGATTTACCATCACTATGACTGACATGGCTTTCAAAAGCTGCCTATCAAAGGGTGGTAAAGATCACATCTGCTGGAGATGTGTTGCATCCAATGGCTTAGAAGGAAATATCCAATTGAAAGCTGCTCCAAAGCCTTTACCAGCAACCGAGGGATTTTCCTCACAGTGCAAGCCCAAGCAGTCTTAGGTAATGGCCTGGCACCAGCCCCACTGCAAAGGGGCCAGTGGGGGCCAAACAGCCCTCTCCCACCCCATATCCCACAGCATAAACTTACTTGACCGCAAGCTACTTGCCTATTACAAAGCCCTAGATTCAGGCTTTATTGTAGCTGCTGTACTTCACATTAGCAGCTCCTACACTAACTCAGCAAGGAAAACAACAGAAAGCGCATTACCTCCTTCAGCATGTGTAACTGGCACAGAAAGCTGAAAAACCAGTTCTTGACTGCTAGAAAAAGATATCACACCTTAAAGGTTTTTCTTTGTTGTTTCTAAGTTGTTCGATTTTCTTTTCCCCTTCCCAAGAACATCGGAGGTTAATTTGCTCCAGTCATCCCCTTGCATCTAATGCTTCCATCGATGCCTGCAAGAGGCCGGGCAAGGGAGGACAGGGAGGGACAAGGATCCTTCTCTGTGCCACCCCCACCTGCATTGTGCGATCACATTGCTGCTGCTTGCAGAGGCTGCTCTTGCAGTCAAGTGTCCGTATCCACACAAGTTATTGCTCGCACGCAGCCTGCACAGACCAGTCGCCTTGCAGAGCAGGAAAGCGTTCTGTCTCATTTTGAGCCCTGCTGCTGACAGAGACATTTGTTAACAGCCACACTGCTTCCATTCAGCTCCTTCCATTGCTTTGAGCTCTCCTGAGTTACTTCAAGGGATGCAGAAAACTCAGCGAGGCTCATAAAACAAAACCCGGCAAAGCTGGTCGGATGTAAACCCAAGAACGAGAGATCCGATCCGCAAGCCTGTGCCAAGCCAAATCAAGAAGCACTTAAAAGGCCAGCACTTCAATGTGGTTACCAGCAGAGGGTAACAATTAGGCTTAGGGGTGACAAAGGCTGATGGCTGAATGATGATTATCCCCTGTGACCCCCCGCATGCCCTCCGCCCAGACCGCCACTTGTCACACAGCTCTCCTGCTGCGCGCACCAGCAGGTTCCTGTGGATTAGTGGCGAGGTTTAAAACCAACAAACGGCACAAGGCCGCCATTCAGCAGCCTTCACCCTGCCACAAAGGAGGAGAAAGGTGCAGGACAGCTTCACAATAGGCAAACAAATGAGCAAACCTCTGCTTTCCCCCTCATTTCAAAACACACGCGCACTCACGCACACGCGCACGGCTGTTGTCCCTGTGCAGATGCCTGTAACAAACCCCACCACCAAGATCCGGGCTTCCAGGTCACCTTTCTATGTGCTTCTCTAATTCTTTACAGATGAAAAAATACTGAACAAGAAACATTTGTTGGAACAGCAACAGAAACAAAAGCAAAAAATATCCAGAAATAACAGAAGTGTTTAAAAAAAAAAAAAAAGATAAATGGAATATTTGCTTGGGAGACATCATTCTAGAAACACAATTACTCCTTTTTCTAAAGAGACACTACAGGCTTAGGACAGTTTTTCTGGGAAGGAAAAGAAGATCCAGGAGCCTTTAATTCCTCACCAAGTACCAACCATGGGTTTCCCATTTGCTAAATTTTACTTGAAACCTCACTTCCTACTTAAATTTTCACGGGAGAGGAAGAGGAGAGTAAAGAGATAGATAGCACACTTTTTCATGAGAATTATCACATGTTGAATGGAATTTACTTTTACCTGAGTACTGAAGACTTTGAGATGTCTTTCCATGTACTGAAGTGCACATAAAAGAATGTGAACATTACAGCCTTAGTCTTTTTAAATGCACAACTTCCATAATTCCAGTCAGTCTTCCTTTCTGACTGTCAAAAAATCAAATCTATTTGCTCAATTCTAGATTAGGTTTGGAAGCAAATACTTCAGGCACCCGTGTTTGTTATGATGAGGATACCTGTGCGCTCCAAACAAGTCTGAGACCACACAACTATTGCCTATATTCACTGTAATGCCACTAGATGCTTTGATGACTGCAAACTTGGGAATTGGCTCTTGAGAAATGAAAAATTGGTTTGTTCTCTAAGTGTGAGGCACAGGAGTCTTCCTGAGGAAATGTGCATGGGATTGTGCGTACAGTTTTCTGTGTTTATACATATGTGCTGTCCAGTAAAAACAGTCAACTTACATAATAAACACGATGACAGTTAAATCATAGCACGTTACACTAGGAGCTTGGTTTCATAACCAACGTAGTGTTTAGTTTCATTATCCCTGAAAAACAGGAGAGAGAAAATCCCTAGTGTCTTCCTTCAGTTCTTTGTGTTGGAAAACGTTAACATACAGTGTTATTACTGAATAGATAAAATGGATTTTGAGAAAGAAATAAAACATAAGGACAGAGGTATTAGGGTAAATTGTCCATCACTGAAGAAATGCACATTCTCACTTTCAGTTTTGAAAGGTCATTTTTCTTTCTAGCATCTAGGGATGGATTTATCAGGAAATGACGGGAGGGAAATTAAGGGAAAAGGGAACATATTGCTATGTATGCTACAGACATAGCTAGAAGTCCCCCATGATACAAGACCTCAGTCTTCTCCCAAGATCCCTGATTTTTTCCTTTGACTTCCAGTATTTTATCCATCAGTGCTACCATCTTTCAAAGCTGTGATTTTTTTATGAATCACAGAAAAACCTTCCGCTCAAAGAAGACAAGTATGTGAGTACAACACAGAGGAATCCAAGCTTTCATAAACAGAAGGCTACAAGTTTCCACTCAGAACTTCCCAAACTGGCACAAATCCAATCATATCATAGCTGGTATAGCACAAACTGTCAACAAAGTTGTAAAATAACTAAAAGCAGGGTTTCCCCCATCAGATTTTATAAAAGGCGCTGGGAGAAATAATCAGCAAGTCATAAACATGTACTCTAAAATATCTGAAGTATAACCTGTTTTAAAAAAAATCTTTATACTGTGAAATAGGTAAACCAAAAAAAGGAGAAAGGAAAAAAAAATGAATATGCCTGTGTATACACAGCCTAAAACCTACATATTGGTTAAGTTGTCCAGACACCAATCATTAACAATTATTGTATTATTATGGACAATAACAATAACCAACTGCTTATCATCCACAGAGCCAGTTATTTACCTCCTGCTCACCTGTATTTTTAGCGTGGGCTACAAACTGTGGTGGTATATAGAGCTCATGACGTGTAGTCTGGGGAAGAAAGAGGAAGCTCTTTCTTAGCTCTTGCTCTCTGATATTGTATTTATTTTACAAACTTTTTTATCTTTAATTCTGGTTTGGAGTGTCACTAACCCAGAGGTTTCAAGTGAAAAAACTGGGCAGCAGGAATGTCAAAGGCTCCTTGTTCTTAGCTCCCCCAGTCTTGTAGCTGGGTACCAACATCTTACCGCGCTGGGTCTTCACACGACCAGTCTGTGAAAAGGTGCAACTTATAGCTTGCCAAAGACTAACTCCCTGCCTCCCAGCTTTGTTCATTGAGCAGGACTGGCCTGAGAAAGGTTGGGTGTTTCTACCAGTCACCAAATTGCAGCTCAGGTCAACAGCGCAGCAAACATTCTGGAGCCAACCACAGATAGACAACCTTTTCCTTTGTGATGAGCAAAATTAGTGTCATGCTTTTGATCCCTAGCTGGACCTAGTTTAAAACAACCAAGTCTGTCCACATTTATGTTTTCTCTGCAAAACTGAATGAATGTAGTGCTAGTAATGTGCAAAGCCATGCAGACGAAACACGCACTTGTTTTAAGTTCTGCTAAAGAAGATAAGATCTAATTATGATACAGTTTGAATTTTTTTTTAATGGGTAATGAAAACGTATTAAAATCACTAATGTTTTAGGGAAACCACATTTAAAGAAAGGCTGAGTGAGAATTATCACTCAGGCTTCATCCACTTCTATTGCAGCAAATTGCAGAGGGATAACATGAGCACTCAGGAAGGTACATACCATAATGGTTAAATCAAAGCAAAATAATTTACGGAAAATAATATACTACTCTTGCATTTGAAAAGCTCATTAAAAACTATTTTAGTGCTTGTGTCCTTGTTTTAGTTAGTTTAGCCCTAGAAGACTTCAACTATGAGAGCACTGAATTCTACAGCAATGTGACAACAGCAAAATTGAAACCAAATGTTCATTTTTTTCCCCACACCACTTGAGAATGGAGATCAGGGCCCAGTTAAACACTCAAGATAAATATACAGCTCTACAAGATTATTTTACTCATCTCTGAAGGGATACTATGGAATAAAAAAAAAGGCAAGTGATATGTTCATGGCTATAGAAAGACGTACCTCATTATCACTTACCGAAGTATCTGTGTGTGCTGTGTCATCAAATAAAGACCAAGACATTTCTCTTTATTTTCATCCTCTCATGCAAAAAGCTACAATAAAAAAATATTCCTTACCTAAATGGTAGCATATCCCTATACAGCCAACCTTGAGCTCAACCCTAATACCTAAAACATCAACTCCCAGGTTGTTCACTGTTTGACAGCACAAGAAAAGCAGCAAAGGACAGCCAACCTGTTGGAGGAATATTGCAGGTAAGGCTGCACTCAGGAAAAAATGCTATGCCCTGGGCACAAGCAACAATGATGTTCATGGAAGCAGGCAACAGAATGCAGCCCTGTGGGGAATGGTCCACGAAGGACAAAGAAGTAGAGAACTTCACCTGAATCCCAGGCCAGGTCTGCAGAGGTCCTACAGGGCATAGATGGAGTCCTGCAGAAGATCCTGGGTCAAGAAGAAATACATACATGTGCCTTGAACTCTGAAGTTTATGAGTCAGAAAGGGGGGAAAAGTAGAAAACAACTAAAGCCTTAGAGAAAAGGAAACTGGTATCTTGCAGCTGAAGAGCACTGCTTGCAAGCCAGCAACCGAGTCTCTTAACTGCACAGAGAAAACAGGTGATGTCAGGAAAGAAGGGTTTGGTAGGTCCCACACCACCAAACCACTGTAGGCTGATTACCAGTGCAATACAGTTATCTCCTTCAGCATAATAGTCCATGTTTAGGTGCTGAAATAAACTCTGCTCATTATCAGAATACCGAGATCTTTTCAAGCCAAACCGCTACCACCACCAGAATGAAGACAAGGAAAGCAGCTGTCCTGAGGTACAGTGAGTACCTGAAGAAATTTGGAAAACCTGCCAGTTTGGATACTTCAGGTGTAGACCAGTCATCATCAGAAAGACATCTGATCTTCCCCACTGTAATTAATGCCATCCCTTCTAAGATATCTTCACTTTCATTCTAACAACTTACTGTTTCCTAGATCACTTTTTAAAGCTAATTCAAATATAATCTACAATGGGAACACCATTTTTTCCCTTCGTGATCCCCATTACCACAGAATGACAACCAAGCTAAGAAGTCTCAAGACACAGGAGGGAAAAGAAAAAAAACAAAGTACTTCTTGCCTCAATTGCTGGCTGTTACAAATTATAGTTACCTCAATTAAGCAAATACATGATTATGGCTAAGCCCATAAGCCATCAAAATACTCAAGAATCATAGAATCATAAAATCATAGAATCACCAAGGTTGGAAAAGACCCACAGGATCACCCAGTCCAACCATCCACCTATCACCAGTAGTTCTCACTAAAACATGTTGCTCAACACAACATCCAAACGTTCCTTGAACACCTCCAGAGTCAGTGACTTTACCACCTCCCTGGGCAGCCCATTCCAGTGCCTGACCATTCTGTCAGAGCAGTAGTATTTCCTAACGTCCAGCTTGAAACTCCCCTGGCGCAGCTTGAAGCCATTCCCTCTAGTCCTATCACCAGTTACACGAGAGAAGAGGCCGACCCCCAGCTCACTACAGCCTCCCTTCAGGTAGTTATAGAGGGCAATAAGGTCTCCCCTGAGCCTCCTCTTCTTCAGACTGAACAATCCCAGCTCCTTCAGCCGCTCCTCATAAGACCTGTGCTCCAGACCCCTCACCAGCTTTGCTGCCCTTCTCTGAACATGCTCCAGGGCCTCAATGTCTTTCTTGCAGTGAGGGGCCCAAAGCTGGACACAGTACTCCAAGCGCAGCCTCACCAGCACTGAGTACAGAGGTGAAATAACTTCCCCGTTCCTGCTGGTAACACTGTTTCTGATGCAAGCCAGGATGCCATTGGCCTTCTTGGCCACCTGGGCACACTGCTGGCTCATGTTCAGCCGAGCATCAGTCAATACCCCCAGGTCCATTTCCTCTACACAGTCTTCCAGCCACTCTGCCCCAAGCCTGTAGCTTTGCCTGGGGTTGTTGTGGCCAAAGTGCAGGACCCGGCATTTGGTCTTGTTGAACCTCATCCCATTGGCTTCAGCTATTGGCTATCCATCCTGTCCAGGTCCCTCTGTGGGGCCTCGCTACCCCCAGGCAGACGGACACTTCCAGCCAACTTGGTGTCATCTGCAAACTTACTGAGGGTGCACTCAATGCCCAAGAAGTTATTAGAAACTCAGACTACCTAACTATGAAGGTTTTTTTTCCCAGCAGAATACACTGAAAGAGCACTGAATACACACAGGGTCAAAAATAGCGTCCCTCATCCTAGAGGAAGGAAGTTATTTGTTTGGACAGATTAGTTTAAGTCACATATCAGGTAATCTGAGACAACTAACATGAAAGATGAGTCCCTCTTCCTAAACATTCTAGTCCATTTTTACATACGTCTTGTCTATATGGCCTCCAGGAGCCACATTAAGCTAGTGATGCAGGAAGAGCTCAAAGATGAAATCATTCTCTGAAACCCTTATCTTGCTATTCTCCTTCCCCCACTGCTGCATTCCACGGATCACAGAGCATATCAGTAGTGGATTTAATCAGAAACAAGACATTTCTTCTAGTTTTCTTCTCTCATACTTGTAACATTCCACATGAAAAAAAAAAAGCAAGTTTGATGTTTGTATTAAAATGTGACTTTCACACTACGCAGCCCGATAAATGGCTGTCAATTCTTAATTTACAGGCAAAAAAAACAGTACGGCTTCTCTTTGTTCTACAGATGAAACATTCAAGTGTGAATAAAGAGATGAGAGCAAATCTGAAGATGTAATCTGGGAAATAAAAATATAACTTGGAAGTGAGGGGTAAAGCAAGTATTTTATTTCCATGAATTTTCCCATGTTTACAGAGCTTTTTGAACTTTTCCTAAAAAACCCTACAAGGCCAGGCCACGCAACCACGCTTTCATTTTCTACACCCACTATTTCCTTTCCCTGCCCATCCTTTAAGTGACAAAGCTATATTTAAAAGAAGAATGAACAAAGAAAAGAGTGCTGGTAGCTTTCACGTGTCCTGTTCTGTCTTTCGGGACAAACCATCACATGAGTGCGCTGACTTACAGGTCTCGTGCCACTCGGTGTCCTGCCCTGCCTTCCTAAGGCTCTGAGCTCTTCAGCAGCCCCAAGGCACCGATGGGGGCTGCCAGCCCCAGAGGATCGCTGTGAACTCAAGACTGAGCTGAAAGTGGTGGAGGGCCAAAGTGGAGCAGCACTTCAAAACTGCCATCTCCTCCAAGTTGGTGGCCCCAGGGGGACAGGAGCTATCCCCAGACGCCCATTGGGGCAGAGAAGGCTTTGGGACCATACGGCTTGCTGGCAGAAACCAGGTCAGGGGACTGCCTGCAGCTTACTGCGTGCTGAAACCCTGCAGCCAGCTTACGGAATAAAGAGAAAAGCTGCACTGAGAGCAGCTGCTACCTCCAGGCGAACAGAGCAAGGGACCCAGAGACAGGACTTCCGTGCTTGAGGCTGAGAAACATCTTTGCAGCATTTTCTTTGGGGCCTGTCTTTATGAGCCAAGACTTTACCCAAAGGCTCATGAAAACCTGCGACTCTTGTAAGGAAGAGTTGCAAGCAGCACTCAGAACATTACACTGTGGTCACATCAAACAGGGAGTGATGAGAGGCTTTGGTTGTTTGTTTGTTCTTTTGTTTGTTTTCCTTCCCTAAACATACATCTATATTATGTTACAGACAACACCTGTGTAACAGTCCAGTGACACCCATCAGGTTTTCCCCTAATACTCCACCACAGAGCCTCTTAAAAGAAATGACTGACATGAGGTTTGGCTACTGTTCAACAACAGGAGAATCCTAAGAGATGGAAATGAAATTAAGATAAAGAAAAGCCTGTAATAATTTTGGCATAGAGGGTTTTCTCAGCCCAACCCTACTATCTGGGTTAACTTAAATTGCTGAAATGTGAGAGGGTTAGTGTGGCACATCTGGGGCTGCTGGAGGCAGAGCATTAGCTGCATTAGTGTCCTCTGTAGCTCTGCAGTCTGTGGAAAAAGAGCACCATAAGAGCACAAGAACCCTTAAATCCAGCCACCACATGGAACAATTCTACTCCAAGGAGTAGAAAGCGTGCAGAAACTTACAGAAAGAGAACAACAATTTACAGGTGGAAGCACCCAGCAGCAGAAGCAATTCAATGGACTGCACAACACAACAGCATAAGCCAACACAAGCAAACTATTTCCTTCATCTTTGTGATAGAAAAGCCTTCAACACCATCACCACAACCACAATGTTTTCAAGACAAAGTATTCCCAACTGGGATGCTGCTGGGAGTAGCCAAGAATGGGAGGGTGTGGAGAGCAAATGGTGAAAACTTAAACCTCTTCTGTGACCAGACCACTGGTCTTTAACACATCAATGAAAAACAAGACAAAACAAAAAATCAAACCAAAACTGTGACATTCACTAAATGTTGGTAAAGGATTTCTAGGAAATAAAGGAACAAGAAGCCTCTCTTTCTTCGTGAAGATGACAAAGCAAGACCTCTGTGAACCCTGTAGGCAGAGAGCCAAAAAACATAAAGCCTTTATACCTACATTTCATTTTTTATCTAAAAATATGTATGCAAAGGATAGGTTGTAGATGGGTACTCAGCCATCAGGGAGAAGTGTGAGGATGAGGCTGGACTTTTCCATAGCCTGATTACTGAGGAACAGCATTCCAAAAGCCGTTCTAAATTGCACTATGGTAGGACAGAAATGCAGTAAAAGGGAAGTACTGGAAAGGACTTCCTGCACTGTGACTATACGTAACATAAATGCTGACCTATATTCAGATAACATCATCTGAGCAACAGAATCCCAACTCAAAATGCAGAAAATAAAACCAAATGTACACACAGCAAACATATTTGAATGCTAAAGAAAATATGAGCAGCGAAGAAATACGGTGTCAAGTTTTATGCCAGGAAATATTAACACGCTTATTTTCCCCACCTCTGAGGAAAATAATGTGTGTTAATTTAAAGGCCATAAAAGAACACTGCTGCATTGCAACTGACCATAAGGTATAATTTACAAGACCGCTAAAATTTGGGATATATACTGCTCTTATAAAAAAATAAATCTTACAGATTTATTAACACTTTTCAGACTTCACGACTTCATCACTTAATTCACTGCATTGTCTCAAACACATTTCAAATTTTTTCTTAGAACGGGATTTGTGCACTTACAATCTAAAATATTTGCATATGCACACTTGTCTATGAACACCCATTAGATTAATGGATCATAAAGTAAATGGTTATTATCTGATCAGGTATCTTTTGAAATTCTGGTACTATTCTGGTTAACTTACAGCTAAATTTCAAAGATACAGATAAAATTATTTCTGGGATATTAATATTCATCTCAGAATAATAGTAAAATACTCATTTAATAATAAGGAGAGTGGTGAGAGGAACAACACTAGTTATGATCACTCATCTCCTAAAACAAAACAGTTTTTTTTTTTATCAGTCTGCATTCCAGGAGTTTTACTATCAAGTTAATTAATAGACTCCTACGCTAATATCTAAATGCCAAGCAATTAATGGCACTGAACTATAAATGGCTTTGTCTTTGCTCTTGTAAGGTTATTTTATAAAGCAAATGCAATTCTATCACTTCAGTGATTTAATGCAGGCTTTGTGAGGTTAATATTCCCAAGCAGTTGTAGAATAAAGAACTGCTTTAATTAACCTTCTGTGATTTAAATACTGAAAGAAACCGGAATTTAGAAACTTTAAACAATACCACTGTAACAACAACAATACTACCATTCTGTGGATCAAAGCCAAACCACTAACTGATTTGAGAACACTGGAAAGCACATTTACACATGTGCATCTCGCTGTATTTGTAACCTTGAAAAAGACAGAACACACTTTTCTACACAGAACACACCGAATCCATGACAGATTTCACATAGTTTTTGTAGTTGAGGGGAGAAGTCTTTCCATTCAGGATTATTTACTTATAAATACCATTTTCTTGAGTTGGTAAAAAATAGGAGCTGCTTTTGAGCCACAGAGATTTTTTGTTACTGTTCACTGAACCTACAAACTCACTGCATGCAAATCCTAATTGGCTGCTTACAAAGAAGTAGCGAACAGGAGTTAAGACTTTCCTCTTCCCCCAGACTAAATTGCTCTTTTCCCAGTTTAGCAAAGAAGAGGCTCGTATTACCAGTGGTTCTTGATAACGTGCACTAACTTCATCAGGACTAGGGCCTCTGCATCGTTCATCTTAAAAGCCAATGAGCTGTGATATATGCTTACCAGATTTAGAACTATAAAAAATAAAAAAATTCTCCAAGTCTGAAAAATTAACGCCTATTATAAATCGAGATACAAAACACTAAGGAAAAAAAGAGGGTTTTCACACACTTCCTGGAATGATACAAACAGTGCTGAACAAACAGCACTTTCCCCAAACGGGCAACAAGCAGCTTTTTCCACCGCTGGGATTAGATGTAGCACAGGAGGAGCCACGGTTTCACCAAACTCCTGAGCTGATTAAGTAACCTCAGCCACGGAGATAAACAGTCACAGGCTCAGCGCTAACTCGGTGTTACTACAGCATCATGCTTATGAGATAAGACTTTATAAAAGCAGAAATCAGACTAGCTGGCAAAGATTTTGATCACTTAAGCGTTCACTGAATGTCTACCAGTCCAAACGTCATTTGCCATTCCTGAAAACATTACACACTTAAGAAAGGCAAAAAAAAAAAAGTATAGATGAGCTTTATGTACAAGTACAGTTCCTACATTTTTCACCTTTTTTTTTTTTTTTTTTTTTTTTAAATCACAGCAGTGTTTAGCAAGGTAAGGAGCCTGCTTTTTTTTGAGAGGTTCTGGCCATTGGTGGCTTGCCTAGAAGTCAAGATTTGAATGCTGGTGTGTGAGTTTGGAAGCCTGTCGCTGAAATCCTGCTTTCCCACTCCTTCCTCCCCACAAGTCTATCCAAGCTTCTTTACAGATACAAAAATAAAGGCTGTACCCCGATTTTTGATATCTGTCTGATATCCCTGAAGCAGGTTAGCAGCAAAGTGCTCAGTGTACCAAGGCAGATGTCTTCATTAAAAAAAAAAAAAAAAAAAAAAAGTTATACTGTTTTTTTCCATGACTCTAAATTCAGGCCCCATGGAAAGGAGGCTGGAAAAGCTGGGAGAAGTAGTTACAGAATAGTTATGTGTGATGACTTTCACCCGGCCACTTGCTTGTCAGAGATTTCTCTGCTTCCTACGTACTCTCAGATCCGTCTTGTACAAGCCAACCAACAAGCATACAACAGAAATAAGATTTCTTAAGCTCTGGATTTGGGGTTGAATGATTTAAAGGAATAACTTCTCCTTTGTACTTCTTTACCTTGGCAAGAAAATAATTACTTCTAAATGGAAAATAAGCCCAGCATTTCAGAACAGCATGCAAAGAGGCACTAGACACCTCTGCTGTGAAGAGAACGGAAGCCATGAAGGATTTATGGTGCACAAGTAGCAGTTGCCACTTGCTGTTGATGATGGCAGGCACCAATCTCTTCCGAACATTAAACTTGCTTATGGGTTCTCATATAACTATAATAGCCAACATTCACAAAGAATGCTTTCCTATATGGCTGGCAGCAAACATCAAATTTAACACACAGGTGTGTTCTTTTCCAGATTTCCTGTGGTTCATAATGCAACAAATGCTAAGAGCAACCACTCATCTAGTGGTAGATGAGAACAACACAAGAGTTAGCGGACAGAAGGACAAACAATCCTTATTATAACTTTAAGCCTTGGGCAGCTGCATGTTACTTGTAAGCCCCAAGTTTAAGTTCTGCAGGAGTTAAGACTGAACTATGGTACTGTCGAATGCTAATTCTGTGCCAGTTCCTAATAAGAGAAAAAGAATAACTGAGTTTAGGTATAAAGCTTTAATTTGTGCTTGTTGAGAATTATCTGTGTTACTCAGTAATGTATTTTGATATTTGCATGCTACGCTATTATTCCTAACTTACAACAACGGCCTTTTTTGTACCATTACACCCCAAAACAGCTTGCCAGCATTAATTAATGTGCTGCTTATTTCACTGTTAAAGGAACTTTAGCAGCTCGTGTGAAATTGGAAAACAAAACTTCATCCTCATGGTACCAAAATCACTTCAATAATTTGACGCATTTTGCCACAATACAGTTTGTTCTGTTTTCATGACAGTCATACAGCTTGGACATGAAAACAGATTAATTAGTTTCACATTTTGTTCACATTTTCAAAGACTGTTTCAAATGGGGGTAATGCTGCCTCTGTCCTACCTTGCACTGACTCAGCGCTACAAACAGATGTCCGCAGGGAACATTCCCACAACAGTCCCAGGCTGCCGACTGAGACCGGCTCAAACCGTGCTGCCAGTTCAGAAACAGACCTGAGATTTATGGCTCTCAGAGCCCCCTGAACAGAACCAAATCAATTTATTCCAGTTATTAGTATGAAACAAACATTTTATGAAGAACAACTGGCTCCTACTAGAGACCTGTTCAATGGGCTCTCTGCACAGGGTTACTCCTGAACTGCACAGTCTGTCTGTCACCTGCAGGCCTCAGCAGGAGAAGGCAGCCCCCATCTTGCTCCGACCCCTGCTCTCCATTTGCAGAAAGCTGTCTGTAGGGCACTGGAAGGATCTGCTGATCCCCATAGGATAGAGCTTCCTTCTGGAGAGCCTTTGGGGCAGTGCCCAAGTGAGGCACGAGTGTGCTAATGCATTTACATGGGCAAAGAGTGATAGAGCAAGGGAGAATGGCTAAGAGAGAGGAGATTTAGTTTAGATGTTAAGAGCAAACTCTTTACTCAGAGGGCAGTGAGGCACTGGCACAGGCTGCCCAGAGAAGCTGTGGTGCCCCATCCCTGGAGGCGCTCAAGGCCAGGTTGGATGGGCCCTGGGCAGCCTGAGCTGGTGGGGGGCAACCCTGCCCATGGCAGTGAGGTTGGGACTGGGCGGACTTTAAGATCCCTTCCAGCCCAAATCATTCTGCAGTTCTATGATTCCTCTCCCCCTTGCTTGGTGGGCATGAGCACTGAGTTACCACAGATGGAAAAGATGGTTCTCCACTGTAAGCTTGAGGGTTTGGGTCAGCTTTTAAAACTCATTTAAATAAAATCTGATAGCGAGGGCATCTTGTTCGTTTGCTTGTTTACAAAACATTTTATCCTTTTATTTAAAAGGAGCCTAAAGGACCTGGCTGTTCCTTTAAGGCATTTTTTAAAAAGTCATGGTAACCACAAGGTAATGGTTTAAAACTACATACACACAGCTCTTTGTGCAAACTTAACCGGGAAGAGCAATGTCCCAGAAAGGTGCAAGCACCTGACCCACATCAAGGATCTGCCACACCTTTTTTCTCCTTTCAGTCTCATACTTGCCTTTGAGAACAAGGATCAGCATAATTTGCTCCAACCTGGAAATCTGTGAGAATAAAGCTTCCAGGAATGCTTCAAACAAAAGATGACTCCAGGATAACAGTAACGGGTGTAGAATAAAATCAACATTTTTGTTTTAACAAGGTTGAGATTATAATTATTTTTTCAGTTCGGCTTTATCTGTCAAAAAAAAAATGATAGGGTCCCAACTCACATGATAACAGGTTAAATCTCTAAGGTATGATCCTCTCTCGATACATACAAACACATGCTACATAAAACAATATATAACACGGCTGTTTCAAAGCTACTTGGAAAGTATAATAACCCAAAATATACATCAAACTATCTTAACAAAACAATGTTTAATGATGACAGTTTAAGTTTGCAATTACATTACATTCTTGAGAAAAAATATCACTACTAGTTATGGCAAAAGATTTAAAACTGCAAAAACAACTGAAGCTTTTATTCATTTATATGCCATTTCAAGATGAAAAACCCTGCCAAGGGCAACACTCTAGTAGTATAACACATCCTTCTCTTTTTTTCTTTTAAAGAGCAGTAAAGGTTAAAAAAAATATATTAAAAAGCATGGAGATATCTACATCTACTGGCAATATCTAATGATCAATGAATCTGATGCTCCTTCAACAAATATGCTTAAAAATAAAGCTCTTCCTTTAATGGGTTTTACACAGCAGGCTCCTGATTCGAAGAGGAGATGACTGAGTCTGGCTTACAATACAGCTCTGTAGTAAACTATGCCAGTATTAGTATCAAATCACCCCTTAAGAAACTTCCGTTCTGCCACCAAGCAATCCATTTTACAAAGATCTAAACAACTTATAGTTTAAACATTCAAATAAATTCCATTCTCCTCCTTCTTCTCTGTATTTATTTCAAGAATGAGAAGCCACTAGTCGCTGGAGCAGGCCCAGAAATTATTTTATCCATTTACTTTTATTGACAAGATTGCATACTGCATCCAAGTGAGTCAAAGAAAAGGAGCAATAGCCTCATACATCCACAATACGTGCGAAATGGAGATGAGAACCAATTCAAAGGCACAACACTAGGAATTATACCTGACTGCAGAAGCTCACTCATGTTCTAACAGTGCAAAAATACAACATTCTCTGTATGAAACTCGTTATCAGTTTTCTTCACATAATAAAATAGTCAATACAACACACTGCAGGATTTCACATAAAATGAAACTGGTGGCACATAAAAGCCCACCATCAACCCAGAATAAACCCTACTTCCAGTTTGATAATCTCCAAAACAAACACACTGGCATAAGCCTACCAGAGAAACAAAGAAAATACAGTAGGAAAAAGAAGGCAAATTACTGAGCAGCCCCCTTTCTCTAGTCTGCACTCACTGTTATCTGGAAATAAAACCTGTTGAAATACACTTCCATCACAAAGAATGCAGTCACGGAGATGGCTTATTCACCCTAAAACAGGACATTAAACTTCTGCAACTCACAACTGCTCCCGTTACAAGCAAGCTCAACTTCTAGTCTGTAAGAAACTGAATAGGATTCATAGATGCCTACACAGACTGAGTCAGGAAAGCTGATCAAATTGCACAGGACATACTCTTATTTACATTTCAGAATCCTTTAATATCAGTTAAGACTTTTTAAAAGTTTCGTAATTGAATTTTCTAATCAACTCAGTCCATCTATATTAGAACTCTTGAGGAAAGTGTGCAACTTTTTTTTTCTGACAGCAAAAGTGAATGAGAAGGATTTTCTCTTAGGCATTTTCTCCTACCTCAGTACCTACAAGCAAACAAATCTTGTTTCTCCCTGACCATAAAGTGGAGTGAAAAATAATTTTTGTTTACCTGTTACTAACTGGAAGACTTTGTGCCACCCAAACTTCAATAATCATTCACAGTAATTGTATTCTTTTTTCTAAATTAACACTTCTTTTTTTTTTTTCCTCTTCAAAATGATTTCCCTTGTCCAGAAGGCAGGCAATCATAGTAAGCGCTTTCCAAGACCAGGAAAGAAAAGAATACCTCATTTTAAAGCTAATGAGCATTTGGCCATCATTCAAGGTATATAGATCATGAACCAAGTAAATGGTCTTCAAATGCTGTTTTCCACTGTAGCAATAGAATAAAAGGAATATCCTAATATGACAATCAAGTAAATGAATGCCTTCCATGTTACCAGCTACCTTGAGCAGCACTGTCCTTTTATTTATACCTCCTTACTGATATAACTTCATCTGTTGCCACATTTAATATTTGAGCTGTAAACGTTTTGGATGCAAAGACCACCTTTTTTGTTACGTACTTGTAGAACACTTTGGATAATAAAGTACTGAGCCACAGCTGAGGCTCCCAGGAGCTACTTCATTATTATTAGAATGATCTCTTTGCCACGCTCTCTAGGAAGAGTATTTGTAGTTTACAGCTTACCTATGATTCTGACTAGCCAGTATGTAGAAAAAATGTCTTCAGAGGCCATGTTCTCTTCTCAAGGCCAACATGCTGAAAGTATTTTCCTCAGAGTTGGCGCAATTCAATAGTAGGACTTGCTAATGCCGATTTTGAGCACAATAAGCAACAAAAATCAAGATTAAAAAAAAAAAAAGTTTAACAGAGTACAGAAGACATGAATTAAATTCATTTGCAGGCCAAAAAGAAGCACAGAACTAAGGATGACAGAACTAGTCCTTGTAAGATTGAGATTGCCTCGCATTTTCTAATTGACAGTACTAGATGAACAGGAAATGGTGTTTTAAGAGTGGGGAGAGAAATCAAGATACGCTAACTGGTGCAAAAGATATTGTATGGTTTTATAGTTTATTTTTAAATTAGAACATATAAAGCTAATATTAAAATCACACAATCCCTTATGGAATTGAAACCTCCCTTGTCCCTACCTGTGTCTATTGCCTCTTGTCCCTCCACTGTGTATCTCTGAGGTAAGTTTAACTTTATGTTCTACTCTACACTCCCGCTAGATGGTTGTGAACAGCAGTAAGATCAAATTCAGTGAACTCTGCCCTTAAAATTCCTAGAACTGTATGAATGTCTACTCCTATTTTGCTTGCTAAAATTTTAGTCAACTAAACTCTCATTTTTATATGATTTTCAAAAGTTAATCAATCTTATATAAGCAGAAGCTCACGTGCTTAAGTAAGCACAGTTTTAAAAATCTTTGTTTCAGTAGTAGAATTTGACATACACTCAACTTTTTGTTATCCTAGTATTAATTTACGTATTGTACTTCACAGTACAATGCTTCACAGTAACTCTACTATGCATCGTCAACAGAGAAAAAACACTGGTGGTAAAGCGTCAAAAGTACTGACTTAATTCCTCCTGTTAGGAATTTGTTTACTAGATTAGCATTTCCCAAAGAATGGTAAAGAACACCAGTGGGATGTCACTGAAACTCTGCAGAGGAGGTGTTCCTCCTGTGATGATCCTTCTCAAGGCAAGGGGAAAAACAGCCATGAAGCCAATGTGGAGATAGGGAAAAGAAAAGAAGCAAGACCAAAGGTGTTACAAACTACTGCTTTTATCTCTAGTGAGGCTCAACAAGAAGGAGCTGGAGACCACTACTCCAAGTAACTACATTAGATTTTTATTTTTTTTATATGAAATAGTTGCATCTACACATAAATACTCCAGGAGAAGCCTGTGTAATTCAGGGATTGAAGTCCAGCATTTAAAGGAGGTTGAGCATTACTGAAGAACAGGATAAGCAACCAGCCATTTGCATGCCATGAAAAATTTCAGGCGTAATCCCCAGACTAAAGATTACCAAATGCAAGGCTGTGTACATTACTCCTCACCAACAATCTGCATTTGCAGATTCAGGCAAAAATGTCTGTTCTTCTTGAGACCATAGTTTCATACTTGGTGCCTGGATTTAGACAATCAGATCCTCAAAGTAGTGGAGGACAAGGCTGCTATCTTCTACCTGTGAATCTCTCCCTGCCGCCTTCTTCATCTAATTTCTCTGAATATATGGGAGTATAATATATGGGAGGTTTTACTCCCATTTTGCCTTTATCCTCTTCTATGATTCCCGCTCTTCTACAATACCCTCCACTTCACAAACTCTCACTTTACTAGCTATGATAACAACAACAACAAAAAAAGTAATTGGAATGAATATCAGCAGATAAATCAGTATCTTGTTATTTCATAAGTCCTGTATAGTCAGCATGTCTTCCATACTTTTAAACTAAAATACTCAATCCATCCAACTGACAGTATTTAAAATATGAAGAGGTGTCCAAGGCAGCAAAACCCATTTCAATTTCACAAACTGTGATATGTAGACACTGGAAGAGCTGTGTTTCTTCTCTCTCATAGGTTGTATTACTAAGAATTCATCTGCTAAGATTTTACCAAGATACTTATGAACACTACTTTCAAGTTATAGAGAATTCAAGCATTTAATGCCAGACTAAGAAGGGAGAAAATTGAAGTCAAGTGCAATATTTGAAGTCGTTTACCTATAACTGACTCTATCTATAACTAGAGATGGAAAGATATGACATTTACAAGAATATCACAAATGCAATTAAAAATTCTATTTAATAAATGATCCGGCATTTCAATGAAAAAAAAAGTTAACGCTCTCAATGGAATTTTAAAAAGTAGATGAAGAAAAATTAACATGTAATTATACAGTGAAATCACCACAGTTTAATTTTAAAATCAAAAGAGAGGAATCTCCTGCATCACTGCTACTTACAACATCTTTTGTTAAGTTTACTCTGTACACTATTTTTATTCCAAACTGAGATTTCTACATTGTACCAGCATTATCCCAAAACGTTAATCAGCCACACCTGACAGAATTCCCCAGTGACCTGAAGCAAGCGCTGATGCTTTCACTAATACCAGTCCTGGGCACAACTCACTTTTGTTAGATTTCCCAGGATGGTGAGCAAGCTTTAGCTTCATCCTTCCATTTCCAGACCAGCTCTCTGTGATTAACAGAGCTGAGGCTGCAGACAGAACTTAGCTTACACATGCAGCTTTATCAGTTACAAACATCCATTTTGCTCAGTATCTAAAATCCATGTATTTCTCAAGCTCTAGGACACTACCACCTCTGATCTTAGTTAAAATCATTTAAAATGAATTTTAATAGCTAGCACATAAAATACAATTTGAGAACTGAAATGCATATTGAATTATGGATTTTTACTAACTGGTTGGGCAAAGTAAATAATCAAAGTAAAAGCTGTAATATCAATTATAAAAATATCTTAGAAAGCTCCCATGACAATGCAGCTGCAAAATGCCCTTAAATCATCTGCCCTAAAAAATGAACCAACATTAAGAACAAAACAATACTGACCATATTAGGTGCAGGAGCTCTCGAAATCTGTTTTGTGAGGGGAAAACAAAACAAAACGAAAGAAAATCCTCAAGTTCCACTGACATCTGATCCATACTTGTTTTTAGATACAGAATTAGTAGTTTCTGGGGTATGAATACCGGCCACATTCAAAAAAGCTGATATAAAAGAAATCCCGAAAGCGTGTGTGCATGTGCATATCCTCCAAGACTTTTCAGAAGGATGTTGAGTGACTCCGTGTATTTCATTGTTTGCACCAGCATTATCCTGAAAAGAAGTCGGGCAGGCTCTGCTCACCTCGCACAAAATGTTTCATGCTCCAGGATAGCGCTTACCTGCTGGGCCTGGTATCTCTGCTGGGCCTGTGACAGATACTGTGCCTGAGGCGGCAGGTGCTGCGGCTGCTGGTTGTAGTATGGCTGCTGCCCCTGCTGGCAGTAGCCACTCACGCCTTGCTGACCATACTGCGGCGGTATCTGTTAGGAGAGTCAAGCAAAGCAAATGGTGAGTCGAGACACAAAGCTGAGTTCAGTTACATCTGCAGGCTAACCAGCCTGGAGGCGATCTCCTCGGCTACAGCCCTCACCCGCCGTCCCAATCTCATACTCAACAGTCAACATAACCTCTTAGATCCTCCTGCCTGAGCAAGAGGAACAAGCTGGAGCACTCTCTCTAGTCTCCCTTTCCAGGGAGGACTTCTAAGGAAAATGCCATCCTTCTGAACATCACAATCCCATAATGTCCAAGCTTAAAATACACAGGCAGTTATTTTAAATGTTTGCTCTCCATAGGCACGCTATTGAGGCACATCTACAGAAGAATCATTCTGCTGCAATGACCCATAAGCGGAACTGGATGTAGCGGCACAACTCTAAAATAGACATTGAAAGAGAAATACCAATTTTTTCCAGAGCAAGAAAGTACTCATCTTTGTGATTTTTTTTTGTCCATAACCCTCAAGTTTTTAGCTTTCATATGTACAAGTGCATTTAAGCTTTATACAAAAAAACTTAGCGTTTGGAGAGACTTGGTTTTTACCAAGTTCAATCTCTTTCTCCTACACCTACCACGATAAATCATTTTAAACAACAAACAAATCCCAAAAGAGCACAGCTTAAAATAAACCATTAGAAGTCCTATGAATGGACGAACATGTGCATGTATTATATACACTGAGAACTCCTCCCCGCACACTGAGAATTAAAGTTACAAACAAAATCAAGTCAATTACATTTTGTTATATGAATTTTCTGTAGCAGTTTAGGCGGTAAGCCTTCTATCAATAGATACTGACATTTCTTGAGATATTTAAAAGAGCAGACATGCAACAAGCCCAATTCTGTCGGCGTTACCCATTTTAGGTATCTGTTTTCTCCCACATACACTAGTATTATTTATAATATTTTATATGAATGCTACATTAAACACAGGATTTCTCCCACCTGACACAGATCTCCAATTGGTCCTGCACAGATGTGCCCTAAGCAAATACCTCGGATACCTGAGTACCTCTGAAATGCTTTGATCTCATAATTGTTCCCACTGAGTCTCTGATACTCTGATAAATCTGTTTACTCAACACACAAACACATACCTATTCTACCTAAAGTTAGCTTACTATATTCACTCAACAATACAGTGATATTTACTAGGCAATAATAATAACATAAAGTCAAATTTAAACACATGTTTAGCTGTTTGGTTTTTTTAAACTATCGCAACTTCATCTGTTTTTACTACTTTTGCCAGGAGCTGGTATTCCTAGATCTTGCTAGCTTCTAGAGTCAACACTTGAACCCAACTTTGGCACTTTTTCTCCTTGCACATCCATTTCCTTTGGCACTACTTCACCGACATGTTTGTTTTACCATGTTAAGCCTTTTTTACTGAATATTTTTAAACTGAAGGGATGTTTTGAGAAGACTGCATGGTTCAAAAGCATGAACCATGCTACTGCGAATGAAGACATGGAGATTCTGGGTTATTGCATGAAGCTGGTGAGAAGAATGAAGTAACAAAAACAGGCATATGGGCTGTAGATTGATCAGGGTGACAAGTAGTAAACCCAACAATAAATTGCTTTCTACACAAAGGTTGAAAGTAGTAGAGAAACTGGATCACTGGAATATCAAGCCCCAGACTAAATCACCAACAGAAGTCTTATGACAAATCCCATAGATGAAGTCAATTAGCAGGACACTTTTGCATCATCCTGGGAAACAAATACAAATGAAAGACAGCTGATGACAAAGTAAGACTTTAAGGAAAACAGAACTCCACCTCTTGAAGTAGCAGGGGCCTGGAGTTTGTTCTCATCAGGAAGAACAAGTGTTGAGACTGCCAGGCATGGACAGACTATGGCTACACTGACAACAGTGTGCTATGAAGGATCATAGGCAAGTCGAAGACTTCAACTACTTGCCTGTAGACTGAGCAAGCAGAATATAGCATAGAGCCTGAAGTATTAGATCACTGCTGAAGGCTGCTCCACAGAGCTGCAGCTAAGAAAGGCCGCACAAAGAGCCAATGCTTTTGGCTGAGTCTTGAGCTGCAGGAATCATCTTGTTCCAAGTCTACAGCTGCAGAACCACAGTGTATCAATGACCACAACACAGCTAAATTGAGCATCCCTACAGGAACAATGAAAACCCAGGAGTCTCCTGTTGTTGTTCTTAACTTCAAAGAGTATACCTACATAAAAAGGAGAAAGCTTGTTAAAAGGAAGCTTGAACAGACAGCTAGGAGAAATAAAATCTGACTGGCAGCATCAAAGCTGCTTAACAATAACCACATGGAAAGCAGAGAACCAATATTCACCACCTATTAAAGACCTGAGAAGAGCAAAGGGACATCAGCATGGCTCACAGTTGATTTCAACAATCAAAAAGGCATCCTTCGGTAAGTCAACACCAAGCCCAAATGTAGAAAACAAAAAAGACTGTAAACTCCAGCACTTCAAATGTAATAAGGCAGGACAGAAGGAACTGAAGAACAGCTAGGAAAGGGAAACAAATGAGCAATGAGTCATTTCTTCAAACACATCAGGAGCAGAAGGTCTGCCAGAGAGTCTGAAACGCCAAATGATGATCAAGGTATACAAGAAGATTCAGAGAAAACAGGGACATCACAGAAAAGCCTAATATTTTTTTTTTAATTACTTTTTTATTATTTTTTGCATTAGCATGCAAGGAAAAACCTTGGGAGTCACTGGAATCTCTCTTCATGAGTGACTCAAAGAATGTGTCTGAGTATGATGGAACTAATCATTGAGCAAACTGACAAATGAACAGTACGTAATGCTAAAGATGATACACTCCACAGATCTAAATGGACTCAAGAACGAAATATCTGAATTATGAATGGTGGTACGTAACCTCTAACTCAGAGATGCCTTGGTATGCAAGAAATGAAGTACAGTTTAAAACGAAAATTGAGCAATTTAAGACTGCAAAGAACTGATGGCTCATACTCATTTATCCAGTATAAGCAAGAATAAAGATGCAAATTAACAAACATGGCTTTCCAAAGGAAGAATCCCTTTCTTCATACTTCTTAGGGTCAAATGCAAAGGTTCCAAGAAATGCAGTGAGAATGATCAAAGATGTGGAACAAGGGGTACATAAGCTAGAACCCTTCAAGTCTAGAAAAGACAGCGGGAAATGAGAATATAATGGAAAGTTACAAAATCATTGCATCCAACACAACTAGAAGGCATTAGATGGAGCTGGAAAAAGCAAACTTCAAAATGAGATACTGGAAGGTTCTCTAATCACAGAGGTAGCTGACGTTTTAAACTTCTTGCCAAACAATGTTTTGAAAGATCAAAGCTTGTGTGGACTAAAGCAAAGACTGGACAATTTCAGAGAAGATACATCCTCGGAGGGTTACCAAATATACAGAGCCACATCTGGCTCAGGAAGACTCTGAGCTGAAAACAGCTGGAGGCTTGAAGAGTGCTGGGGGAAGTATCATATGCTTGCTTTGTTCCAACTCTTCTCCGGGCATCCAATTAGAGCGTCTGCTGGAGATGGGATACAGGCTACATGAAACCTTGATCTGACCCAGCGCAGCCATCCCCATGTTCTAACCGCCTCTTTGAAAAGCATGTTTCTGTCCTGCAAGGGAGAAAAGCAAGGGAACGTTGACCTGCAGGATACCTCAGTCATAAATTAAGTAACCTGAAGGGGAAATAACACCTTCACTGCCAATAGCTGTGGGACCGCTCCAAGTTTTTAAATACTTTCCCTAGCGTTCTGCTTCCAGATAGTGGTATAAAAGAGGGTACTGAGCTCTTCTTCTGACCTGAGGTATCAGTTACTTACGTTAGATTTTTCCTCCATTTTCTTTCAATCTAAGCTGGTTTTTGTTTGTACAAACAATACAACAACAACAAAAAATTCGCACACAATAATCCTGATACTTTTGGATGTCATACAGACAGTGCAGCGACCCATCACCAATGTCTTAGCAGAATGCTCAGTATAATTTCTGTGGCTATTTAAATAAATAACAAACAGCATGCAAATTAATCCTCCTGCTTTATTGATGTGGATCACAAGATACCGCTTATGGACAAATGTTTATTAAACAGCATATAAAGAAGCTTAATTAAAATCTTCCCAGAACAAAACAAATCTGAAGCCAATTACTTACAATGCCTGGAGTGAATGACCCAAGCATCATCTTTCTTAAGATAATAGTTCCCTCCCTTTCTGCCTTACACCCACATTTGTTATGATGTACACAACACAGCAGACCAGGATTTGGGAAACTTCAGCACACCTGTGGTAAGACATATGTTCTTGGGATAGTACAGTGAGAATGAGTTTGAATATATTTCTATGCAAGCACAGAAACTGTAATAATTGCTTTGCGTCCTATCTGACTTGCAGAGCACAAATAGCATTATTCTGGGAGAAGTACAACTGACCACTGTGATTAAGCTACTCTGATGGCCAAGAAAGAAAGGAATAGAAGAAAAGAAGAATAAAAGTGGCAAGCAGAATGAAGAGGTGAGAGAAATCCAATTAAACCTATAACTTAGCCCATTGTCTTTAATTCTCGCTTAAAGAAGGGGTCTTGTGGCAGACGTTCTTTGTCCAGGAAATGCCTTGATAGTAATGGAAGTTTTAAGCAATTTTTGCATGCATAATCCATAGCTAATGTCAAAGGAGAAGGATCATTAGACGACATTACAGTCATCATAGTTTTTAAAATTAAAATGTAACAGAATTAGTGTGTTAGCACAGGTACACTAATAATACCAGCAACACACAGCAACTGCACTTTTAAACCATCCTAATGGCTAGGTCCAGTCAATAATGGAAGGGACTTCATATGTTCCCCATGACAAAAAGCTCCACCAAGCCACTTTGGGTCTCGCCTGAACATCTGTCAGCATGTGATGAGCGTACCGAGGAAACAGCCCTGGCAGCATTGGCCATTGCAATGCTTCTACCTGCAGTCTCTCTGGTGCTCAAAACAGGAAGGCAGGCCCTGCTCTACTTCAGTAGCAGGCATCAGCACAGCTCAGAAGTCCTGAAGTATACATTCATAATATAAAAATCCAAACACGGGGTGGCATTAAGCCACATTTCCAGAAAGATAACTCCAACGGCAGCAGAGGTAGTCAGAAGAAAGGGCAACTGTAGTGACAGTACTTGATGTAGCAGTGTACTTTGCTGAGAAACAGCGAAACAAACTCCAACACTGCAAAATAAGTACTGTTTTCAGAAGCAATCATCAGTAACATTACACCTTCCTATTAACTGTAACACTGTAATCACACAGAAATTAAAATACAAAATGTATAGCAATTGGGATTCCCAGGGAGGTACACCTGATAATTCACTCTAAGAACTGAAGCAGTACATTTGTGCAGCCAAGAAAACACCATTATCCAAAATTAATTTTAATTATTTTAATTTTACAGGGGTGACTTCAGTATTAACTATAAAGCAGTTGTTACAGTTCCCATTAAAACATCAAATAAAACTCTGGTCATCTTCTGAAACATCTGCCCCTTCAATCTTAAATGTCCAAAGTCAAGCATCCACCAAAAAGTAACGATTTTCCCCCATACACTTAAACCGGGCATTTCTCCTTACATTTGAATAGGAATAGTCATATGGGGAAATTACCCTTTCATATACTTATAAAAATTCAGTTCATATCTAGAACTTCCAAGTTCACATAAGCATAAGTCTTGAATAGTGCATTTAGCTGCATTACAGTAAGAGGAAAATATAACACGCTTGCAGCATAGGAAACTCCTTCGGCACACATTCAGTGGCAGTGAAGACTCTATCACATTTAGTACACTGTGGAACTGCATCCAACCCCAGAGTGCTTGTGCACGTACAGATCTTTCTCACAATGGCAAAAAAAATCTAAAAGGAAATCAAGTAAAAAGCTGTGTTAATGTCAAGATTATTAATGAGAAGTATATCAGAAACCCTGATGCTAAGGCATTTTATTCATACAGTCTGCAAATTCTATTACTACTTATCACTTACATCTTTGACCTTTTGACAAGACATTGGTTACAACACTCACCTGATGCTACTGCCTTTCCTAGACTACCTGCCTTCACATTTCTGTGTGAACTTAAAATTAACGGACTTTAAAATATTAACACTGGGCCTGACCTAGAAGCACAAAACAAAGGGGGGGAAATCACATTTATCTCACAGCACAATAATCCTGACTCCAGAACGTGCAAGGGAGCAGATTTTGCAGAGTCATTAAATGTACATCTACGTCGAAGACTGCAGTGCAGTACACCGATCTGCAAACCAGCTCAGACATAGGAAGAAGCCTACACCAAAATCCATGCTATGTTAATTCACCTTGCTCTGCAGAAGGGTGAAATAGGTCATGCGGAGGATCATGCTCTTGTAGACAGGATGCTTCTTGTACACAAGCCAGTTAGTTTAAAAAGGTAGTTCGAGTATCTTCACACTGCGCTGCAGTCTGCAATGCAGTCATAGCCTGTACTACTGTAATGTGCAGGACGGAGAGGACAGGACTTCAAACACATGTCTGTAGTTCCCTTTTCCTCAAAAGGTGCACAGCAGCACGTGATTACACCAGTTGTTAGAGCAATGTACATGCCATCTAATACGTACCTGTCATGAGGTACTCTCTATATACCGCCTTTTACTGTAGTTTACATAAAAGCAACATGAGCTAATCCATTATCAATACAGGCAATTTTCTTCTCTATCAAAAAAAGAGAGACTATTAAAAAAAACAACAGAATGTAAAAAAACTACTAAGATTACATGATTAAAAAATTCTCCAGTCAGAAAATATAGAAGTTAAGGTTCCAAAAGCAACGTTAGCTGAGCCATGCTGCACATATATAGCACCTTCTATTTCTGATTTATGTTGTCAAAGACATTTCATAAAATACAGAGGATGTGAAATGTGGCTCAGTTAATGTGGCCGCTGGAATCTTATCATTTATGTTTTCTGACTTCTTAGCTGTGCAACCTTCACATCTTATTAACATAGTTCTTTGCATAGACTGTAGTATGGAATAGTACTTATGTTTTATGTATTGACATATTTTTGATGTACTGAGGTTTTGAATAAGTTTGCTATTCTTCACGATGAGAGCCAAATAAATAAAGACTACCACCACAAAATAGTCAATCATTTATAAGGAAAAGCAATATCTCGCCTTCCAAAAAAGAACACTTTGATTCCCTTGTCAGAAATTGATGAAAACTACCTCTGCTGTAAATGCTAAATCTATGCCACTATCAGAAATACCTCCTGCCCCTACCTTCCCCTAAAAACAGCAAACAAACAAAAATAAAGAAAATCTGCATGTTTTAGATGAGCTAAAATTAGTTTCAAGGGAGAAGTAAACAGCTGAATGTAAAAACAAAAGGAAGATTTTTTTTCCTATTTAAGAGATCGGTATTGCTGATTTGTACACTGCTTTAGCTGGTACTAATACAACATTTGGTCCTTTTTGTAAGGGAAGAGATGAAAATATGATAATCTCTAGCAACAGAATCCCATATCATTATATCCATCCCTTCAGACCAATACCATAGAGAATATTAAAACTTGGCAGTATTTTCTTTTTTCTTTCAGAAGAGATATTTTGGTATGTTGTATTAAAAGTACAGAGAAATCATAGTGTCTATATATACACACACACACACACTTAAATGAGTCACATATCTATTCTTATACTCTGCTTTCCCTTTTTCCCTTTTATTAATGATAAAAACAAAAGGGATCATGTAATCTGCTTAAGTTTCCATTTTACAAACCAACATGAAAAAGCACATCAGAACTGCCGCAACCAGTGCCAGCTTTCCTGATCTCTACAGTGTCTCCAACGGTGCTTCATTAAAAAGCATACAAGAAACCTTATCCCTCACAGCATTAATAGCGTGAAACTCACCTATGAAATGTCAGCCATTAGCTAAAGAAAAACACAACAGCTTGTGTTTAGCCTCATTTTTAATCATATACAGAATAATTTATCACACAGAACTTCTTGTGCATCTACAAACTATCCAGCAATCCTTGGTTCCCAAATCCTCTATTTGCCATTTATTCTGCAGGAAGTAGCGCAGCAACAGCTTGACCGCTATTTCACAAACGATGGTTAAATAAATGAGTTTAAAAAAATACACACGCCTCAAAATTTTTCTTCTGACAAGCTGTGCAGTGCCATTCAAACCTCCTAAAGCAAGGAACACAAATGAGAGGTATGGGTTGAATCTGAATAGCAGGTAATCTAACTGCATGAGTAATTTTCCATTTTTATACATTTATACAGAGGCCCGACACAAGGACTGGAGGCTAAAAATCTCTTTCTTTCTACATTTGTTCTCGCATACAATCTTGGTACCTGGAAGAAATGCAAATATTATTATTTAATTGCAGCAGTGAAAAAAGGAGAAATGCACACACCCTGTTTACCACTGCATCCCCAGTATCTTGCATACCCTCGAGTTTTCCTTCTTTCTTCCCGTCCCTTTCAAGATTGAAGGAGAGTACTTTCTAATTCACTTACATACTTCTCCATCTTGATGAATACTGTCCTCACCATATCGAAGTTCAATGGCCGTCAGAGCTAAATCATCTGAAATCATTTAGAGCCCTTCACTGTACCTCTTAAAAACAGCAAGAGAAGCATATAAAATGTTTTCCACAGGGAGCGATGCAGTATAATCTTCAGCAAGTCATGCCCTTCTTCTCTTCCTACCCAAACTTGTTGAGTTTCACTAGACTATGGGGTGTCATGGACCTTCACAGTGCATGCACTCACTCTATAACCCTATAGCTGCTTGTTATCTCCTTTATGTATTCCTCTGTCTTTCTACTCCCCTGCTCAACTCTGGTCCACTTGAGTAAATCTGTGGTGATGGATGTGTTTGCTTATTCTAATATCTCACTTTTGATGTTCCAGAACTTCAGTTTCCCTCCTCCTGGGGCTCCAAGTTCCTTGAGAAGTAAGTTGAATGTAACATTAAAAACCCACAGATCCATTCTGGGAAATCATCATGCCAGGGTGCCTCTCTCAAATGCCTGTACACACAAATGCATGCAGCACATGGAAAAAAATATGATCAGTTAAGAGACTGCTGGAAGCAGTCCCATATTCACAAGTCCCAGTCTCCATGGGGGATTTCAACCACATTGGTATCTGCTGGAAGGGCAACACAGCAGGGCATAAGCAATCCAGGCTGTCCACTACTCCTGGACAGCATTAGTGACAACATCTTGACAAAAAAAAGAGGTGCTCTGCTGGATCTCATACTCACAAATGAGAAGGGGCTTGCTGGTGATGGTTGAAGGTAGCCTTGGGGGCCATGAGAGATGCAACAGAGGATGCAAAGACAAATGAGCTAGGCTATTTTCAGCTATACCCAGTGCCAGGGCAAGAAGCAATGGGCATAAATTGGAACACGCAGGAGATTCCATCTTAACATTAAGAAACACTTCTATACTGTGCGGATGATAGATCAATGGTACAAGCTTTTCAGAGATGTTATAGAATCTTCATCCTTGCAGATATCAGAAGTCAACTGGATATGGCTCTGGGCACCCTGCTCTGAGTAGCCCTGTTTGAGCAGAGATGGGACCAAACAGACACGGAAGTCTCTTTCCACCTCAACTAGTCTGTGATTCTGTGTTCCATCCATTCAACACAGGTGATGTCACACCAGTTCTGGGCTCCTCAGTGTAAGAGACACAAAGCTACCAGAAAAAGATCAAATGAGGGCCATAAGGATTACGAAGAGACTGTAGTTGGGACTGTTCAGTTTGAAGAAGAGAAGGCTCAGAGAGGAGCTCATCAATGTATGTAAGTATCTGACAGAAAGGTGTAAAGACAACACAGTAAGGCTCTTTTCAGTGATGACCACTGCCAGGACAAATGGTAGCTGACACATACTGAAACACAGGAGGTTCTCTCTGAACATCAGGAAACACATATTTACTGTGTGAGTCGCTGAGAACTAGAGCAGGTTGCCCAGAAACTTTGTCGAGTCTCCATTCTGTTCTAAGTGACCCTGCAGGGCTTTTTGACCAGATGACCTCCAGAGGTCCCCTCCTACCTCAAACATTCTAAGATTCTGATTTAATGGTGTGAAGCTGCTCTTAACATACCTCAATTCAGTGTACTGGTATGAAATTCACAGCCAAAGGACACACAGTTTTTGGTGCTGAACAGAGAATCCCTCTGGTTTTGGCCCAGACACTTTTAATGAGATTGACACGTTTGGGTTAGCTCTGTCTCCTGGGCCAGGCTCTGAACCAGTGGAGCAGCTGGTTGTTGTTATGCAAGTCATTGCCAGTTCACTTTTCTATGGGATATCACCCTTCTAAACATGAAAAACTTCCTATGTCCATGCAGTGGGAGAAAAGATTTACAGTCCTTTTTGTTCTCATTATGGATATCATCCCCAAATAGTGTCCATAGCATAGGAGGTCAACACAAAAGACATAACCTCCCAAAGCTATAATTTAGTTTTAGCAATTTCTGTGACAAATGTAGTTATTTGTATAGTCTAAGTTCTGCTAGCTCCTCTACTAAAGCAAGATCAAAATCATATTTGTCATCTGGACACTAAAAATTCCCCACAGCAAGGAATTCTGAGGCAAACAGAATGATTGGCTGAACCAACTGGAAAAGAAAATTTGATTATGTCTCTACCAGCCTGGCATAATGCTCTGCTGGATGATAATAAATTAACTGCCTAAGATCAGGATTTCATTCCTACAGTACTATCCCTTAGCACCAATATTCCTACCAATATTGGCAAAAACTCTGAAGTACTTATGCTTGCTTGGAAAAAAAAAAAAAAAAAAAAAAAAGAAAAAAAGAAAAAAGCCTCTATCCCAAACCCTTCACATTCACAGGAAGATTCAAAGATGCAAACCTTTGTGCTGGTTTTTTTTTCCCCCCTCCCCTTTCTATCGGGAACAGATAAAAAACAAGTCAGTCTCTTAAATAAGATCACTTACATAATGGGCTGAACGCTACATCTTACAATTATAATACAGCTATGACTTCAAATATTGCTGGAAGTATTTTTAAAAGAAAATTTTCAGCCTCTTCCCCATGCTCAAAGAGTTCAGATATTTGAATTATTCTACTTCTATTATTTAATTTGACCTATTACTTAGCACTGGAAAACATCAAAAGAACCCTGACAGAAACATCAAAGACATCAATCTTATAAATTCATAGTTGAAACCATATAGCACATAATAATTCCTTAAATAATTATATTTTTATTATACTCAGAATAAGATGATTATTGTAAATTATTCCTCGTATCTGTTACCACAAGTAAGTCTTAGAAACATCTGCTAAATATGTATCTGACTACAGATAATCCAATTCATTTAACATTGTCCTCAAAATGGAACAGAAAAACAAACAAGAAACTTTGTAACTATAACATCACTCACCAAAAGACCTGTTCTGACAGACTGAAAACTGCACACTTAATAACTTAAGAATCAACCATCCAGTTCGCTCTGTGCCAAGCTACTTAAATTCTTTTTTTTTTCTTAATTAATCTCAACTCAAATGTTACATTTTATAAATCAATCTTTATAATATCTACTATTCTTTCAAGACATTCAAGCATCTCCAGTGTATCTACACATGCTCATTCCCTTTCTTGGAAGCTTAAAAAAACCCCAAGCAATTCTGGTCGTTTCATGCCACTATCTGAATGCCTACTTTTGTTTTTGAGCATTCACAAAACAAATTCTTACATTAAAAGTAAAAAGCTTCCTTCTCATTTATGGCCAGGCTGAAGTCATATCTATCCGTAAACAAAATTAATACATAAGTGTATAATTGTAGTTTCATGCTCAAGTGCCCCAATTATGCACTTTAAAACATTTTAACAGATCTATCAGGAGCAGTCAATACCTCCGAACTACAAAGTCTGAAAGAGTGTCTTCTGTCAAAACAGCTGCATTAAGGGGAAATTTTTCAGTTAAAAACGAAGAAACTAAATCAACTTTGGCTTTTTATTCCAAAACATCCAGACTGTAAGGAACGGTGGGAGCTGTCTGGTGCAGTGCATTTCACCAAAAGCAACAGCCAAGCAGGAAACCAAGTAGCTCATTTTACTTTTGTATAAATAAAGGTGTCCCACGTAGCCTTTGTCTTATACTGCTTACTAGAAAAGGGACCCAGACTAAGCTGGTTCAGTAAGGTGATTAAGGATGTCTTTACCATTCCAGTGAGGACTCTACATCTTCCTCATTTCACTCCCAAAATAAGCTTAATTCCCCCCACATATTCTTTGAATATGTTAAAAGAAGCTTATTTAGAAAAAAAAAAAAAAAAAAAAAAAAAAACTGCATGAGGTGACTTTGTGTTTGTTGCATAAGCACATTTCTCTGCATATGTGGTAAAGAAAGGAAATCTATGTTAACCCATATGCCTTTGCACAGATCTACATTGCAAGTGTTGACATGATGTACTGTGCTTTTTCATCCAGATCTAAACGTGCGAATTCCTGCACTGTTTAGTTTACTCTATGAATTCTAGTTTGTTTGTTTGTTTTTTAAAATACAAACTCCCAGGAACAGAGAGGAAGATAGAGATAACGTGATTTTAGTTGTTTCCTATGACAAACATAGTATCAAGTTCTTAAGAAGTAAGAGGTTGGGAACTTGTAATAACAAAAGTTGCAATCATAACTATAAAGTAGACACTTAATTGCATTAAATAACATACAAAGAAAAGAGCTTCAGGTTGATTCGAAGAACATGATGGGGTTGAGCTATGTTAGCAAACGCTCTCCTCAGTGAAAAGAAAAAAAATACACGTGGCAATCTACAGAGAAAAAAATCAGCGCTCTGCACAAATCATATGAGAGATGCATCACCAAAGAGATGAGAGCCTACAGTAGGGCCGCAGTCCCAAGCACCAGTCAAAATACAGAAGTTGCTCTTCAATTCTTCTCAGGGTCAGGGTGGTAGACTCTTCCAGAAGTAATGGAAAAAGCACACATTCTCAGGAGAGAGCCATTCAAAGCCACGGCACAGGAAACAGCTGGATGCAGAAATGCCCCTGAGCTCCTCACCCACCCCACAGTGTGAGTTCCCGCCTCAGGAACACCTCCTGTCTGCCTCTGTGCATGGTGGCCCAGGGCAGAAAGGTGTTCCCTGACAGGAGAGGTAGCACAACAAAATGCAGGACTGCCTCTTCTGGAAAGACAGCAAGATGCAGTAAGGGCTGTTCACCTTTTGTACAGCACATCAGAGACTGGAACACTGAGACACCTGGCCTACGGCACCAGACTAACCCAACTGCGGCTCCAGAGGGCCTGCTGCCTTCTTTTTTTTCCCAGCCCATCAGCCTCCCATGGTTGGCCCTAGAATTTGTCCAATCCTCTACCAAGTCATTCTATCACGCTTATAGCTTTGAGCGGAAAGGTTATGGACAGCCTTCTGCTTTGCTGGTTTAGAGCACAGAGACAACTCAACATGGTCTGATGAACCCAGAGGCGACACAAGAGAAGTGGCACTGCAGCTACCAGCTGGGTTGGTTTTGGTTGCTATTGAACTGCAGAGTCCTTGGTTTTGGTTTTCTTGGGCTCTCCTGATCCTGTGCATCCAAATCCACAATTTTCACTTTCCAAAAAACCACAACATAACATCTCCCAGAACCCAGAAGAGAGATACCGTGCCACAAGAACATTGCAGCCCAAAGCTAAGCTGCAGGAGAAGCCTCTCTCCTTGGCTTTCAGGAAGGACACTGGCTTTTTCAGGTCTCCTCAAACTCAGCCATTCTGCCATAAAATACAGCCCATTTTATGCAGCAAAGCAGTCATTGCAGCTCTCACCAAGGATGGCACCCAAGGGGAGGGACACGCACACATAACTCTTCTCTCCTGCCTTGTAGGAAGCAGAAACAAATAATTAATGCATTTCAGGGACATTTTTATCATGACAGTAAAGCCACTTTAAAAATGTTAGTGGATAATACCTGTTTTAATTAGTTTTTGTATATTATTAGGTCAGTGATCACTACTGTAGGTTGGCAGTTAGAGATGTAGATATCATTCAGTTCAACAACGTTTTCTCTTACTGGCTACAACACTGTTCAGGAATGAGTTTGTAAGTTTAAATTAAGCTTCTGATTTTGACTCTGCATACCTATTCAAAATATTTCAAACAACAGGTCAGTATTTCTCAGTGGCCGTACATAGCTTCAGAGCAGACAGTTCACACGCTCCAAACGATAAGAGGCAAGTTGCATTTCAATTTTAAAAGCAGGTATTTTCACTACTTTGCTGGCTCTGAAATATGTAAAGCTGATTTTTGAGAATATAAAACTGGGGAGAAAAGCTGAGGAAGAAGCACTGTCTGTTTTGGAGGGAGTACTTACCCATCTGCCCTTCTGGCCAGAGATTTAATAGATTTCTATTTTTATAAAGGACATAAGGGGAGGGGGTGGCTCCATCAGTTTCCTACAGAAACCCAGCTGCCAAACTGGATGTGCCAAAGGGGAATTTTAGGGAATTTTAAAGAGATAACCTCTGCTGAGACTGCAATGTCAGCTTTGTAACCTCATGACTGGAACATGTGCAGTGAATGCTGGATTGAAAAAGCTGTGCTATGGGAGTTGGAAGAAAGAAAAGGAGAAAACATGAACAGCGTAAACTGGGATCATTACTCTGTGATGAGAAGGAACTGGAGCTAAAACCACTGTTATTTCACTATGAAAAAACACATCTATAGAGAAAGCTTACTTTGATTTCAGTATTTGTTGATAACCTATGCTCACTCCCATCCTTTCAGACCGAATACACTCTGTGCATTTTATGCTGATACCATCGTTTCATTTAACAGTTCAGCTGCAGTGTATTTTAAACAACGCATGGAGCCGAACTGACCTCTGGTTTAAACATTCAGCACAGAAGCTGGGGGGAGGCAAGGACTGAGCAGCGAATTGAAAGGGAGAGGAATAGGAGCACTGGCAATTTAAAAACAAAGACAAACAAAAAAATCAACAAATACACAGCTAAGCCTGTGCTTTTTCACAGTCTAGTTTTTCAACTTCTGTTCAGCTTCTGTCCTCTCAATAGGTTAAAAAAAGACAAAACGAAATCTCCTCAGTTTAAAATTACCAAGTCTTTCAAATGCTGCAATTTTACAAAGAACAGATTAAAGTAAAAATCTATGACGTGTGATACTATTTACCAAGGTCATGATATCTGAGGAGATTTAGTGAGCTAAGAAATGTGTAAAACTATTGTGATTTAAAACCAAGAACAACATAATAACCAAATAACCGAACTAACCACAAATACAATAAACACAAACACCTTCAGTGGTCCATAAAAATACTAGTACCAGGGAATAACATTAGAAGAATTTTAGAAGAATTTTAGTTGGGGATTTAAAAGGTGAAATTGGAGATTTTTACTTAGACAAGTACATTTCTGTGCTACAGTACAGTAACAGCACAGTAGGGGAAGTCTCTATTGCATAAGAAACTACTACAAAACTATTTATTTATTTTTATGTCAACCTTTCTTTTTCATCTCTTCACATACAGTAGCAGCGTGCTTGCAAAATGTATCCCTTTTACTACATCTAAAATAGATGGGAAAAGATGATGTCACCACAGAGAAGTAGCAATAAATACACTTTTGCAGTGAAAGCAGGAATGCTTTATGATAAAATATAACAGCTCTTTAAAGTGAACAGGAATGTTAGAAAGGTAAAATAAATTAACAGTCTCAGTTGTTAGAAGTGATCTACAAATCTTTATAATCCAATTCTCTCAACAGTTCTGATTAGTGATTGATGAATACCCTTAAGTTACAAATCCACGAAAAGAAGCTGACTTCAAACTTAAAATGTATGTGTTCCATCTACATTAGAAATTTGGAAATATTAAGAAAAAACATTCTTCATGTTTTGGGGGAGCTTTTTTCGTTTGTTTGTTTATTCTATTTAAGGAAGTTATCAACTGAGGACTCTTAAACACAACTCAAATTTAGTCTCACAGCATAGGGAAAATGCTAGTAGATGCCACTGTAAACAAAACGCTAGTGAGTTTAGTTGCTCCAGTGCTTTTCTTCTTCCTGAGGAGCACTTCATTGTGGATCTGCTCACTTGAAAAAAGACAAGTTGATTTAGTGCCGCATCTTTTCAGAAGAAAAGGAATACAATCAAATAATTAGCACCCGATACAACCGTTCTGAGTTAAGAGGGGCACCAATTTAAAAGCACTTTGTTGCTTGTGACTGATCTGAAAAGAATCTTATTTCATCTTCAAGTCAAAAAAGAAAGCAACTTGCAACACTGTGAGAGTGTTCAGTGGCTTTCTACAAGAAAAGCTTTGCAAAGTCAGAAATTTTTGCTCTATCAAAAAAAAAAAAAGTATTTCTACGATGTACTGTAAGTCTTTACCTCCCTCAATTGGGAGGCAGGTTTTTATGCCTTTCAAAATTTATTATGTCTGCTTGACTGTGCTTTCCTAAAGATCCCCTTCAGCTTCTGTTCCAACAAGCAAGTGAAAACTCTCTCAAGTGCAGTAATATAAAAGGAGTAGGAAAGAAATTCAGTACATCAACAGGGCAGGCACACAATGTAGTGCGGTGCTTTGCAGAACCGCACAAAGCACGTTACAGCTGGATTCACGAAACAAATGAATTCGAAGTAGTCGCTATATAGGTCTTATAATTTATTAAAGTTTATAATATAAAGAAAACCATCAAGCAAGTCTCAGTTGAAATGCATAGGTTTCCAAAGAAGCCCTATAACCTCAGCACAACTTAAAACCTTTCCTATACATCTCTAACACCCACATCCTTATTTATTTTCATTACATGTTATTCAACAAACTGCTATACATTTCTGAATTTTAATCGCACTAATAGTGCCACGGAGCTCAGTGGTGCCCATACTACTAGCACAACTGGTGAGGCACACGCAAATGTATGAACTGAGGATTTATGCTGCAATATCCCTGGGGCAAGGAATATGGAGTTGTTTACATTTCACAAAGAAGCACATGATTCTGTCAGCAAAGAGCACATAAACAAAGATTTCAGTTTTAAAATATTCACAGATCATGAACGTGAAAGAAAGCCACCATTACGCTTCTACCAGCAAGCCCAAGAGGTATAGGAGAAAGCCCAGAATAAGCTCTGTCATGAATCGGATTAGAAGGATCTCCGCAATTATTTCCCGTGATGACGAGGAAGTCAGGAATGGTACTATATGAGCTAAAATACAAGAAATTTGTAATTATTTGGAAGATGAAGCAGGAACCATTTTTTCCCTGCTANAAAAAAAAAAGAAAAGAAAAAAAGAAAAAAGCCTCTATCCCAAACCCTTCACATTCACAGGAAGATTCAAAGATGCAAACCTTTGTGCTGGTTTTTTTTTCCCCCCTCCCCTTTCTATCGGGAACAGATAAAAAACAAGTCAGTCTCTTAAATAAGATCACTTACATAATGGGCTGAACGCTACATCTTACAATTATAATACAGCTATGACTTCAAATATTGCTGGAAGTATTTTTAAAAGAAAATTTTCAGCCTCTTCCCCATGCTCAAAGAGTTCAGATATTTGAATTATTCTACTTCTATTATTTAATTTGACCTATTACTTAGCACTGGAAAACATCAAAAGAACCCTGACAGAAACATCAAAGACATCAATCTTATAAATTCATAGTTGAAACCATATAGCACATAATAATTCCTTAAATAATTATATTTTTATTATACTCAGAATAAGATGATTATTGTAAATTATTCCTCGTATCTGTTACCACAAGTAAGTCTTAGAAACATCTGCTAAATATGTATCTGACTACAGATAATCCAATTCATTTAACATTGTCCTCAAAATGGAACAGAAAAACAAACAAGAAACTTTGTAACTATAACATCACTCACCAAAAGACCTGTTCTGACAGACTGAAAACTGCACACTTAATAACTTAAGAATCAACCATCCAGTTCGCTCTGTGCCAAGCTACTTAAATTCTTTTTTTTTTCTTAATTAATCTCAACTCAAATGTTACATTTTATAAATCAATCTTTATAATATCTACTATTCTTTCAAGACATTCAAGCATCTCCAGTGTATCTACACATGCTCATTCCCTTTCTTGGAAGCTTAAAAAAACCCCAAGCAATTCTGGTCGTTTCATGCCACTATCTGAATGCCTACTTTTGTTTTTGAGCATTCACAAAACAAATTCTTACATTAAAAGTAAAAAGCTTCCTTCTCATTTATGGCCAGGCTGAAGTCATATCTATCCGTAAACAAAATTAATACATAAGTGTATAATTGTAGTTTCATGCTCAAGTGCCCCAATTATGCACTTTAAAACATTTTAACAGATCTATCAGGAGCAGTCAATACCTCCGAACTACAAAGTCTGAAAGAGTGTCTTCTGTCAAAACAGCTGCATTAAGGGGAAATTTTTCAGTTAAAAACGAAGAAACTAAATCAACTTTGGCTTTTTATTCCAAAACATCCAGACTGTAAGGAACGGTGGGAGCTGTCTGGTGCAGTGCATTTCACCAAAAGCAACAGCCAAGCAGGAAACCAAGTAGCTCATTTTACTTTTGTATAAATAAAGGTGTCCCACGTAGCCTTTGTCTTATACTGCTTACTAGAAAAGGGACCCAGACTAAGCTGGTTCAGTAAGGTGATTAAGGATGTCTTTACCATTCCAGTGAGGACTCTACATCTTCCTCATTTCACTCCCAAAATAAGCTTAATTCCCCCCACATATTCTTTGAATATGTTAAAAGAAGCTTATTTAGAAAAAAAAAAAAAAAAAAAAAGACTGCATGAGGTGACTTTGTGTTTGTTGCATAAGCACATTTCTCTGCATATGTGGTAAAGAAAGGAAATCTATGTTAACCCATATGCCTTTGCACAGATCTACATTGCAAGTGTTGACATGATGTACTGTGCTTTTTCATCCAGATCTAAACGTGCGAATTCCTGCACTGTTTAGTTTACTCTATGAATTCTAGTTTGTTTGTTTGTTTTTTAAAATACAAACTCCCAGGAACAGAGAGGAAGATAGAGATAACGTGATTTTAGTTGTTTCCTATGACAAACATAGTATCAAGTTCTTAAGAAGTAAGAGGTTGGGAACCTGTAATAACAAAAGTTGCAATCATAACTATAAAGTAGACACTTAATTGCATTAAATAACATACAAAGAAAAGAGCTTCAGGTTGATTCGAAGAACATGATGGGGTTGAGCTATGTTAGCAAACGCTCTCCTCAGTGAAAAGAAAAAAAATACACGTGGCAATCTACAGAGAAAAAAATCAGCGCTCTGCACAAATCATATGAGAGATGCATCACCAAAGAGATGAGAGCCTACAGTAGGGCCGCAGTCCCAAGCACCAGTCAAAATACAGAAGTTGCTCTTCAATTCTTCTCAGGGTCAGGGTGGTAGACTCTTCCAGAAGTAATGGAAAAAGCACACATTCTCAGGAGAGAGCCATTCAAAGCCACGGCACAGGAAACAGCTGGATGCAGAAATGCCCCTGAGCTCCTCACCCACCCCACAGTGTGAGTTCCCGCCTCAGGAACACCTCCTGTCTGCCTCTGTGCATGGTGGCCCAGGGCAGAAAGGTGTTCCCTGACAGGAGAGGTAGCACAACAAAATGCAGGACTGCCTCTTCTGGAAAGACAGCAAGATGCAGTAAGGGCTGTTCACCTTTTGTACAGCACATCAGAGACTGGAACACTGAGACACCTGGCCTACGGCACCAGACTAACCCAACTGCGGCTCCAGAGGGCCTGCTGCCTTCTTTTTTTTCCCAGCCCATCAGCCTCCCATGGTTGGCCCTAGAATTTGTCCAATCCTCTACCAAGTCATTCTATCACGCTTATAGCTTTGAGCGGAAAGGTTATGGACAGCCTTCTGCTTTGCTGGTTTAGAGCACAGAGACAACTCAACATGGTCTGATGAACCCAGAGGCGACACAAGAGAAGTGGCACTGCAGCTACCAGCTGGGTTGGTTTTGGTTGCTATTGAACTGCAGAGTCCTTGGTTTTGGTTTTCTTGGGCTCTCCTGATCCTGTGCATCCAAATCCACAATTTTCACTTTCCAAAAAACCACAACATAACATCTCCCAGAACCCAGAAGAGAGATACCGTGCCACAAGAACAGTGCAGCCCAAAGCTAAGCTGCAGGAGAAGCCTCTCTCCTTGGCTTTCAGGAAGGACACTGGCTTTTTCAGGTCTCCTCAAACTCAGCCATTCTGCCATAAAATACAGCCCATTTTATGCAGCAAAGCAGTCATTGCAGCTCTCACCAAGGATGGCACCCAAGGGGAGGGACACGCACACATAACTCTTCTCTCCTGCCTTGTAGGAAGCAGAAACAAATAATTAATGCATTTCAGGGACATTTTTATCATGACAGTAAAGCCACTTTAAAAATGTTAGTGGATAATACCTGTTTTAATTAGTTTTTGTATATTATTAGGTCAGTGATCACTACTGTAGGTTGGCAGTTAGAGATGTAGATATCATTCAGTTCAACAACGTTTTCTCTTACTGGCTACAACACTGTTCAGGAATGAGTTTGTAAGTTTAAATTAAGCTTCTGATTTTGACTCTGCATACCTATTCAAAATATTTCAAACAACAGGTCAGTATTTCTCAGTGGCCGTACATAGCTTCAGAGCAGACAGTTCACACGCTCCAAACGATAAGAGGCAAGTTGCATTTCAATTTTAAAAGCAGGTATTTTCACTACTTTGCTGGCTCTGAAATATGTAAAGCTGATTTTTGAGAATATAAAACTGGGGAGAAAAGCTGAGGAAGAAGCACTGTCTGTTTTGGAGGGAGTACTTACCCATCTGCCCTTCTGGCCAGAGATTTAATAGATTTCTATTTTTATAAAGGACATAAGGGGAGGGGGTGGCTCCATCAGTTTCCTACAGAAACCCAGCTGCCAAACTGGATGTGCCAAAGGGGAATTTTAGGGAATTTTAAAGAGATAACCTCTGCTGAGACTGCAATGTCAGCTTTGTAACCTCATGACTGGAACATGTGCAGTGAATGCTGGATTGAAAAAGCTGTGCTATGGGAGTTGGAAGAAAGAAAAGGAGAAAACATGAACAGCGTAAACTGGGATCATTACTCTGTGATGAGAAGGAACTGGAGCTAAAACCACTGTTATTTCACTATGAAAAAACACATCTATAGAGAAAGCTTACTTTGATTTCAGTATTTGTTGATAACCTATGCTCACTCCCATCCTTTCAGACCGAATACACTCTGTGCATTTTATGCTGATACCATCGTTTCATTTAACAGTTCAGCTGCAGTGTATTTTAAACAACGCATGGAGCCGAACTGACCTCTGGTTTAAACATTCAGCACAGAAGCTGGGGGGAGGCAAGGACTGAGCAGCGAATTGAAAGGGAGAGGAATAGGAGCACTGGCAATTTAAAAACAAAGACAAACAAAAAAATCAACAAATACACAGCTAAGCCTGTGCTTTTTCACAGTCTAGTTTTTCAACTTCTGTTCAGCTTCTGTCCTCTCAATAGGTTAAAAAAAGACAAAACGAAATCTCCTCAGTTTAAAATTACCAAGTCTTTCAAATGCTGCAATTTTACAAAGAACAGATTAAAGTAAAAATCTATGACGTGTGATACTATTTACCAAGGTCATGATATCTGAGGAGATTTAGTGAGCTAAGAAATGTGTAAAACTATTGTGATTTAAAACCAAGAACAACATAATAACCAAATAACCGAACTAACCACAAATACAATAAACACAAACACCTTCAGTGGTCCATAAAAATACTAGTACCAGGGAATAACATTAGAAGAATTTTAGAAGAATTTTAGTTGGGGATTTAAAAGGTGAAATTGGAGATTTTTACTTAGACAAGTACATTTCTGTGCTACAGTACAGTAACAGCACAGTAGGGGAAGTCTCTATTGCATAAGAAACTACTACAAAACTATTTATTTATTTTTATGTCAACCTTTCTTTTTCATCTCTTCACATACAGTAGCAGCGTGCTTGCAAAATGTATCCCTTTTACTACATCTAAAATAGATGGGAAAAGATGATGTCACCACAGAGAAGTAGCAATAAATACACTTTTGCAGTGAAAGCAGGAATGCTTTATGATAAAATATAACAGCTCTTTAAAGTGAACAGGAATGTTAGAAAGGTAAAATAAATTAACAGTCTCAGTTGTTAGAAGTGATCTACAAATCTTTATAATCCAATTCTCTCAACAGTTCTGATTAGTGATTGATGAATACCCTTAAGTTACAAATCCACGAAAAGAAGCTGACTTCAAACTTAAAATGTATGTGTTCCATCTACATTAGAAATTTGGAAATATTAAGAAAAAACATTCTTCATGTTTTGGGGGAGCTTTTTTCGTTTGTTTGTTTATTCTATTTAAGGAAGTTATCAACTGAGGACTCTTAAACACAACTCAAATTTAGTCTCACAGCATAGGGAAAATGCTAGTAGATGCCACTGTAAACAAAACGCTAGTGAGTTTAGTTGCTCCAGTGCTTTTCTTCTTCCTGAGGAGCACTTCATTGTGGATCTGCTCACTTGAAAAAAGACAAGTTGATTTAGTGCCGCATCTTTTCAGAAGAAAAGGAATACAATCAAATAATTAGCACCCGATACAACCGTTCTGAGTTAAGAGGGGCACCAATTTAAAAGCACTTTGTTGCTTGTGACTGATCTGAAAAGAATCTTATTTCATCTTCAAGTCAAAAAAGAAAGCAACTTGCAACACTGTGAGAGTGTTCAGTGGCTTTCTACAAGAAAAGCTTTGCAAAGTCAGAAATTTTTGCTCTATCAAAAAAAAAAAAAGTATTTCTACGATGTACTGTAAGTCTTTACCTCCCTCAATTGGGAGGCAGGTTTTTATGCCTTTCAAAATTTATTATGTCTGCTTGACTGTGCTTTCCTAAAGATCCCCTTCAGCTTCTGTTCCAACAAGCAAGTGAAAACTCTCTCAAGTGCAGTAATATAAAAGGAGTAGGAAAGAAATTCAGTACATCAACAGGGCAGGCACACAATGTAGTGCGGTGCTTTGCAGAACCGCACAAAGCACGTTACAGCTGGATTCACGAAACAAATGAATTCGAAGTAGTCGCTATATAGGTCTTATAATTTATTAAAGTTTATAATATAAAGAAAACCATCAAGCAAGTCTCAGTTGAAATGCATAGGTTTCCAAAGAAGCCCTATAACCTCAGCACAACTTAAAACCTTTCCTATACATCTCTAACACCCACATCCTTATTTATTTTCATTACACGTTATTCAACAAACTGCTATACATTTCTGAATTTTAATCGCACTAATAGTGCCACGGAGCTCAGTGGTGCCCATACTACTAGCACAACTGGTGAGGCACACGCAAACGTATGAACTGAGGATTTATGCTGCAATATCCCTGGGGCAAGGAATATGGAGTTGTTTACATTTCACAAAGAAGCACATGATTCTGTCAGCAAAGAGCACATAAACAAAGATTTCAGTTTTAAAATATTCACAGATCATGAACGTGAAAGAAAGCCACCATTACGCTTCTACCAGCAAGCCCAAGAGGTATAGGAGAAAGCCCAGAATAAGCTCTGTCATGAATCGGATTAGAAGGATCTCCGCAATTATTTCCCGTGATGACGAGGAAGTCAGGAATGGTACTATATGAGCTAAAATACAAGAAATTTGTAATTATTTGGAAGATGAAGCAGGAACCATTTTTTCCCTGCTAGCCATTCTCAAGTGTTTTTTTTTTTTTCCTGCTTTTGTTGAAAGCAAGGTGATTCCAATAACATAAAAGCAACTATGCTACTACTAAAAAAAAAAAAGACAACAACACTATTCCTTGCTTACATTTTTCCTACTTTCAGGCTTATTCATTTAATACAAAGAGGGAAAAAATTACAAGGGCGCTATCCAAGAAAAAAGCAATAAAGCAATGTTGGGTTTTTTTTCTGAAATTTCAGCATATATACTGCAGTAGACATTCAACACCATTTCCAGTCCTGAGTAAGTTCATTCCTCATTTACAGAAAGCGCAGCAAATTCTGTCTCGATAATTTTAATTATTGGCACTCTCTCCGGTCATGGATTTCTAAACTGACCAAATAATGAGGTACACAAAGCAAGCAAGGTACACAGAAGCAAAAATTAAAGCGATTTCAGCAAAATGTATACCTTGCTAATACATGAGGATTGTAGAGTTCGGTTTGACTGCCACGTATTAGCAAGCATATCAGCAACTTTTAGAAGCTGAATTGATTATTAACATGACATTTTAACCACAAGTGAGAAAGTAAAGCCACGTTACAGCAGAAATTTTCTATGAGTTTGACAGCGGTGATTTTGAGAAATAGCTTTTCAAGTTCATAGGAAAGGGATTTTTTTTCATGAGCTGAAAATAGTTTTATTCCCTTATGTCAAATAACATTTATGTTTGAATTATGTATGTGTAATGTGTACCATACCACAAGAAGGAAGACATGAAGCAAAACATGACCTTACAGACATGGCTTTATCATCACACAGAACTGCTTTATAAATAATGCCGAAGTAAACAGCGTATAAATAACATTTCTCACACTGACTGTTAAATACACTGACAGAACCAAGCAGCAGCAAAACGCCACTGATCGTAAAAATATCCCTGCTTTTATTTTAAGTATATAAACAAAATTGCTATTTTTGTAACCATCAAAGAATTCTGGCAGCTGACTTCTGATTTCATCTATAAGGAGCACATATCTATAAATAAAGATGAAAAAGAAGGGGGAGGCTGGGGAAGACACAAGTGAGCTTTCATACTATTAGCAAGGCTTATAATCCAGAAAAAATCGCCATGTGAGCCAAGGCATGGCAATACAGTGTTTAGGCACATCTAGGAAAAAACGCTTGTAAATTCCCCTGGTCCAATGAACAGAGACACAGTTTTCATAATTTTATCATTGTACTCCATGGCTGACTGGCTGTCAGGCCAATGGCAGCGCACAGGTTCCCATCTGAATGACATATGGGCTCACCCAACCAGAGAGATGTTAGAGCATTAAATACCACAAACAGGACAGGACAAGAATACAAAAAGCCAAATTAGCACTCACACAACCGCACGCGGCGCGCTCGGCCCAGCGTGTTTGCAATCGCCTGGTGCCGCCAATGCCTTATCCTCTGGGCAGCGGCCTCGCACCTCGTAAAACCCAGAGACATTGAAACACCGTACTTCAAAGGGAGACGGCAGAATAAGGAAACGTGTATTTTGAAATACTGGAAAATGGAGATTTAGATACGCAGAGAGAAAGAGAAGGTAGGAGGAATTACCGCTTCCCACAGTAATTCTAAAAGGCATCATGGAAAATATGTTTTACCTTTGCGGAAAGCTATGCTCTAGACAGAAGTGTTTAACATGTTATATAAACACGTTATGCAGTGAAATGTAAAACACGGGGGAATTTACATCACATTTATTGCATTTGTTAGCCAAAACACAGTAGTCTTGTAACCACTGCCGCCAGTGCACTAAAACACCTCAGAAATATTAACAAAAGCAGTGCTTTTATCGCGCTTCTTGAAGGGGAAAGGGGTTACACAGAACAATGCTGACCTAAATCCCAACAAGAACTGAGAATACCAGAGTGCTCTGGGGAGCGCACGCAGACAGCATGGGCCCCACTCCATAGGCAGCTCACCTATGGCCACAGCGGAGCTGCTCCATAAGGGGCCACTCGGCCTCCCCAGCGCATGTCCGGCAGTGTGGCAGGCACAGCCACAAGCTAACATGGAGAAGTGGCACAGTGATTGCCAGAGGAGCCAAGGAAGTCTAGCTTCCTCCTGACAGCTTCAGCTGATGAACACCCAGACAGAAGCTCCCCGTTGCTGTGCCTGAGGAGTGCTGGCCTCACCCAGCACACTGCATGCCACCATCCAGCTGCAGCCCATCAAGGCAGGGCACCGCTGGGACAGAAGGTGCCCACTGCTGACTTAAAGGCAGCTCTTCTCCTTGTCCCTCTGTGCTCTGTTGTCACTCTGCAGGTCTCTCCAGACATGGTCTCCTTCAATTTATTTTATAGTCACAAAACAGCTGAGGGATGTTAAAAGACCATCCAGTTCCAATGCTCTGCCATGGGCAGGGCTGCCCTTCACCAGCTCAGGCTGCCCAGGGCCCAGTCCAACCTGGCCTTGAGCGACTCCAGCGATGGGCGTCCACAGCTTCTCTGGTATCATATTTTCCTTTTCTCATTTGTTTTACCCTCCCATTTACATGTTTATGAATTAAATTTAAAAAAAAAAACAAAAAAAACCTTAGAAGACCTCTCTGGGATCTGCAGCCTTCTGTAACAACAGACTCAACAAGGAGGGAAGATTATCATTAGGCAGCCATTCAAAATAGCTGCTAGGTCAAAGGTCCTGATCAGCCACTGCAGCTCAGTCAGTGACAATTTCTTCCCCACTGAGAAATAACTACCCAGCAAAAGCAGCAATTCATAATAGGCTTTGCTTATAAAGATTTATTTAATCACACATAATTTATGTTCTAAGTAACAGAATTTGCACTTCACTAGCTAAAAGTTGCTTTGTTTTTCTTTCTTTTAAAAAAGTCGAATACTTTTTATGGCAGTGAAGAATTTTCAGGAAAAAAAGCAACAAAACCATGTTTTTCCTTAAGAATTTCAGCACGACACTACAATCTCCCACCCTTTATTTCTTTTCAGTGTCTCCAAGCACTTCAGACGCAAGACCTCTGTAAGCTGTACTACAGACTAAACTCTGCTCCAGTGGTGTCTTTTTACTTCTGAATTTGTTTTGCCTGAGAACTTCATATTCCAGCAGGACTTCCAGTTGAAGACACACAATTCCTATCCTCCCGCCTTCTTTTTGTGGTTAATTACTAAGAATTTATTTCAGAACTATGGACACCAAAATACCAGAAAAAAGCTCCCCTGACTCAGGGAAAAAGCCCAAACAAATCCATTTAAATTGTTCCCTAATTGTTTTTCATATAAGCAGGCAGTACGTCATCTGAAAGGATTAAGAGTGAATGAATCAAAGATGAATAAATGTATTCTTATTTTAACATCTAACAGTAAGAAATTGTTTTAAAGATCCAAATACAAATACAGAACAGTAGTGGCAAAACACAAGAAAACTGAATATGAAGGAGAATTGCGAGCAATGTCCTCCTTAAAATACTGTCTTAGAGAATTACTCCTGTACCCTCTAGGCTAATCCATTCCCATGCTCTCTGTTTGAAGATGATGCTCATATTAGCAGATCTATCACATCCTGCCCTGCCTCAGACAAGGAGGGGAACGTGGCACAGCTACTGGAGAGAAACCCTGTGAACCATAGGCAGAGCCACTCTCCTTTTGCCATTCTCTCTCCCCACTCGACCACATTAAAGAAAGTTGGCAAACAGAGATAGGAATCCCAATTCAAAAATGCAGGAGCATTCACAAAGGCTTAGGAAATGCAAAGAATAACAACACTGAAAAGTAATAATACCTTCAGAGCTATGCGAAGTGCATGACAAATAGGGGACGGGAGTAGAGGGAAAGATATCTTTGACACATCAAAATTGAAAGAAAAAATATTCAAATAACACTTTTCCTAGAAGTTAAGATTTTAAGTTACATGGATGCAGATTTCAGTGTCAGATATGCAGATGTGAAAACTCCCAGGGGTTGTTTGTTTTTGTTTTTGTTTTTAATGTGCATTGTGAAAGCATAGCAGAAATTACTAATGGAGTTTTGGGAAGATTTCAAACAGAAATGAATGCAAATTCTAGGTATATACACAGAAAATCATAAAGTCTGCCAACAAAATTTTGAAGAAGTTAGAAAAACACAAATATTTAGATTTGACCATCATGGTCAAGAACAAACAGCTTATACATTATGACTGAAAAGAATATCTTTTTTTTTTTCCCAGATATCTTCTGGGAAAAAAAAAACCAAAAAACTTTTCAACTTCCAAAATATTTCTTCTGAAAATAAATTTTCTTTCAAAGGTAATTCGACAAAAAATTGTTGTCTGACAGAAAATGAACTGGCTACATTTTTACAGCAGTTCACTGGCATTCCATTTGGTGCACTGCTGTACACCATCCTACTTAGGTAAAATTCAGCTATATTCAAAATGAATAAGCACTTAATACAGATTAAATTAATATGGGCTTATGATATACAGCAAGTGGCACAAAACTAAGCACGCTGACTTAAATTTACAGACCTCACAGTAGTTTAATGGTGTCACTGTAAACCCGCAGACAGACAGACAATGAACTGAATCAGAGTGGAACATGACTTTCTTTGATGTTACAATTTTAACATGGGAAAACGCAATTCCTGTCTACAGCAGCTCCACAAGGTTCATAGGCCTGTTCTAACTCCATTTCTCTTGATTTCAAGCACTTAGACCTCAGTAACATTAATTGAAGGAATCGTTCTCACAAAGTTTACGGAAACCAAGTTATGATTACACTATGGTATCTGGCACCCTTTCTGACCAAAAATTCTCCGAAATCAAAGGCAAGCCTCAAGTGGCACTGCTGAAACTGTTTTCAGATCAGAAATCAAGCAGCCTGACACTCAACATTTGGGCCGCAGACCTGACGGGTTTTTCAAAGAGGAGATTGCAGCTGAATTATGAGCACTGAGCAAAACAAAGCCTCAAAAGCCACTGTTTCTCCCACCCCACAGCCACAAATCCCCTCTGGAATATCCCCTGAACTCCTGACCAAACAGGTGTTAGAATACCCAGACATGGCTCTTCTAATCCACACACGCCTATACAGGGAAGGATTTCAAGCTGTAAGTACAATATCCAGACGCTTCTGTCCCTGTACCCTCCCCAACCCAATCTGCGCAATGGGCTGGGCTAGTAAGATCTCCACTGCAGCGAGCAGCTGTAGAAGGGAATGGCTATCCTCAGTGTATACCTAACCCAACTGAGACCATTGGAGTCACCACTGCCCTCCATCCAATGACCTTGCTCCATTAATGGTATGACAGAAAGGCAATGGCTCCAATGGCATGGGAGTATGAAGTCAGTGACAAGGCAACAGTGCCTGCACCTCAAAAATATTATTTCATTTATAGAAACTGTAATATTAAGCCATAAAACTGTTTCTAGATTATCACTGGAAAACTAAGTCAGTCTCAGGTATTCAGCTAGCACAAGGAATGTTTCAGGTATTAGGATGTTCTGCAAATGTAGGCTAGGTGGTGAGTTAATGATAGTTTGATAGACTTGATTTATTTAAAAAAAAGAAAAAATAAAACAAAAACACACAAAAAAACCCACAAATAGATGGCAGTCACTGCCTATTACTGCAAAGTCTGCACTGAGTTACTTCAATTAACACCCTATGTAAACCCTTACTAGAATAGTTGAAAATTACCATTAAGAACTACTAGCTACATCTTCAAGTTAAACATTTTTCCCCACCCAAAAGACCCAATGCTAGAAGCTGCTTCTTCAACTCATTATTTCTTAAAATATGGTATCATAGAAACCTTCACATCTTTTTAAATTTGTGGTAAAAACCATTGATGGAGGTCCTTTAAGAAAGAAAAACAAAAAACCCACACTAGTTGAATAGATACGAAACAAATGTCTCTCTACTGTACGGGCCAAAGAAGAGTGAAAAAAAAAGTGAATATACTACATGACTGCACAGCAAAATTGAAGGGCTCCTGGTATTTGATGCCATCTTCAGACTGACTTAAATCTTTATCTTTCTCTTTGTTTCTGAATATGCTTAAGAACAGAGAAATAAGGAAGACCTTGTCTTGAAAATGCAATTTTTTTGTAGATTGATGTCTCCTCTTTTAAAGAGATATAATTTTACAGTCCCTTGCAAGTGAGATAGTGGGTTTGATATCTATAGCAAAGTACGTATTTGTCTTTATGTCAATCTATGTGAAAGAGAAATCACTGGGAAAGTAACAATGAAATACACGCACTGCAGGGATCCATCTACATTCTGATTTTGTGGCTCAGATTTGAAATATTTTCCATACTCAGAAATGCAATATTTCTGTACGCACACACATAAATCTTGACAAAAAGATCTTATTTCAGTCATGCTGATCCTATTTTTAAATTTATTTAATGCTCAGCTATAAAAGTAGAATACTACTTTATAATTGAAAACAACATCACAGCCGAGAAATATTCCTGACTGAAAACACTATCTATGTGGATAAAAGAAAGATCCTACTGCCTCTCTTTTAAAAATCAATAGAGTAAGACAGATGTGCAGAATTTGTAGAAACTAATAAACTAACTGCAACACAACAAAAGTGTTACCAATTCTCCCCAACCTCCCCCCCCAAACACACACACACTTTAAATCTCAATCATACATTTCCCCACAGTACTGTGAATTTAATAAGAGATCACACTGGGTACATCTATGAGATACTCTAATTAAGAATTTTTAGATGTTTAAAGATATCCACAAATTTCATTACAGGCTGGCAGTTTAAAAAGAAGAACCGTAAAAACTCTAGGAGGCAAACTGCAATCTCTCTTTGAAGATATGTTTTACATCTGTTCTCCTGTGATGCAGAATCTCTCATTTTATATTGGTTAACTAAGAAATTCCACAACAACGCATTGGCTATAGCATGCCATAACAATAGTACTGTAGAGCTATATGCTATCTCTCCCCTAAGAAACAGCGAGGAACAAGAAGCAGATTTAAAAAAACTGTGCACCAATTATGACAAAAAAGTGACTATTAGCACAGCTATAATACTGCAGACAACGTTTTTAACAACATTTGCTTTCTCCATCTGTCTTTTCTGAAGACTTTCTTCAGCAGTGAGTCAGCTTTTGGACAACATTTGATGGGGTGCCATTTAAAAAGAGAGAAATGGGAAGTACGAAGAGCTTTCATGAAGTCGATTCTGCTGCAATCCAAGGCAGATACAGAATATGACAACAAATTCACGTCAAATACCAGTCTGCTTGATGGTTAGATTCATAATTATTATTTAGGAAATGCAATAAAAAGAAATCAAGTTTTCCAAACAGTCTTGAGGAACTTAATATGCTAGCGCATGTTGCACGCTATGAGAAAACGAACACATACATCATTTTTAAGAACTTTATTTGCCTGCTTCTGTTACAGACAGCAGACCGTATGCTGATGGAGGACCTGCCCAGTTAGCATGAGGTCAACGATTTTTCCTTTCGATGTAGAATAGCCACTACTTGTCTACAAAGACAGCAGCAAGAGAGCCAACCGCTAGGATTTTTACTCTTGTTATTTTACCTCTGTGATCAATGTTACACAGATTCTTCTCAGAATTAAGGACAGAAAAACATTTCAAATAGGCAGATGGGGCAGAAAATTTTTTAAGTGGATCTCCTGTACAGAGACAGGCTTGCAAGCTGAGTGTTATTTCAGTTACTGAAACGTGAGAGTGCACAGATGACACAAAGGAAATCTACTAGTCTAACTGCAAGGAATGCCTATCTAAAGAATGCTTCTACAGCAGCCTGCCAAAACATGCCAAATTATAGCCAAAACTCCACAGTGACCTCACTGCTTCTGAAACGGGACTGTCAAACAAAAGTCCTATGCTAATGTATTTTATAATAGCTATCAGTCAGTCGTCGTCCCTCTGAATACATCTGGTCTGAGAACGGTCAGACAAAGCATCTTTACAAAACGCTCTGTAAGAACATAAAAAAATAACAGAAACACATCAATTTCTTTTAAACATTCATTAGGTCCAGAATGGAATTTCTGGACAGAAGAATACATGGCATCCCGCACAGCTTTGGCAGACTCAGCCATAGCCTTACACAAGGACTTGAACTTTAACTAGCAAATTATTGCTTCTTTCAAATTGTTCTGACCGTGGCGATGCAGCAAAGCACGCTGATCTGACTGCCAGGTGCCACAGGCTCACCTCCCTCTCCATCTTTCTGTGCTGCCCTGGCACCAGCCTGAGCCATTTCAGCATGCATAACCAGCAGAAAACTGAACCTCCTCCCTTCCTTCCCCACTGAAAAAGCCAAGTGTCCTGTCGCTTCAGCAAAGCATTGCTATACTTCACTCAAATTAGGCACTGTACCTCTATGCATCATCCACACGGAAGGCAAGAGATCCAAACTGAATCAACGTATGAAGTACGGAAGAAAAAACTGTCCAAAATATAGGAAGCTGCTTCCCATGGCACCCAGACTCTGAGTCAGATTAGTACTGCCATCAAAATGCCACGCAACAGCGATGTGACTGGAGCATGCTGTACTTCGCATCATGCAAAGCATAAGACGCATAAGAAAACCTCAGAAACAAAAAATTACTCCAATATCCAAGATACATTAAATATTATATACACACACACATACTTAACACAGACGTCCTCATATTATTTTGTTAATGATTAGTCGTTCATCTGTAAAATCTTCAGTAATGCATAACAAACCACAAAGCATACTGGTGAAGCTAGCGTTAGCGCCTCAGAAGACAACATAATAGATTTTGCCTTGAAACCTATGGCAGAGCTGTGAAACTCAACCCTTACTCCAACCGCTAAAGAACAAGCTCTCCCATTTTGCCTGTTCATTTTCTACTGATATAGTTTACTAAATCTTTTTCCCCATTTCCTTTCTTCCACATACACTGCGGCATACCTAGCACACAGTAGTTTTTGATGCACTTTAAGTAGTCGATGCACACATATAATCCAAAGTTATAAAGTGCCTTAATGGATGTGAAAGGTGTTAAGAAAAACAAGTAAGGTTGTAAGAGCTTCTGGTTCAGCCAACCAGCCTGAAGTTACATTGTACCAAGTACTTGTATGCATTCCTAGGCACTTTTAAGTACGTATTTAAAGCATAGAAACAATAAAGAATTTGTAGCTTTTCTGTAAGCCCTGCAAATCTCTGAAGCCCCACAGTAAAGGAAGCCCAATGGTCACCTCCTGGTTGCTCCCTGAACTCAGGCATTCAGTCAACATCAGCTATTCAGCAACAGCTTATTCCAGCAACTGAACCAAACCTAAAAATTTAACAAACCCAAAAACTTCGTAACAAAAGCCAGCCGAAACCACTGGCAGAGGAAAGCCAAGAACAATCTGAAAGTCAGAGAGAAACTGTTCTTTGAAACCCTTCAACTGTTCTTTGAACCCTTCTGCCCTTCAGAAATAAAAGGCTGACACGTAATTTATCCAATCTGAGCCTTGTGTGTCTGCACGGTTACAAAACTCAGCAACATGCTTAACATTTTCCCCTAACATTTTGTATTTCAAGAGCGGTTTTGTGAAAGATGCAACTGTCTTGGAGGTGAAACATCTCCAAAACAATCCACAGCAGTGGCAGAAAACAAGGAGGAATGAAGGAAGAAGACAAGCTTGGATGTTTAATATATTGCCATTGCTAAGGATATCAAGGTAAAAACTGAAGGGATGAATTGAAGGTACGCTCTGTGCTCAAAGCACATTTCTGAAATACAAGATAACAATTTGTCAGAGAACATCTTCTCTTTATCTCCCTCAGAGGGCTGCAAGATTATTAATCTTCAGAGCACCGAACACTGAAAGACTACAACTCCCGATGTACCCTGCAGCCCATTCCATTACCACAAGCGCAGAGTCCTTGCTAGGAGGAGGAGGATTGGATTTAAGGGAACAGACCTAGCTCCTAGTGGTTAGGCACATGTTTTCCCCACGCTCAATTCCTCTTGCAGAAAAAGAGAATTAATCAGCCGAGAGAGGCTGAATAATGCTTTTGTTTTCCTGTGAAAGAACAATCTCAAGGTGGTACTGCAAATATATAACTGCTCTGGGCACAGATTTCAGCAATGCCTTGAACACAACTGCACGTGGCATTGACACAGCAGCCTCAGGACATGGGGGTATGGTACTGGATGGCCACGACGCTCCTACAGAATAAAGCTGACCGACATAGTGCCAGCAGGCCCCACAAGATAGATGTGCAGCATCTGGAAAACAGAGCGCCAAAACACTGGAAAAATAAACTCTTTTGTCCAGGAGAAAAACGCCTACAAGTTGGAGCTCACACACCAGCTGCCTTCTTTCTCTCAGGTCTGTGCCTATTAAATGGTTACAACCATGGTATGGTACTGCAGAGTCAGCCAGGGGGTGGGAAGGAAGGAGAACAACCCATGATGCGCTCCGACCTTACTGCTCCATACTGTACGGCCATTAATTTACCTTACTGCCTTTTTATTGGCACAAGCCCCACTTCCTAATGGTGTTCTTTTCCTGACTATGAGAAATTATTGGGCAGTTTATGCTAACTGCTCTCCATCATGTTTCATTTCCAAACACCATCTTCTGTCAGCTTATTCCAATTCCACCCAAAGCGACTGTCAGCGCGAATACAGATGATCTGTTCATTTTTATAATAATCTACTGCTGGCAGTAATTCCCACCTCCCCTCCTATTTGAACTCAGAAGACTAACAAAACTCAGAACTGAAAGAAACACGAGCAGCCTCACCTTGGCAGTACAGACAATGCATCCAGCACATGGTGTTTTTTGGAACTGCTTTATGTTACTTTAGGAAGAAGAATTAAGGGGAAAAAAAAAACACATCACTCCACTCCAATCTAGAGTGTTTTATTTGCACATAAACATTTCGTACCACAAACAGGCATACTCTGTTCTTCTATTCCTGCTTATTCTGCTGAGTTTCAGCATGTCACCAGAAGCAGCGGGGCTGCACTCAGAGCCCCTGGCATCTGCCACCCCCAGACTTGCAGGAAGACTTGCATCCTCACTGGAAAAAGGCAACAAAACCCAGCGAAGACTGGGGGGAGGCAGAGGAGGGTTAAAAAGGAAATAAGGAATCCCTGGAAACCATCCTGCTCTGCAGACGCATAACCAGATATCAAAGGTGTGAAAGCTAGAGTGAAAATATTTGATGTGACAGCTCTTCACCTCGGTTGTAGTATGCCCTATCTAAATAGCAGGGGAGCAGATGGTAATTTTCAAGCACATTTAGACCAGAATACAAACAATACTTAAAAATAAATACATAAATAAACAAATAACAGCACACATGGAATAAATAAAGCAAAGCGTGCGTAGGGAGAGATGTCTTACTAGGCTAACCCAAGTAGCTGGGAAAAAAAACCACACACACAGATTTACAGTCACACGAACCCTTCTTCAGATCTGACATTTACAATTTATTCCTAAGCTAAGCCACCAAATTGTGTAAGAATGCAAAGATGCAAGCACTTGTCCTGGCAAAAGCCTCTCTGAAGCTCACTGGTATTAAATCTGCGGCCTGGTAAGCTGTGAAAACTCCGCTCCGTCCTTTCGAATGAAGCAGCTTTGGAACACTTGTTTTGAAAATTTAAAGTGAATAAGCAGACTGCATAAAATTTGTTTAAACACCCACCACTACCTTGAGATTTATGCAATGTCAGAGGCACCCTCAAACTCCAAACGATTTTGAAGATAAGAAGCAATAAATCATTTCAACGCTAATAATGACTGATTTCAAAACGCTGCCGGCTCCACAGAAAATGCTGAATCATTCCCCAACTGTCCCATCAAATAAATCAATATCCGGGGTTACAGAAGAGGTGGATTTGTGAGCTATACATGGTCTGTATTTAATTCTGACAGCAAATCCCTGATTTAAAGCATCACCCAGCCTGACGCAGAGCCAAGAACAGCCAGTGCTGTTATAATGTAATGTTAAAGACAAAACGTAGCAAAACTGGGATCAGGTGATAAGACAGAAATACATGATAAATTGTTCTTAGGGCTCTACTAATCAATGGAACTGCTTGAAAGAGATGCCCTCCCCCTCCCCCCAGCCTTTTCCTATCTATCCTGCTTTCCAGGATGGTTTTCTGCTTGTCAGCTTTTAGGATTACTACCTATTCCAAAAGGTGTGTGAATAACTTACTGCTGACAACTAATTGGAAAGTGATACAAATTTTATGCTTAAGCCACCCTTTCATTTCTCAGTGTGTTTTGTGTGGTTTTTTTTTCTTCCTTAAACAGCCATAAAAACAAACAGCACTACTTAACCAAACAAAACTCCTAAAACTTCTTTTTACACATACTGCTCTAACACATTACAAGCACACATGCATCTTAAAAGGTCTCCCCAGCTCATCTCCAGACGCCCTCCTTTGCCGCTATGACGTTAAGGATGGACTTGCATGCAGCCCAGCAAAACCAAGCTGCTCTGAAAGCCAATGCAGACAGGGGCAGTTCCTCTTAATGGGAACAAGGCACATTTTTAACCATCACGTCACCCGAGACTGAGAAGAGTTCAAGGCAAGACTGCATTAACACACACACACACACAAATATCAAATTAAGTGCTGTGATAAAAGCAATTTTCTTCCATCTACAACACAAGTGTTTCCACCTGATGTATAAAAGCACGCTTTTCCAAAGCGTGGTAGAATTCCAGCAAGCTTTGAAGTTGTATTTCAGTTCCATATTTTGCGAGAACATGATTTTTGCTCAGTAAACATTATTTGAATAAAATGTTACTGAATATGCAACACCAGGTAGCTATTTCATCATTTATTTGCAAGTATCATGCATTTTATAATAAATTAGCATAACAGTTCAGTGGCAGAGTCAAAATTTGTACCCAAGCATCCTAATTACCAGGATTCTTTCTATATTCCAGCTCTAATGTGTTATCTCATTTGCTCATTAGTATTTAGTATACATGCATCTCCAAAAGCACAAGCAAATGAAATTATCATAAATATATAACTACAGTTACATTTTTATTAGGTTTACAGACATCTGAAAGAAAACTGAACTGCTAAAAACAAAACTTACATGTAAATTTGTAATAAATTGCGTATTACACTTAATTTATTCTCAAAAATACTGGGGAAAAAAGTTCCAAAATGAAGAATTAGTTTTAATATAAAAAACAGTAATAACTGTCTATTCACTGCCTACTAGAACTAGAGGTTATTATCTGAAATAATAACTTGAGTATATTGTAACATGGCTCCCAGGCACTAAAAAAATATAAAACCATTTATTAGCTATTAATAGAGCCAGACTAAACTGATATGATTAAATCACATCAGTTTAATCTACTGTATAGTTCTAAGAATTTGTTTATCTTGCTTCCTTGTGGTCAGCTTTGGAAAGTAAACTGTCACTCAAACAGTATTAAGTGAACTACTTCAGTGTATGCAACAACAGATAAGAACAGGTACAGAGGAATACTCAGCATGCATACGTTTGCATACATTCCTACATATACCTTTGGTAAAGTAAACTTGTGTTTGTCCTTTTTTATGTGCGTGTTTCTCTTCCTAGCTTACCAAGCAGAGAGAATCAAGCTGCTTTTTCTCCTCGATGATGCAGGTATTAATCTGCTCATGACTTCAAGCGAGCCACAAAACAGCATTTCTATGCCTTTTGAATTCTTGTAATTTACCTAGAGTATTTTAAAAGAAGTAGAAGTGTATTTAATCCCCAGGATTTTCATACCGTCTACATGCATTTTAAAATAAAATCCTTGCCTGACGGCAAACATCTCAGGCACAGAGAAGCTGACTCCACAAGAAGTACTCCCTTTTCCCCTGCAAAATTAAGAACCACTTTACGTTATTTTCAGTAATTAAAGTTCTTGGCTTCTGAAGGCATAACAACATGTTACACATTTAATAAACTGACCACACTACTGGAATGTGAGATTTACTAGAGAGAAGAATGAATACTCTGACCGCAATAATGTAGAGAGAAAGTGATTTCATATATACGTCACTTCACATTTTGAAGACCAAGCTAATTTTCAGGTCTTTTGGAGTTATTTTTGATCGTATGGAGATATCCTGTTATATTTGAAGGAGACAGCATGCCTCACGCAGCTCCTGCACGTGGCCACAGTTCTTCAGTGAATGCGTTTTCCTTACTTGTGAAAGTACAGCCCATGCTGTATACTTGAAAGTTGGGCTGAATAATTCTTCTTTATAATTTTTGTTCCACAGATTTAGACAAATAAAGATTCAGGCCAACAGAGCTGAATCACCCATTTCACAACCTAAAAGGATATTCAGTTCTTGGAATCTCTTAATGATCGACAACGTTGCCCAGTTCACTGAAGCCATTGTAGCTCTTAGTCTGCGTTCCATCTCCAACAGCCACTATGAAGGATCCAAAACTAGATTCAGTTTTCCGGTATCACTTTCTTTTACTCAGCCAAATATCATATTAATGCTTTTAAACTGCAGGACTGCACAAGAAGAAACCTGCATTCAACGGATTATCTACCATGACCTTCAAAGCTTTCTCTGTCACTGCTTTCCAGAGGAAAGAGATATCCTGTAAGCGAAACCTGTAGTTCAGTTCCTAGATCACAGAGGGCTGATTCAAATCAAGGTATTGGGTATTAGTCCGGTCTTATTTAAACTGGCAAGCAGGAAAATCTGGCATGAGTCATATATTCTAATCTTGTTTTGCATTAATTTTTTTTTTGGTTGCTCTTTTAAAGAAAGGTTTAGTAGCACTGGTTGGTAAATATTGGATTTTGTTTTATTATTAGCTATAGCTTTTCCACCATGCTCAGCAGGCCTTCTTGCTAACCAGAAAAACACTTTCAAGTGTCCACACACACTTATTTAAGCAATTATGCACTAAGACAAATATTTATTCAGATCTTAAGTTTAACACACTTATTACATTAGAAAAATGGTAAACATAACATTTCTTAGCAGGTCATTTTTTTCATTCACAATTATTGCTCATTCATAGTTGAAGCAATTTGACTCTCTTTAAAACCGGATCTTCATTACTAAAGAAACCACTTTAAAATAAACTTGATCCACATTCAAAATATCGTTAAACAAAACAAGAAATAGCTTCAAGGACTGACAGTATTTTTTCCTACTAGTTTTAAAGTTCTGCCAAATACTGGAGACAGAAACAGCGGGAAAAAATTAAGTTTTTCCTATTATTCTTTTTAGTAAAATACTTTTAAGCCATTTCCAAGTGATGCCTGTAGAATTTGAACAAAAAACTTTCTCCCGACTCATTTAGCTTATAAACAGCTTGTATTTCTCATCTTTGCATAGCTGTTGCTCTGAGACTAATAGACATGTTGGCATGTGTACAGAATACATCTACCAATCTACATGCATCCGTTATCATTGGTTTTTTATTTATTTATTTTTGCTTTTTCGAGCTCAATTCAAGCTGTGGTCCTTAATTAAGGAAGCTCTGTAACAAGTTCTTCATCTGACTTTAAGCCCTTCAGCACTGAAAGCAGCATTTCAAGGTAAGTTGTCACTTGTCTTTACACACGCCATTTTTATAAGAAATAAGTTAAGGTTCAATAGTGGCAGCACAAGGGGTTCAGTCTCTGCTCCCCCTGCCCGCTCCAACACGAGTCTGGTCATCCTGCTTCTGCTGTACTCCAGAGGTGTCTAGCAGCTAGCACTCTGATCTCATGCCTTCTTTGCCAGGACAATTTAAGATCATTTGCTTTTGAGTACTCAGTGATTCAGAAATACATAATATCACTCTGGATATAGAGTACCACTTTCCCTCCGCTTCTACTCATTCAATTCTCTCTAAATAGGTTATAACCATTTATTTTAACATTCCAATCCTGTGAACCTTCCCACTAGATTTCAAGTAATACCAAGTAGATGAAATTTATAATCGCAAATGAGAAATTTCAGCTCCCCTTGTTTATTACCCTGGCTGCTAGCATTAGAGTACAGGCAATTAAGTAGGTTTTTTTCCCCCTCCCTGTCATGTCTGAGTACCTTGATCACTTTTGCTCACAAAGCCATGATGTAGATTTCAATGTGTGCTTTTCTACCTTTGCTTTAGTTTTACTCCCCACTCTTACTACTCCAGTCTGGAGTTCTTCCACCTGTTGTGGCCTCCGCAAACAGGCCCTTCACCTCCAGGAGGATCCCAGACCAGCATGCTCCCTTCACTTTACAGATGATAACCAGCTCCTCCAAAACCCCCACTGTTTCTCAGCTGCATGGTTTACCCTACCAGTGGGTCAATTCCAGAATCTTTCATCTTGGTTTCTACTCTACTTAAAGTGTTTTTCAAGCACATCAATTGGATAAAGTCTCAAAACCTTCTGCTTCCTGACAACCAGCACCACTACCCTACCTTACTGACGTGAATTCATCCAAAGAGCTGACAGACAAGACCATCAAAAGCGGTTTTTGAAGATGGAGACTAGGGTTGCTGCTTATGTTTCTTCCACCTATGGGGAGAAGTTGATTTTCTTCCATTTCATATGACATTCTGAGACTTGGGAATGTCCCCTGAAAACAATCTTCTGGAAATCCCACCAGTTCTCCAGAGTGTGAGCCGTACTTTCTTCTCCTTAAGTCAGAAAAAGCCTGTCTAGGTGTATTTTCTGCTTGATGGGGCAATTTAAAAGCAGTTCAGCTCCTACAAAGCCCTGTAATCCCTCAACATAGATTTCATCCACTTATTTCTTCTGCCTTGAAAATTGTCTGAAGTACTCCACCACTCTTCTGTCCCAGGAATAAGAAGTCTCTGCCTCGATACTCCACATGGTCCCAGGAGATTTAATACTCTACATTAGCAGTACAGCAGGGTATCTGAAGATGGGACAGGGAGTCAAGTCCAGACGAAGAGAATGAACTTCAGTGCCCAGACAGGCACGTGCTGTCACCAGCTTCATTCAGGAGAAGGATTACTGTTTTCTCTAAGATCCATATTTCCATACTTATCTTTATACAGCAGTCCTTTTTCTGAACAGCTATCAAAGTGCAAATCCATCAAAATGACTGCTGTTCTATCTCTGCATGGAGATGCATTTCTTGCATTGCAGGTTTATGTTTTTCCCACAGCCTACTGTCACCATGTTACCTAGACTGCCACACGCAGAAGGGGACATGTGGTCCTTTGGGATATATCAGCTGATAACAAACACAGCACTTTCACTGAGTAACCCCAAAAGCAGCTTGCCACAGGAAGTGTAGGCACTGGCAGCCTCTCCCCCATTGCCTGTGAACACAGAAAGCCTCCAGAGCAACTGGTTGTACCATAATCACAAAGGCAAAACCGACAGGAATCACACAACCTTAGGCAAATTTCACTCGAAGCCATGGAAACCAAGGGGTGAGGGGTGGCATTCTCCAGCACAATGAGGGCTTCACAGGCAGCACTGGGGTTATTCCCCCCTGCCCCCCAGCAATCACCATTCCTCACCCAGAGGGCAGAGCAAACACAGCACTGACAAAGTGCCCACAACTCTGCAGAAGGCAGCTGCAGGCTTTCAGGATTCGCTTATGTTTTCCTCCACAAGTAAACAGAGTGTAACTAACAATATTAACATTGCAATAAGGGTAAATAAGTAAACCTCTGCCTCAGCTGATAAATAGATTTGCAAGGCTAATTTCACCTGCAGCTAAATGGAGAAAGTTGCCCCAAGTCAGAGTAACTTGAAAAAAAAAGATGAGAAAAATCCATCAAGGTAATGGCACGCAAATTGTGCCTTGCTCCAATAAGCAGTTATGCTGACTTCAGTTGTAGGAAAAATTATGGGATGTCCTTTTGGGGGTCTCTGTCACCCAATTCATTCTTCCTTTTTCAGCACAACTGGGATCTTCACAGAATATCACATTCCAGAGTCTGAACATCTCAATTTGCAAAACAAGATGATAATAGCAGAGATAAAGAACTCCACAAGTGAGCTAAAACAAGACCACACTTTATTCAGCCACTGCTCAAATACCAGCTACAATCTCTTGCCCAGTGCATGAACATAACAAATAAAAGGTATCTCTGATGAAAATACTCAGTCACAATACTCCTACTGCATCCTTTAGGTGAGTCACTCCCAACATCTGTTTTCATCTGTAATTTGACATGCTCCACACAACGTGCATTACTAGATTAATAGTACTTACTACTGGAAACAACAAATAGTGCGTTTCAAAAACAAAGACAGCATGGCAATGAAAACGTACAGATTTATCTCATTATTCAGTGCAAAAATATCTCCAGGCTAATCTCAAACTCTTCCAGCACCCTCAATATTTCCCACTACTACTGTCTCCCTTTAACAGAGGAGGAAAAAAAGAAGAAAGCTGTGATTCAAAATGGAAGTTCAGTAATTATTAGCAGCCCAGTATGTGCACGGCAAAGTGTCGGGCGAAGCTCTCAGCACACCAGCTCGGATGTAGGCTCACAAGGCACTCCCTCCCCGCAGTAGGCGGCCCAACATCAGGTAACGATGTGCTGGAACCTGTCCCGCGCTACCTGTTCAAAGGGAGCTGCGCAAGAGCATTTCAAGCTCTGACAGATACCACTTTGTGCAAAAACATCCACAGGAGTATTACAAAAAGAGACAGCAGTGATGTTTCAGCAACCTCTGTGTCAAGAAAGGTGCTCTCCTGCATTTTTATTGACATGCACATACAGAGCCCGTGATCATTCCTTACATAATCGGTGCTAGCGCTGCTGACACTGCTTACCCACTGGCCCCTTCCCCCTTCTGATTTCCTCCCAAGTCTGCTATTTAAGACTTAGCACCCTCTACTTCAGAGATCTCCAGTACCACCTAGAGAAATTTTGCCGCTCGGAGACAATAAAAAGTGCTCAGTAAAACCACAATGCAGTAAAAAGCTATCGATAGCATTTTATTACTACAGGATTAACAAGTGCCAAAACGTTTCATCCTTTCTTTCAGCAAGTATTTTATAAATCTTGAGGACACAACTTTATTACACGCAAGGATTTGGGGCACAACCATTTCTGCCTATGGCTGCAAGCTGAATACATGAGATCAAGCCTATGTATAAGAAATACTTTTCAAGTAAAAACATGTTTTCCTCACTAAGCAAAACACTGCACGGAGTGTGCATCTTCCCATGTTCTTCTAAACAACAGCCTTACAACCAGGTTTCGTAACAATAACTAATTTTTATCCTCTGGGCTATTTTTTTTTTAAACCAGTTTGACAGAGCACAGAAGTTTCAGAGTTCCTGCAGACAAAGTCCATTAAAATAACAGCAACTCATACGTACACAGGGCTGTAATATTTAGTCAGGTTTTTATTTTGTTCTACAGGATCAGAATGCATGCCAAGGAAAGGGGCACTTTTATAGACACTTATATATATGAACGATAAAAACGAGATGACAGAACCAGAAAGAGAAAGAACAAAGAAAAGCCTACACCCAAAGAATATATAATCTTTTCCCAGTTATTCTTAAATTACTTTTTGTGGTTATATTCCACTGAGTTATAGGCCTAAAGTGACGTTAGAAAACATTACTTTTCCTGTAATGTGAAAAAAGGAAGGCCAAGTATCCACACAGACTTGGCATTTACTGAATCTACTCTTCACCATTTACTCAGGTCATAAAACAATCTTCCGTTTGAGAAGGATACATGGGATTTCTCCCAACATCACCCCGAAGGACTGAAAAACCACCTGCCCGCTCTCTAACATCAGGAACGTTTTCCACAAAGTCTGAAGCATATTTTTCTGCAAAACTTAAGGTTGATTTTAAAAATGATAGTTTCCTCTCTAGGACAACTTTTGAAACATAAAAGGACCATAAATCTATTAAGTACACACTTCCCGAATCTGTGGAGGGATATGTTGGCCTCTGATACTCTTCAGTTTTGCCAACCTGTAATAAAACGAAACCAATGAAAAAAAATATCAGCCAGTCAATACACTTCATTTAAATACTCTCCAGTAAGTTGGAAGAGTTAGAAAACACCAAATTCTGTTCTTCCAGATGGGAAAGTTAGGAGCAGGAGTAGAGACACGCACTGGCATTCCTGAACTGCTTCAAGCAGCAGAAACGCTTCCTGAGGAACTCCATGCTTCTTCCTCCACACACAGATTCAACGTGTTTTTGGCATCAATTCTCACCTCTTTATTTTTACTGAACGCCGCTTGCACAGAACAACAGAGCGTAGAGAGAGAGGTGACCCAGTGCAAAGAGCAAGGCAGTTTTGTTAACCCGTCCTGTAAAGCACGCATTTGCCAATCAGGCCTGTAAAACAAACATGTACGTAGACTCAAGATAAGTAATGTCTCTTCTGTAATTAAAACAACATCTTCCTTAGTGGCTATATAAACCTTGTTTATTTTGATTGGATTTGTGTCTCAAAAGACAAGCTATATTACAGTTTGCCAAGAAATAAGCCGAAATCTCTTCATCATTGCTTTGTGAAACATACTAATACCAAGTGTAATTTGTCCCTTTGACATATACAACAAAGCCAAATTCACACACTTTCCCAAAGGCACATTTGAATGTAAGATGCAAATATGCTTTTTAATATTGCTTGCTCACTAAATTACTATGTTACGTGTTTGCTCTTAGCACATGAATGCAAAAGGCATTAGGTAATATTCAGAAGAGGAAAAGGATCAAGCTCACAAAAAGTAGAACAGACACTGATTTCCTCCTCACTCCTTTACCACACCTCCAAAATGCATTATAAGCTTCAGAGATCAAACACTTACCAGCTAGAATGCAAGCATTTAACAATGCGAGCATTTAACGCTTTTTTCTATTCCAAGCAAAGCAAGGAATAAAAAGCCCAAGTACTAGAGAAGCACCCAAAAATGGGGTCACACGAGGTAAGTGAAGAATAAAAGCCTACAGAAATGGAATGAGCTGTAGCTTTAAGTTATTCCTTAAGTTCTTAAACCCTTCTTTCATTGTTCTTGAAAAACAGTGAAAGACCAAAAGATTGAAGTATTTACACTAGGATCTTTATATGCCTCTAGTTAGTACAGTCGTAAGAAGCAATACAATCAGTTTTAGAAAAAGTGACCTAAGGAGAATGTTAGCAGTTTAAACATATTTAAGATTTTTTTCTTTATAATAGATTTTATAGTTCATCTGTCCCCACAAAAAGCTTAATGCTTTAGGTGATAAAAAATAAAACACTGAAGCATGTTAATGAGCAAGCTTTGATTACACTAACACGAGATCCATGTTAGTTAAAATGGACACACAAAAAAGGCATGGAAAATGCTTTCAGTTTTTTGTAAAAATGGTACATTTATAGTAGCATTTTACATAGTTTTATCTGAAGGTAAATGTAACAAATTTCAGTTTATAAAAAAACAGAACAACCATTGCTGGTAGCACTGACAGTCTTATTTTGAACTCCTGAAACATCAGGTATTTCTGAAAGGTCAGTTCTCCCAAGAAAAAAGTTACCCGGTTCCATCCCACAGTCACCAAAGTGAATGATGCTGACCTGTGTTTTATTGTGAAACACAATGTTAAGTGTTTACTATGCTTAAGGGGCCGATTCCGCCTACGCTGCTATCAACCTAAGACTGCTCACCCAATAACCCCAACTATGCAGAATCTGATGAAATCATGGCCCCGCTGAAGTCACAGGAAACTTCCCACTGACTTCAGGCAGGCTTCAGTCTTATCTTTAGCCCTATTTTCAGCAGTGGGAAACATACTCCCTATTTTTAAAAAGGAAGTTCTACTGCCTCCCTTGCATCCTCTAAGCAAGATGAAATTTATGGGCAACTGATATTATCTTCTGAGAAACTTATATCAAGACTTCCCAAGAAATGCTGAGTTGCCCCCCAGGGATGCTACAGAAAGTATGGTTACAAAAATCCTAACGTGCACATGATGGGTTTGGATGTAATTTTGGTAGTTTGGAGTGCAAATTATTATTTGATGATTATTTGTGTATTATTTGATGAATATTATTAACAGAAAACTACTATGAATATACTATTAAGAGTAACGGTTAATTATTCCTCCTGGCACAGTCACTGCATGGCAGCTGTTGAATAGAGTAATGCAGCAGACTCTTCTTAAAGCATAATGCTTATTTTATTTCAAATGTAAATAAACTCATGTCTCGTGCTGCCATGTAAAATGAACTGTTCACAAGTAAATGGTTTCGTATCTTGCTGGTGCAACAGCAAATACCCTCTATGTTCTCTCACTTCTGATGACCAAAATTTATTTCCTTTCTAAATCCAATTTAGGCTGACAGCTAATACTTTCAGTAAACAAATTTCTCAACAACAGAATAACCACTGCTTCCATAACAGCAACTATTTTCAAAGGACCAACCCACAGGCTTTGCTTCTTTCCCTCTCTCATGGCCCCACTTCCAAGCAGAACAGCAAATGTGATTACAGCTATTAAGTACTCAATGTGAAGTACAATCATTTAGCAGTAACAAAAATAATTTTTTATTTGCCATAGTGGTCGATGACTGTGACACGCTTTCTATATAAACGTAGACCAAACAGAGCCATTTACTCCAGGACAGATGTAGAAATTAGCATTTACTGAACATCAGTAAGTGAGCAGATAAAAATGTTGACCCTGCCTCATTTCCAGGCAGTCTATCAGCAGATGAAGGATCAGTTCTTTTTTCCTTTTCAACCTATGTTTTTTCAGAACTGTTTCAAATAAATGATAGAAGCTACTGAAATGTTTCTATTTACCATAATAATGCAATTCCTCTACTTCAGGGATTTTCTTCGGTAAACAATCTCAGATGACCAGCATTAAGATGAAGAGCTAAGCTACCATAAAGACCCGAAACTTATGTCAAATTTGATTCTGCGATTATCTGTAATCTGTGCTCACCTCCCTCTATAGAGTGAATCACACTCAATGGAAGGGATAATTCTAATGGAGACAATACAACATAAAGCCTTATGCCGCCACGAACTAAAGCAGCAGCCTTTTTTTCAATTTAGTCAATGAGGCTTAGTATATCCAAAAGAAAGAACCACGCTAAACATTTTCCTACAGCCTGCACAGGCAAAGTATTTAGCCTTTTCTGAAATCTAAAATTTTAAAGCCCCGTTTCATTACATGACAAAGAGAACCAACTGCTCTTCGCCATTATTAACACTTGATCATCACAAGACCCATTCTTACAGATGACCTTACAAGGAAGCCGAATGGCTGTGACTTCTTGTCCCTCTCTCCGATTCATAAAAGAAAGGGTTCACTTTATCTAAGGCTTTTTTTGCTTCCAGTTTATCTGACAGAACAGCAGATACATCATTGAACAAAATACTATGAGAAATTATTTTAATTCAAAATATTTACATGTTTTTAATAGAAGAAGAAATTGGAAAAAGATTCACTGTTAAGAGTTTCAGCCTCTGCTTTCCAGGAATTACTAAGAAGGCTCATAAGCTACTAATGAGAGCCTCAACTAAATATCCAAGAAAAAAAAAAGCAAAACAAAATAAACAAACAATAAAACCACACCTACAGCAAATCAAACAAAAATCCTGGGGGGGGGGGAACATTCTGAAGTATGTGATGATCAAAGCTTTACAATCTCTTTTTATGTACTTGTATGAAATGCAGCTATCAGTCTGTAGAAAAAGACAACACATCTCAGTATTTTGTCCTCTGCTGGTTGTTTTTGAGATGCAATCACATAGATTCATTCTCCATCTTTGCAAAATAAATAGGCTAAGAAACAAAAATCCTGCTTATTTTGTATATCTGCTCCCTTAACCAATACCAACATTGTCTGTGCTAAAAGCTGCTTAGGAGCACAAAAACCCGCAATCTATTCAGTATTCTTTAGCGTTAGCCTGTGAAGGCAATCACACACACAAGACAACAAATGTATCACTTGACTAGCATTCACTATATGCACACACTACATTTACGTTAATAGTTCACTGTGCAACAGTCAGCCTCATTTTCTTGGCATATTTCAATCTTCTAGAATAAAAACGATTTCAGAAAGTAACACATACAACCAGCCACCAAACAGTAAACACATTCGTGCTTGCTAGCTTTAAAACTACCTGCCAAGCCAACAGTCAATTGATTTCCTTGGCGTAAAGTCGACATTTCCAATCTGGGACATTACCCAATATGAGGACTGTAAACCCATTCCTAAATGAGGTAATCACATTGGTGCTGCTATAGTTCTGGTTGACTTGCAGTTTCCATTACAATAAATCCTTGCGGCACATTCCTGGAGGTTTTATAAAACGTCCCCGCACCTTCAAAAAGAAAAGTTACTCCAAGCCGAAACCTGTCATATAAGACCTCAGAAAAAAAAAACCCAAACCAAAAAGCAGCAGCAAGTTTTCCATCCTCAATCCTCAAAAAAACATGTGCAAGTTTACATTCTGCAAATCAAGAATACAAGAAATGTGAAAGGACAAGTAAGTAGCACACTTTGACTCTACAGTATTTATACAGTGAAAAAGAAAAAACAGACCGATGCTCAAACCTTAGTACAATCAGGCTCAAAGCTCTCAGGCCAGCACATAATCAGTACTGAAATGAAAAAGTATTGAAACACTGCATTTTAAATAGCTATTAGGAATGGCTATTGTACAAATCCAGGCAACTATCCTTCATAAAGGAATTTACTGTGTGTTATAGCAACACAATCCTATTCACACAATGAGTTGTTGTTCCAGTCCATCAAGTACACAAGAATTTTTAATGCATCCTAAAAAAAAAATCAATTAGGCAATGATCATCTGATTAAACAGACACATCATGCCACTCAATTCCTTCAAACATATTTGTAAATCCAACCCGCAGACGTTGCTGCAAACATCCAAAACCTATCCATACATATTTCAAGGAGCTGATTTTTAACCTTAATGAAATTTGGCACAAACTGAAGTGTTACATGCTATCAACATGAAAAATCAACATCATCAGACAACAGCTGAAAACCTTTCTTTTTGTAGATAGACTTAGGCAATCTTACTCTTAGCACAAATGTTTTTATGAAATATCAGAAAACTTCCCAAAGCACATAGCACAGGAGCACAGAAACACTTCCAAAGGGCATCAAAATTAAAAAAAAATGGAGAGCTGAATGATTAGGGCATCACAACTGGCTCGGCTGAAGGTACAAAAGGCGGGGAATATAAATGAAAAGGAAATTACTGTCTTTATACTTAGATCTTATTGTTCACTCTGGAACAAAACATACTGCAAAACTACACCTCCAGTAGGCTGGTGCTAAGTGTTCCTGCACACTCTTAATTTTCACATCACCTCTTTACAATACCAAGAAACATCTGAAACTTTAGAAAGTTAAACCTGAAAGGATGTTTTTGTTTGCTGTTTTTATATATGTACTATTATCTCCTTGATGTCCTGGGAAAGGAGTGCTATGAATCCTAAAAACCACATTCCTCCTATGCAAAACAGGAGAAAGAGTACAGGAGGTAGCGATACTAAGATTTAAATGCAAAACCAGCATTTTAAAACCCTGAGATGCCAATGCTGGCCTTGTTGCAACTTGCGCTTCTATCATGTTGAAAACCAACAACACAGACACAGGTGAACTTGCTGCCAGATCTTCCTTGCCTCCCCCTTCCCTTCTCCACCCACTGAATAGAGAGGGAAGAGATGAAAAACTAAGCTTCCCAATAACATTAAGTCATATTTGTTAAGTAATTCATTGTCCACAAATATCGCCTACTGCCAAAAGAGAGACACGCTGTCAAGTCTGTATCCTATAAATAAAATGTATGATTCTTCCAGTAATAGCTTCCTTTCTTATACTTGCCTTCTTATACACATACTCTTAGAAAATCATTTGATTTTTAATCTCCTTAGCCATTGAGGCAATTTTACAGAAATCAGTCCAAATGCTTTACATATTTACTGATACTGAATTAACTGGATGTGCCCTTAACATCTGACAAAATGCTGTGGCATTCTCCAAATTGCTAAGCATTGTGTTGCAACAGGCTATCATGTGTCTTCACATGCTTATTCTGGATCCTTGCTGTCAGTGTTAGGAAGAAAGAGAAAACCAAACTGTTGTAACAGCTTTCCTTTTCTTCCCTGTATTTTCCTTCCCTCCCCCCCC